>JANKKI010000354.1:0-324200 GCA_025175665.1 Cinchona pubescens
GATTTTATTCTGTCTCTTATACACAGACTTTTAAGGGTGTTTGGAAAATTAAATTGAGGTTAGTCCTTTGAAAGGATGGGTGGTTTAATATTTAAAAGAAGTTTTATGTTGATGTGTAGCCAGCATTGATTAAAACTCTGTCTTATTTATTTATCGATTTTTCCTTCTTTGTTGCTTAAGCCCCTAGCCTTATATTACAGCCAAAAGTCCTACCTAATTTTAAGTCGAGTCAAATGTCTACATTAGTGGAAGTGTAAAAGTAAGCTATGGAGTGTTAGAGAAAATTTAAATGCAAACCTTTAAATTTTTTTAGATGTGTATAAGAGACAATATTTGATAAACTCGTAAATGTTGTATATTTCATATATCGTTTACCTCCATTTTAATGTAATTTGAGCAAGAATTGAGTAATTATGAGCTAAAATAGTTTATTTTGAGTTTTTTAGGGTTTAAGTTAAGAATGAGTTAAAATGGATCACAATATACATACAACGCGTTTCACTTAAAAGCGTGAAGCAGGGCAATCAGAGCTCGATCAAGCACAATTCTATTGTTCGAGCTCTGATTGCTGTGATTTTTGATGATTTGGAAAGTTAAGGAAGATTTCTACAACTTTTATGTTTTGATTTTTCTATGATTCTATAGGCATCTCATTCAAAATTGCAAAGTTGGAAAATATACACAGTGCAACTCAAGTAAGATTATAGTCTGAGTTTGGTAGATTGAGCATAACTTTGTTTTAAAACTCTAATTGAGGTGATTTAAGATGTTTTGGAAAGCCAAGACATAGACTTTTACAACTTTATGTTTTGAGGTTTCTAAATTCTACTGAATCATGAAGAAAGTGAAGATGAAATGGAGCCACCTTACTAGACGGTGGCAGTAGCGCCAAGTCGAAAGGCCTCTTTACCTGAAAGCGGCACTTTGGGCTGTAAAGTGCAGGCGCCAAGCATCGGTTGACAAAGAGTCGTGCGAGAGTTGCTTATTTTCAAGAAAAGTCCTCCCATGAGCCTGGTTACATGGAAAAGCATGCACTTGTCATCCTGAACCCCCAAAACTATAGAAATATCTATAAATACACCAGGAGAATGGGAAGAAATGATCGATCATCATTACCCATCATTAGTTTTTTAGATTTCTAATAGTTAGAACGATGATTTAGCGGTATGTTCCAATTATTCGCGTAGAATTTCATTCTCTTATCAAGAATTCAAGATTTGTTGATCATCAACATTTGTTTTTGCTACAATTAATAAGTTTGATTTATATTTGTGCAATTTATTTTGTTCTTATTGCCTCTTATTTGTTGTTCTTCAACAATCGTTCTTGTTTATACTTATAAACATCTTACTTGCTATATAAGTTTAGTTTTTAGGGTTTTATTTTGTTGCTTTTAATCTCTTTCATAGAGTAGATTAATTTAAATTCTCGTTCTTGATTAAATTCTCGCAAGCATAATACATTGAATTTGGGTTGTTAACTAATTATCTTTAATTACTTTTTGTAGGATTAGAATTTTATGTTCTTGTCTTTACTTCAATTTCACGTGATTAATTCTAGTTTAAATTTAGTTAAAAACCCTTAATTATTTTGTCTAACTAGTAAACAGGATTGTGAACTTGGTAATTGTTCCGATAGTTCTCGTGAGAATGATCCTTACTCATCCTATATACAAACTCACCTCATATACTTGTGAGTGTGTGGGAGTTGATATAGGATAATATAAGTTTTTTTTTATTACTTGTTCATTGTTTATAAAAATCTAATGTTTGTATAAATGTATATATACATATACATATATATACATATACATATAGTGTATATATCACACTCATGCATATACACATGTATGCATGTATATACATGCATATGTATATATATATATATGTATATATACATATATACATACATATATATATATACACACACATATATGCATGTATATACATATATATATATATATATACGAATACATGCATATATATGTATACATACATACATACATATATACGCACACGCACAAAATATATATATAACTGTCTCTTATACACATCTAGAAATGTATAAAGTACAGAGTATGGAGAGAAATGATAATGAAGAGCTTTAGTCTCTTGACAATTTGAAATGTATGTTTTTGGTCTCTGAATATAATTCCGGTAGTGTTTTGGGTTGAAAAAAATCTTATACACATCTACGTGTCTATAAGAGACAAGGTTGGCGGTGGCCACAAGGGCCATGTTGAGGTGAATCCCCCATATGGTGACGAGGGACCCCATTGAATACCCCGTCCTTTCACACCCACTGTATAAGAGTCAGAACCCACTCCGGATCACCCTCTATTCACTTCCCTTTCCACAAAAGCAGTCCATAAACTTCCCCCTCTTTCCCTTCCTCAACCAGACTAATTATGTCATTAGTTTGTTGGAGCTGGCTGAACCCAACAAGGAGAAAGATTCATTTTGAATAAGAAGGAGGAGTGGGTTAGAGCGATCTTATTCAATGACTCCCTCGTCACCAAACTTCTCTTTCACCTCAAACAAGGCCCTTGTGGCCACCGCCAACCGAGGTCCAAGCCCAACAACAAGAAAGACTCCATTATGAGGCATAGCCCAACTACGCCTCTCTTTTCCAACTCCTCAGATCCATTTAGATCCAAGGTCTGTATCATCTTCTCAGTCTCATTAAATCGGCCCCAATGGTAGTTTCTCTAACTTTTCCAATGAGTAGTTTTTGCCTGGTCATTTGAGTTTTCCACATTCTTTACCTTTCCTTGTTGATTTTGGGTTTTTATTTTTCCTTTTGAATTAGTGAATCTTGTTGGTTGAAATCGGTAATTCTATATTAGGAAGAGTCAGTAGCAATCGTTATGTTGTTTTATCTGATGGTAGTGGAGTTAAGGTGGGGATGGGGTTGGGGTTGGTAATGGGGATTTGACGCAAAATAAAGTTTTGTTCCAACTTTACCCTTGAAAATCTTGACATATGATGATCATATATATTTTTAGGCCAAAATACCGCTGAAATTGTGTTGAAGGACCAAAAGTACACGCTTCAATCTTTGAGAGACCAAAACTTATCATTTCATATTTGAAGGACTAAAAATTTCCCTCTGACTATTCGAAAGACTATTCGTATGACTTTTCTATATATATATATATATATATATGCATGTATACACACACACAACATCTATCTCTATATGTATGTATACATACACATAAATATGTGTATATGTATACACACATCTGTCTCTTATACACATCTATACATACTGTATAAGATGTATACATACATACTTACATCTATATATGTATACATGCATATATATATATGTATACAGTTCATTTATATATATGCATATATGTCTATATATATGTAAGTATGTATGTATACATACATATGTATACATACATACATATATATATATGTATATATGTATAAATATATATATATACACACACATACATATATTTATATACATACATATATATTCTATGCCACTGGCCGCAGTAGCCTTTCTAAGACTTGGCGCCTGCTATTTCATGGTTGTACAGTTTCCTGAGTGTCTCTCTGTCGACCGTCTCTTATACACATCTAGATGTGTATACACTGTACATATATATATGTATATATGTATACATACATATATATATGTAAATGTATGTATGTAGTACATATATATGTGTGTGTGTATGTATATATGGATATGTATACATATATGTGTGTGTATATACACACACATACATGTATATATGTATATTAATATATATATATATATACTCCTATATTGCTGCTGACGTGGAAGGAGATGTGTTAAATTTTTTTTTTTTTGCTCAAAGATTATAGTTTGTGTCCTTACATAAGAGATACGTTTTGTAGAACTGTTGGACAGTTTTATCATTTAACTGCCTTTTTGCTATACCATTTATGAAAGATTTGAATTTTTTTCCTTGAAATAACTGGAATACCCTGTTACATAAACAGTTTCAAACTATATAGGGGTAGTATGGTTAGTGCACCATTCCCATGACATGGAAATATCAAATTTTCCCTGTCTATATTTAGTATAGATAGTATCTTTCAACTCCTATTTTAGACTAGATAGCCTGTCAAATTTTGTAATGTCTCTTATACAATCGGATTTGTGTTTAATCTAATTACAAACATACAAACTGTTGGATCAGGTTTAAAGTTATTTAATCAAAACAATTGTATAAACCTACTCTTAAGCAGTCCTTAGGGCTTCTCTATCATTAATATGAACATAAAAAAAGAAATATAAAAGAATAATGGAGTGATTTATTTTGCTGTCTCTTATACACATCTAGATGTGTATAAGAGACAGACCTATCCTGATCGATCTCCATATAGATCATGTACAAAATAGTGATATTTCTCAATCTTTTCCTGATTTAAATTTCCACTTGATTCTCTATTATTGCATCTATTTTAAATATAAGAGATAGGTAATGAAATTGAAGCTAATATTATTTACATGTCTCTTATACACATCTATTGGGTATAAGGATATTTATGTGCAATCCAGAAAGATAGACATTTGTGTTTGTGCAATGTTTCTATTTATTTATTTTGGATGATTTTATAAAACTTATTCAACTAAATATATGAATGGTTTATTTTCCAAGTTTCCAGATTCATGCCCTTGTTAGACATCGATCAGGTAAGGTAGTTCTCCATCATCTTCCTCATAAAATTGTTTTAAGTTCTGCATTTAAACACCTCCTTGTCTTTCTTTCTTTCCATTCTTCTTTGATCCTTCACAGTTAACAACAGACAAAATCAGATTATGAAAATAAGTCTTTTGAAGTGAAGATTTTTTTTAAAGTTTTGATTACCACACCGGGTAAATTTTTCTTTACTCTCAAAAACAGACTTCTTTTACTGTATTTTCTCCAAGTTGTTTTATTTTGGGTATATATTACTATTTTATGGAACTTTATTTATTTATTGAGATACAAGAAGATAATTAACCTAGATGCATCTCTAAGACTGTCACATATTCTCTTCAAGGTGCTGATATTTTTTTTAACTTTGTTATGCATAGCCTACATTTTTTTTCCCCATTTTTCCTTGGGATGGCTTTTTCCCATCTATTTGTTTTTGAAATTTTTTGTTTTGGCAAAACAAATAGAAAATATGCCGCGGACTTTGAACCAGTTGTCTCAAAGTAAGCATACATTTTCTTTCAATTCTCAAGAATTCTTTCAATACTGTAAATGAACCTCCAACTTCTTCTGCCTGAAATCCTGGTTTTTTTTTACTCCTGGTTGTGCAATTGCTTATACAGTTTATGTTCATTATATTTGTGGTTAGTTATCAATATGTTTTAGCAATTTTTTTTTAGTTTGAATTTGGTTATGATGTGCTGAAATTGATATTATGTTTGCTATTTTATGCTAACCATATTAATTTCAGTTTTGTTTTGATTTTTAGACTGTTGCCATCTAGAAAATGAAGTCTGTTAAATATAATGGTTCTAATGAGATATTTGCTTCTTGGGCAGCATAGCTCAAGACATATTTATTGATTTTTTTAGTTCTTTCTTTCATCTTTTTTGTTTACAGATATTAGCACCATGAAAATAGTAGTGTCCTGTATGAAGTGTTTTGTTATGTTTCGAAACAATAATCACGAGGACAGAAGTTTATATATCCTATTGAGTGGTATGTTGTATTAAACGTAATCAAGTTATGTTTTATGATTTTGATTGACAGATTAAAAATTTATGGAGTCTATAAGGCAGTTGATTGCTCCTCGTTAGAGATTTTATTGTGTTTTATTGTTAGACTTTGATAGGTTCAGTCTTTTGGGATTTGAAATGAAAAGGTTAATTGCTTTTGGTAATACTAAGGAATATGTTTGTCAATGACTACTTGCTTTTGGTAATTGACAGGGTTAATCGTTTACGTGCTTGGACACTCAGGAAACTGTACAACGGAAATAGCAGCAATGTCTTACACTACTGATGAAAAATTCCAGATGGATTACATGAATGATCTGATATCATTCAGTAATGCATTTGGAACTAAATGTGTAAGGTATGAAGATCTTTCGTGATAAACGATTGGAAATGTATCTTAATTTGAAATTGTACAAAAATGTCGTCACATGTTATGGTAGACCTGCAAAAGTGGCTTAATGAAATTGGCAATGTCATGGTTTTCCACTGTATATATGGTTTAAATGCTACATGGCTTCAGCCTTTATAGGCTTCTTTGATAGTGCAACTATTTATGCATATGAATTGGTAGAGAAAATATTGTTAGGGATGATGATCAAAACAAGTTATAATTTAAAATTAGAACACAAGCATGATGTAATTTTGCACCAGTATCATGTTCCTTCATGCTTGGATTAATGGACAATTCATTTAGTTATTCATATGCAAGTATTGGAATTTTTACTTGTTATTAAAGTAATGTTCATTACTCATAGTTCCATTTGGGGTGATCTATTCATTTGATCTCAAGTACATAATCCAAGTAAAAGATCAAAATATTGTGCATTATTTATCTAGAGTGTTCTTTTTGCAAGTTTAATATTTTAGCCAAGAAACTGAAATTGATTCTGGTGCAAAATTAGTATACGTCAAAATTTTTGAACATGGACACAAATATACTGATTTTTTTGTATTTAGTAATATCCAATGAATGCTGCTTACGCATCATAATCCTCATGTTACCTTGCAAATATTCATTTAATCAATTAATACCTAAAGTATTTTAGTTGTCTCTTATAAATAAAACTATAATTTTCAAACGCTGGATCTATCATTAGGAAAATGAGCGAATCAAGATTTAAATATCTATATAGCATCTAGGATAGTTTAGTTGAATTTACTTTGATAGCAATCATTTTTTTCTTCCAGTTCAATCTCTATATTTGATGTAATTGATTAAAGATTAACGAGTAATTGTACTCTTAAGTTGTTGGTGTCTTTGCGAGTGAATTGTCCACTTTTAATAAATCACTCCATTATTCTTTTGCTTTCTTTTTTTATGTTCAAATTAATTTGATTTTTGCCCTATTTTTTTTACTTTGATCTTTGTATCAATGTATAATTATAATTTTTAAAAGACGTTTTCCTTTTAGTGGGCATTGACCGTGTGTTGCACAGTCAGCTTCTACTAGTATATATATATACACACGTCCCATTGTGTATAAGAAAACAAGAGCTTAGCTGTAACTACTGATTATGCTGCCGCGTGGACATGCTGGTTGTGAAGCATAGAGTTATATATATATATGCATACTAGTAGAGGCTAGCCATGCAATGCACGGCCAATGCCCCACTAAATTATCTAATTGGAATAAATGCAATTTATATTGGTATAAATATCTAAATGTTCAAAACAAATGTATATATGTAGGCAAAATATCAATAACAAATATAAAATCATCAAAGTAGATTAAATAGAAAAGATAGAACATTAGAACAATTTGAAGCTTACAAATGATCTAAGATATAAACCTCATCCGCTTGAGTTCCAATTTCATAAAAATCAAAAGATATACAGGCACATAGTTTTTGAACCCTAAGATCAAGAATGTCGGCTACGACACTAATGCCCTAATCCTTGATCAGTGAGAACCAATAGCACTCATTGCTGCACATTAAAAAGTTCTAGAAGAATTCCAATAGACCATTCCTGATGCATCCTTGAGCTTAACAGGTTAAAATTAAAAAAAAGGAAGAAGAAGGAATTAACTTTGTGACATATATTGCTAAATTTAAAGAAGGAAGTCGACACAATTTGAATTTGCTTTTAGTAGCGAGATTATCTCATCGTCCACAACTTTGACATATGCCTTGAATAATCAAGCATTGAGTCATAGTAAGAGAGACACCTTTAATTTTAATGTAAATTAGTTGTTCAATGTCTATTAGGGAACATGAGCACAGTTGCACAAAAAACTTGCATTCTAAACAGTGAATTAGAAGTTTTGTCCCTAAAATCAACCTCAATGAGTTTTGACGAAACTTACTCAAAATTTCACAGCGCATTATATATATAGTAACAATGAGAAAATGCTATACCTTGAAAGGATATCAATTCCTCTGGATTTAGTCTCTGTCTCTTATACACATCTAGATACTTGTATTTAGAAGTTTCCAGTCGACCACATATACATATAAATAATCATAAACAAAAGCAACGAATATACTGGTACTAAAAAAATTCAGACAAAATTCATTAAAAATTGCAAAGATGTTTAAATTTGACTTCTTAATTCTCAATCTAAGAAAATTTCAAAATTGCAATTGAACAAAGTCAAATCATTTACAATAAAATCAAAATAAAGGAACCTCAACAGAAAAAACAAATAATCTATCGACAACAAACAACTTGACAATTTAATCAACTTACTTATAAAATCAATTATCCTTTTTTATACCACAATTTACTCCCTACATTGATTCTCTATAAATCGACTTCTCATGACTAATGAGCATTCCATAAACTTTTTTGTTTTTTTATATTAAGAAAAAAAAAATTATCATTATTTTCAGACTGAATACAATAATATTTTTCACAATTTTCACACCAAATTTTATAACATAATTTCTATGACTGCAAATCTCTTACAAGGTGGAATGTAAATGTTGAGCAAAAAACCAAATCATAAACCCATACGAACTATAAATGACGTAAAATAGGCTGTTTAGCAAGAATTTCTCCACTTCCCAGTTTCAACACATTGTGCTCTGTACTCTACCCATTATAACTCAAAGCTTGAAAAATTATGGTTTTCAAGACTAACCCTTATGAAAACGGGTTTTCACAACAAACATGGGGAAACATTATGGATTGTTTTAAACTTGTCTCTTTTTCTATTTTTTTTTTACAGTTAACAGGTGAATATAACTATGGGTCACCAAATATGGATATATGCAAATTTGATTAAAATCTTAAATTAGATTTAGTACAAATTTGTTCTTACTTATAACCAGTAAGATGACTAAAATACACAACTCAATGAAAATATAAAACTCAAAGATTAGTGATAAGATGTATACTAAATATGTAGATTCAAATGATTTCATACCATATGAGTGATATCTTATCATTTCAGCCTTCACTAGCGGCATCTCCTGGCTTAACTAAATAGATTGAGGTCTATAGTATGAAAATCTAGCATAAGTAGCCATCGCCATGGATGCTACATCATTTACCTTGATTTACTCTTTCTTGATATTTAAGACAGATTGATTGACCAAAACATCAATAGATGATGATCCATGTATAAAAGAGGATACAAAAATCTTTTTGCATTTCAGTTACGATTTAATTACTTGTGAAATGGCATGTTACATTAAAATTTGATTTAATACTACTAAAATATAAAATAATGACATGAATCATCAAAAAAACTGAAGAGACAGCATAGATATATTATCAAGTGACATGCCATATAAAACACATGAAGCAATGAAATAACTGTATCTAAATAGCATCGATTTATCAAAAAACTAAATGAATGCATACTTGGAAAAAGGCTCAGATACGCTAAAAATCAGGCAAAATGGAAGTAAACTTCCATGGCTGCAAACCAAGTTACAATCAAAGGAGGATCTCCAAATGTCGTCAAGGTTGCCCCGCCAAGAAACCGTTTAATTAGCTCCAAGCCTGAAGTATAATTGAAAACTATGATATCTTCACAGCCTATTTGTCTATTTGCACATTTTTATCCATTGCAAAACTCCAAATTGTCATTTGTGACTATTTGTGTATTATTTGTGACAGAAGGGTATTTCCCGCAATTGTGAGCATTGTAGCAATTTTTATGCGTTGATATAGCAAATTAACGAAAAGATGACAAATTTATCCTCAAACAATCCTACTATATGCTTCTGTCACTTGAGGGACATCTCTTAGTACATCTATTGCTAGATTTGAGAAAAGAAAAAAAAAAATAGAATCCACAAAAGCAAGCCATGCCACATGCCAACAATTGGAGTTTCTTAAGTTTTTATCTAGATGTTATATATATATATAAATGCTATAGTAAACTTGTTTGTTGCTGTTTCCCTTTTCTGCCTTTATTTCTTTTACCCTTACATTTTCAGACATTTATTAGCCCATTAAAATTCATCTAGCCGAAACTCTCTGCACGATTCCTAAGTTAATTAGCATTTTATAATCTGCCCTTTCAAATTACTCTGTTAAACCCTTTCCATTACCCTCTAACTATGACTAGGGATGTTCAAAAGTCAGTCAAATCGAACTGTCGAGTCGACTCAAGTCGAAAAAATAATTTAACTTGACTTGTTCGACTTTCGACTCGATATCAAATTAACTGAGAGACTCCTCTACTCGACTTTGACTTCAACTTCAAGTCAAACTACCGGTTGAATACCAATTTACAGTTTGATTGGTTAGCCGAACGGGGCTTACGGTCTAATACAGTTATCTAGATGTGTATAAATACTGGTCAAATAAGTCGAACAATATATATACATACATATATATAAAAGATAAAGAGGATTTATAATTATAATAATATATTAATATATTTGTGTATATAATTAACCATAATATTTTTAATTCTTAATAATTAAATATGTTAATAACTAATTATATTATTTTTTCTTTATATTTAAATATATTTTCTTAATATCTTTTCTTTGTATAATTGTTGGAGTTATGTACATTTGATGTACTTATATATTAATATAAGTGTACAACTTATTAATGTTGAAGCTCACTGATTATGTTAATCATGTTTTGATGATGACCAAATCATACTAATGGTTTGCAAACAAGTGTGCAGAAAATCAGGAAGGATCGGATGAAAATGATCATCCAAACACAATCAAGAAAAACAACCATAGTTGAACTCCCTTTTTTTCGGACGATGAAGGCGTCCGAAAGAAGGAGATCGGACTTGAAGGGCGTCAAAAAGGGAGCTCAAAATGAAGTAAGTTTCGCCGAGCTATAGGACACATATGACAGAGACACTTTGTTCATCAGGACGCATATGACCGTACGAGACACTGCTTCGTCATCTTTGTAGAGGGCGATAGACCGTCAGACACTGTTCATCAAGTTGTAGGACGCATGAACGGACGTCCGAACTCACCGTCCGAACCCCTAACGGCTAGTTTTTAACAGCTAATTTTTTGACCGTTAGAGCTCAAATTTCAGCACATCTTTCATCTATAAATAGCCCAAGGACTTCCAAATGATGCAAGGAACTACTACATTCAATACAAACAAATTCAAACATTTTTCTTTGAAGAGGCACTACTAGTGGATGTACTCCAAACTTGAGAAGTTTGGGAGTTTGGTTTAATATTCTTTATCTCAATCTTTTATTTGTTCTTTAAGTTTTGATTGCTAAATATTTATCTTTGATCATTTGTGCTTAAGTATTCATTTGTTGCACAAAGTTTGTATTTTCATAAGCACTTCAAAAGGTTTATTTTTTTTAGACAACCTAATTCACCCCTCTCTTAGATTGCTTTGGGACCAACAATTAATGTAACTTTAACTTTTATTTCAATAACTAATTAAATGGATTACCAATTTTCTTATATGCATATAAATCCTAGAGTTAAGTAATTATATATAATTAACTATTTATTAAAATATCTATATATAATATATCTATACATACATGTTAAATGTTTATATACAAAAATTTGTATAACTTATAATTATAATAAAAATATGTTTTACATAATTTCTAATTTATATACTTATACAACATAACTTATTACTATAACATTTTTATTATTAATAAGTATATTAAATGCATGACTAATTTACTATTTGTATAGATAGAATTAGGTAATCATATATATTCTTATATATATATATGTATATATAGGATATAATTTAACAGAGTTGGTGATTTAATAAATTTCTTGCTATATGAATTAGTTTCTAAATGGTTCTTAATTTGTAACTGTGTATATCAAAGATAATTCATATACAAGAAATATATACACTAAAATATATATATATATATATATATATATATTCATGTATTACTAGATTAGTATACACACAAACATATATGTACAAATTTGTAGATATAATGTTTTTGAAACTTGTATATATAATATATTATAAATTATAGTTTTGTACACAAATTATATAAGGATGATAATGTAGAAATTAGAATAATTGAAAAAAATAAAATCCATGATAAAGATTTGCATAAATTTAATATAAGAAAAGTAAAACTATTTTATAAGAAAATTAAAAATGCAAAAAGAAAAAGATATTTTGAATTTGTGGGATGATGTATTAAATTTTAGAATTAGAATATAAAGTAGAAGAAAATTTATGTTCGACTTATTCGACTTAATGGTCAAACAAATCGAATTTAAACAAATCGAATTTAAACGACTCGACTTTAATTGATTTTGTCTTTATATGACTTGAAAAATTTTAAGTCTAAAGCCAAATAAATCAACTCAAACATGTCATAAAAGACAAACACCCATATAATGAACTCCTCTAATAACTGTTACAAACCTTTCTGCATGATTCCTTACTCACCATTCCTCATCTCACATTACTCATCATCTCCCACTCACGGAAACACAATTATACACGTAAACGCACTAGCTTACACACATATTTCTCCCTCCATCTTCTCACTCATGAGCACAAGTACGTACAATTATCATTTCAAAACAGTTGCTAGAAAAATCCAATTGGAGAAAAACAGAAGCAGGGAAAGGAGATTAGCAGGCAATATCACAGAAGAATCACTATTGCGACCGGAAATGTTCGTCGAAATAGTACCGTAGGATTTTTATTTCTTTCTCCTTTCTTTAGGTGATTTTTATTGTAATAAAGTGTTATTATTCCTTACGAATTTGTTCATGTTAGTTTACTAACTTTTCTTTCTTTTAGCCCAAAATACTATTCTGTTATTATTTTCCATGAATGGAATTTGAGATGGAGTGAAGATTTTGGCTTGTATGTGAATAAAATATGATAGGAAAGAAATGCGTTTTCAATGCCCACCAGTTGTTTGTTAAAATGTCCAGAGATAGACAGAAACTATGAGAAAACTTGAAAACGGAAAAGAAAAAAATAGAGGTGGCACCGCCCATAATTGTAGCCGGCAGGAAAAAAGAGAGACTGTTGCAATACATTTTCATTTATTTAACTAACTGCAAGGATAACTGTGTTATAAAATTGTGTTATTCTACCCCTATAATAAGATTATAAACATGGAAAAAGCATGCCAGACTGTGATATTATTATCAATCTACTTAGGATGCTCAATTGGCTAGATCTAATATCATTTTCTTTCTTATTGCCCCTTTATGTTTCTTCTCTAAAGTGACCTTTTTCCTGTTGATTTCATGTTTGCATTTGATTCTGTCTTAATTAATTGCCAATTATCAAAAGATAATCAGATTATTAACTTGCTGATTTGAGTGCTAATTTAATCTTTTGATGAATTTCCTCTGATTTTTTTTTTTTTTTTTATGTATAATTTTGTTTGTTGTTGTAGGTAATTGACAGTACTTTATCGCACTTTTGAGGTGACGATAAGGATATTTTACTTTTCTTTTCGATTTTCTGATTTTGCTGTTTCTTTTGTTCTTATTTAAGCCTTGGTTCTCTATTAATTGGTTATAGCTTCCATTTTGTTAATCAATTAACTAAATATTAAAGTGAGCTATTCTACTACCTCAAATCCCTCACCTTTACTGGATTTAGTTAATTGCTTCCATAATTAGTGTATATTGAATTCATAGTACTTTTCGTATTCTAGGTTATCTTTTTCCCTTCTATTTTGCCAAATATTTTAATTTTCAATCATATTTGTGACTATGATTTCTTTATGTCTTCCTTGACTAAGAACAGAAAATTTCACTTTAATCATCTTTTGAATTTTCATATATTTTACATCCCAAAATTTGTTGTAACCCTTTGCTTTGTCCTATTTTATATTCATGATGGATTTTACAAGCATCTGGACTGTTGAACAATACAGAAATTGCTCAAAAATATATCATAACTGAAGTTGGACTACTGACTGGTTCAACAATATTGAATGATTCTTATATAGTGTGGGGAACTTGTGTCTTTGTTGGCAGTCAAGAATTCTCTAATGACAAGGATATAATCCTTCTGCAAATTCAAGTCATAATAGATTCCAGTTCGAGAGACTATTATAGCGATCAAAGGGTTCGTTTATTTCCTTTCATATATATTATGTACCAGGATTACGGTGGAATTGTGATTTTTTTTGGATGCCTTCTGCATGTTGCATCTACTGACTGCAGCCTGTACAACTACCTTTAAGGTGTATCATTTAGCTTAACACAAGTTCTTTGTCTATCACAGATTGTGGCTTAATTATAGATGTAGAGACATCTTACACAACAAGAATTATGGCTTTATTGCGTTGTGGCCTAATTTTTTAAATTTTCTTCTGTATTTGTGCCTGTGATTTCTTTATGTCTTCCTTGCCTAAGGACTGATGATTTCATTTTAATCACCTTTGAAACTGAATCACACTAAGCGATACAATTTAAGCAATCAATACCTCCATGTTCTCTGGTCATATTGCTGAAAAAACTCATTCACTATTTTGCCTTTGAACTTAAGGAAGCTAATGATCAGATAAGTTCCCAAATTAATCGTTTGCACTCTTTACTGTCAAGTGTATGTCTTATTTCGTGGTGTATATGATTAGAGTACTTTATACAGAGATGATGGGTATCAAAATTAAGCATATCGCTTTTAACAAAAGATACAAAACTAACTTGCATTCTATAGCTACAAAAATTGATTACCGCTCATGTCAAAGTGGCACATATTCATGTAGGAGTGTATATCTTGCAAATACATTCATTTGACTTTTTTTTTTCTTTTCGAACGACAATAATCTAAGATACTCCTATCTATTTAAATCTAAAAGGAAGGGAATGCCTAACTAGATCAAGGGACAGAGAACCTAACCTCTATCCTAAGAATGTGAAGGGATTCGAACTCCTAATCTCACACCAAGCAAAGTGCTTAGTGGTCAATTCATCTAATGTGAGTTGGTTAAATACATTCATTTGCTTGAATATTTACTATTCCATTGAACGGAAAAAAAAAACAAACAAACCAACCAAGTCTTAATCCCACTAAGTAGGATCAGTTGTATGAATCTTACTGCGCCATTGCGCTTTGTCATGGACTATATCCTCTTCAATTCTTAGATGGACTATATCTTTCCTACAAGTTACCCACCAAGTCTTTTTTGGTCTTTATTTACCCCTCTTATGTTGACTACTCTCTCTAAAACCTACTCATCTGACAGCCGCTTCTGCTAGTCGTCCTAACACATGACCTAACTACCTTAAGTATGTTTATCTCATCTTCTCATCAATAGATGTTACTCCAATCTTCTCACGAATATGCTGATTCCGTATCTTGTCCATCCTAGTGTACCCATACATCCATCTTAACATTTACATTTATGCTACTCTCATATTTTTTGCTCATGTGTGTGATTCACTGCTCAATATTCAGACCCATAGAGCATCGCTGGCTTAATTGCTGTTCTATAAAATTTACCCTTAAGTCGTAAAGGAATTTTACAGTCACATAATATTCCCGATACCATTCTCCATTTAGTCCATTATGCTTGTATTCGATGTGTAACATCTCGATCTATACCACCATTACTTTGAATAACTGGTATTAAATATTTAAAATTTTCACTTATGGGTATCTCTTGATTTCTGATACTAACCCCTATTCGATTCCTACGTGCACTCTTGCTAAATTTAAATTTCATATATTCTGTTTTTGATCTACTAATTTTAAACCATTTTGCCTCAAGTGTCTCTCTCAAAACCTTGAGTTTAGCATTAACCCCATCTTTTGTTTCATCTACTAACACAATGTCATCTGCAAATAACATATACCATGGTATTTCCTCCTGTATGTGCCTTTTAAGTTCATCTATGATTAACACAAATAGATAAGGAGTTAGAGCTGAACCTTGGTATAAACCTATATTTACAGGGAACTCTCATGTCAATCCTCCTAGTGTTCTCACACTTGTAACCACATCCCTACATACATCTCCTTTATTGATTCTATTTTTGCTACTCTAACTCCTCTTTTTTCTAAACTCTCCACATAACTTCTTTAGGGACTCTATCGTATGTCTTTTCAAGATCAATAAAAATCATATGTAAATTCTTTTCTTTATCCCGATATCTCTTGGTAACTTTCCTTAAGAGATGTATGGCTTCAGTAGTCGATCTCTCTGGCATAAAACCAAATTGATTATTTGACCCCTTAGTCTCATTTCTTAAATTTCTTTCTATCACCCTTCCCAAAGTTTCATCGTTTGGCTCATTAACTTAATACCTCTATAATTCGCACAATTTTGTATATCCCCTTTATCTTTGAATATGGGTATGAGAGTACTCTTTTTTCACTGGTTCGACATCTTTTTACTCTTCAATATTTTATTGAAAAGATTGGCAAGTCAATTTATGTCCTTCTTTCTTAAGCATTTCTATACCTCGATTGGGATATCATCGGGGCCAACTGCTTTTCCTTTCTTCATCTTCTTCAATCAGCCTCCTCCACCTCTGATTCCTGAATCCTTCGATAATACATTACATTTCTATACTCCTTGGACTTAGTTAACTCTCTTAGAATGATATCGTCTCCATTGCCGTAATTGAATAGTTGATGGAAGTATCTGTCCCATCTTTCTTTAATTTTCTCATCTCTTACAGCACCTTATTATTTTTATCCTTGATGCACTTGACTTGGGTTAAATTCTTCATCCTATGGGCTCTTGTTTTAGTAATTTTATAAATATCTCGCTCCCCTTTCTTAGATTCTGGTTTTTGATAAAAATCTTCAACAGCCCTATCCTTCGCTTCACTTACAGTCTTTTTTGCCTCATTTTTAGCAAGTTTATATTTCTCAGTATTTTCGTCACTTCTATAACTATATAAAGTTTTATAGTTAGTCCTCTTAATTTTGATTTTATCTTGTACACAAGCCCATAATAAAAAGGACTACAACTTCTAATGTAGACAATCCTCTCCGACTAGGCCTCAACTATGCATTGCTACAGCCCAGTCCGCCTAGTGTATGTATGTGTGTGTTTGTGTGTGTGTGTGTATATATATAGGTGATTCTACAATTTTAAATTTTTGAGGTATGCCCCACTGTATCTTCCGGTGAATGTATATAATCATGTGTATAAAAAAAATGTGTTTTAGTTAATGTTTATATTTATTAGTTTTATTGTCTCTATCCGTTGTATCATGTAGTTACCTTACTAGTTATTGTATAAAATCAGTGTATAGTCTATATATACATTTTATTTATATGTCTATAAATATAAGATTATTATATTTGTATACTTGAACACTATTTTACCAATATACAGACAAATTTCCAACTTTGATTAGCATTATAATATCCTTTCACGGGTGATCTTTCCATCCCATAGTTTCCATTTCCTTTGATCATGTGTATTTTCAATCCTTTTCATGGGTTATTGGGTGGAGAATTCTGACATAGATCGGGTTAGTGGCATAGTGTCATTATCTTTTAGTCCATGTTATTTCAGCATCACCTACTTCACCCAAGTAAGTGATGTGGAAAAACATAGATCAAGAGATCCGTCACTATATTATAGACCCTATCCATTTAAAAATTTTCCGATTTGGGTTTAATTTCTTTCAATCTTTAACGAATTTTCAATCCAATTTATAGGTGTTCTCAATTCCTATCTTATACAATCATTCTTTGATGAGTATTATTTTTTATATCCCAGTGTATGTAATCCTTCTATTATATTGTCGCTAGTAACGCGTAAATCCCATTTATGTACGGTGTTCCCTTTATTAGAGTCACCCGTTTGCATAAAAGTATATATTCAAAGCCCTGTCAAGAACTTCATTTACAACATCAAAATAATTTTTCTATCACCTTTTCGAGTGTTTATATTCATTAGTTTTATTGTCCACATCCATTATACCATATAGTTACCTCATCACTGTCTGTATTCAGTGTATAATTTACATTTGTTCTATTGATAAGCCTATAAATATAAGTTATTACAATTATGCTTAAACTTGAACACTGTTTTATACACACAAATTCTTCAACTTTGTTTATCATTCTAACAATAGTTAATGACTAGCTCAATCTAGTTCTCATCCAAGAACTTGAGTATCTACTTTTACTGTTCTATAAAAGCAAATGCAGCCTTTCACCCAAAGTAGGTTTCAGTTTTTAAATTAAGGGTTAAATCAATTTTTTTTTCTAAATTTATTATCATTTACCACATTACACTCCAAACAAAATTTTTGATTAGTTTGCCTCTTAAAGTGTTTGTTTCTTGATACTTCACCCAAAAAATTGGCGCAAATAAGAAAACTAAGCAAATGTAGGCATGTTCAATGCATGTGCCACTGGCACTTAATACTACACAAACGACTAATGGTGGATGAGAGAAGGGTGATTGCCCTTGAAGAATTGCATAATTATATTTTTCCTTATTTTTTTAAAAAAATTTTGACTATACCTTTATAAAATTATAATTTCTCCCCTAAAATTTTACAAGTGTAAAATTGTTCCCCCAAATATAAACTTATTATAGAAGTTTTGATCAAATCCAAATTCCTAAGTCCGCCCCCCCGCTTACGTGCATGAAACATGCTAACATTCCATTATTTTTCTACCTTCCATCATATTTTAGGATAGAGTGTCAAGAAACAAAAGATTTAGTGGCCAAAGTGATCAAAAAATTTGTTTAAGATACAATATAGTAAATAGTGATAAATTTAGAGGGCCAAAATAAATTAACCCTTAAAATAATTTGGACAATAGATGGACTACTTTTCTCCACTCCTCTATTAAGGTTGAGTTGAATGATAGCAACTCTTGGCGGCTATCTAGATGTATGCATAGCCCCCATTTTCGGTAAATATTTCGTAGAGAAATTCTTTGATCCATTATGACACTATATTATATTTTTGAGCAATTATATTTTAGACTGAATTAACTACATAGCATGTCTAGTAGTTGATCTAGGATCAATAAAGTCTTATATATGAAGTGAGAGATCCACTTTCTAGACACTAAAAATAGATGGACTATTATTTTTTAACAACTAGATCATTCACTCTATATGGAGAGATGTCATTAGTCCCGAAATAATTATTAGAAATGGCAAATAGTTGCTCCAGCCCACAATTCATGAATGTATACAACACTTACGCATGGATGGATGAATGATCATTAAATTAATGTTATACACAGTTCATTAACACAAAATAATTCCTTGAACAAATTAATGTCATTCATGCTAATCACTTTGAATTAGGGTCTTATTCATGTATAAAAATGTAGCTAATCAAACAAGGACTAAATTGATAAATAAATTACCATTCAAAAATCATTGAAATCAATTTCTCATTCACCAATTCCAAAAATCCGCCACATGAATAGAAATTGTCTGACCAGTACGAAGATTCTAAGAATTCGTAGAGAGAATTAAACTAAAGATAACCACATTAGGAGAGGTAGCTTTTGGTTTTGAACCTTCCCTAGTGAAATACCATTGGATTTACTTAGCTAATTAGAAATCTGAACATGATGCCTTGAACTATTCAACCTTTAGTGTAAACCAAGATTATAGTAATCATATAGTTCTTTTCCTAGATATTTTGTTTGTTGTCACGGTTGTATTCATTTTAGCTATGAACAACTCCTAGTTTCATGAATGTTTTAGAGAATCAAGTCTTTTGAAATTGTCAAAGAAACGGTCACATTTCTCATTTATATAGGTGATCTCTCATTAAGAGTATGCTGCATATACTCTACTTGGACTTATAAGCTAGGAAAATGTGTATAAGCTTAGACAACCTTATCATGTTACAACTAATACTCTTGCTAATTCATAGGAATAGGTAGGAAATAAATATCCCGAACGGTACTAAAAGAGTAATATGACTTAGTTGTCCCTTTGAACTTCGATTTTGGGATCTCCAGTCAATTAGGTAGGGTTTCCATCATAACACTTTTGACTTTTAAAGGCTTTAAACTCATTCCTCTCGATGACTTATATACAAGCTCTCTCGTCAAACCTTGTGATTAACAGATCCACAATGTTTTCTTCTGACTTTACGTAGTCAATGAAAATAATTCCAATCAAGAGCAAGTGTTCAATGGTATTATATCTATGACGTATATGCCTAGACTTACTATTCTATACACTACTTGTTCCCTTCCAATTGCTGATTGATTATCATAATAGACACAAATTTCTGGCACTGGCTTTGGCCAACATGGAATATCCTCTAAGAAATCTCGAAGTCACTCAGTTTCTTCTTCTACTTTATCAAAAGCAATAAACTTTGATTCCATTGTAGATCTTGCAATATATGTTTACTTAGAGGATTTCCAAAACACAACTGCACCACCAAGTTTAAAGACATATCTATTTGTTGCTTTCGAGTCTTTAGTATCGAATATCCAATTTGTATCACTATATACCTCCAATATTGTCAGGTATCCAGTATAATAAAAGCCATAGTCTAAAGAGTATCTCAAATATTTGAGTACCCTTTGATGGCTTTCCAATGATCCTTATTTAGGATTATTAGTAAACCTATTTAGTTTACTAACAGAGTATGATATATCCGGTCTTGTACAGTTCACAACATACATTAAACTACTAATGATTCAAGAATATTCCAATTGATGTATCCATTCTCCTTAATTTTTGGACAAATAAACACTCAAGTCCCATGGTATTGTAACAATGCTATTGTTACCGTTAGAAAATTTGTTAAGAATTTTTTCGACATAATGAAATTGGGACAATGTCAATCCTTCAGATGTCTTAGAAATTTTAACTCCCAATATGACATCTAAAACACCCAAGTCTTTCGTGTAAAACCTTTTAGTTAACATGGTTTTTGTAGACTTGATCATATATTCATTGCTTTCAAAAATCAGAAAATCTTCAACATATAGACATATAATATGAGACACCCTTATCAATTTTCTTTACATAGACATTATATCAATCTCGTTGATATTGAATTCCTTTGATAATAAAAATTTGACAAATTTCTCATGCCATTGTTTAGGAGTAATTGTTTCAAGCCATATAATGACTTAACAGTTTACACACTTTGTTTTTTTCCCCCCTCTTTAACAACAAATCCCTCAGGTTGTTGCGTATAAACATCTTCATCAAGGTCACCATTTAAGAAAACTGTCATTACATCCATTTAATGTATTTCTAATTTATTAATAGTAGCAATTGCTATTTATGTTCGCATGGATGTTATTCTTAATACAGGAGAGTCTACTAAAATAATCCATACCTTTTTGTTGCTTGTAGACTTTGACCACAAGCCATACTAGATATTTGCCAATAGGTCTATCAGTTTTCATCTTTCTTATGAACATCTATTCACAACCTAATGGTTTACTTTTAGGAGGCAGATCCACTAGCTCCTGTTATGATTTTGCATGATGGTATTTTACTTTTGATTGCTTCCTTCTAATAAGAAGCCTCAAGATAAGACATAGCCTTGATGAAAATTTGACATTCATTTTCTAACAAGTAATTTAGAAAATTAGGACCAAACGATTTCATTATTTAAGCCCTTTTGCTCATTCTTGATTCAAATTATAATCAATTTCTAATTGAAAATTTCCACTTGAACTTGCCTCAACAATTCTTTTGAGTGAATGAACTTCTTGTACACATCTAGATTGTAAACAGACAGAAATACATTCTCAGAGAATGTAGCATTCCTTGATTCGATAATAGTTTTAGGATGAATATCCTTAATTCTAGATTTATACACAAGAAAGCGATATGCACAACTATTATGTGCATACCCAATGATACATACTCCACTGTTCTAGGTCCTCGCTTGACCATTTTTAGGATCGGGGATTGCTGCTTTTACAAGATACCCTTACAATTTGAAATATTTGAAAGATGGTCTCTTTCCTTTCCACAATTCATGTGGTGTCTTTTTTAATTGCTTGTGAGGTACTTTATTCAGTATGTGGCTGATAGTTAGAATTGCCTCCCACAAAAGTTTTGAGGTGTTGCCGAACTTATTAACATGGTATTCATCATTTCATTTAGAGTTCGGTGTCTTACAGGAGCAATGCCAATTTGTTTAGGTGAATAAGGAGCAGTAGTTTAATAGATAATACTTTGTTGGGAACAAAATTCACCAAATGATGCCTCGTATTCTCCACCTGTATTACTTCTAATCACCTTTATCTTTTTACCAAGTTGATTTTCAACTTTAGTCTTGTAATGTTTAAACATTTCAAGAGCTTCATCTTTGCTTTTAAACAAATAGGTATAACAATACCTTGTACAATCATATATAAAAGTAATATAATACATTTTACTACCTCTAGTTTACACATAGTTTAAATCACCAATATCTGAGTGAATTAAATCGAGAGGTTCACTACTTTTTTCAACTGATTGAAAAAATGTTTTTGTGAATTTTGATTCTGCACAAATTTTGCAATTATGATTTTTATCAAAAACCATATATGATAATAAATCTTGATTTATTAACTTTTGTTTAGACTAATAATTCACATGTTCAAGTCTGTCATGCCACATATCATAAAACTCAATGTGCAAGTAGGAACAAGATGCATCATAATTATTCTCATATTTGGTTACAATGGTCATTACATTTGACTTAAAAAGGCAATCACAGAGATACTCCTTTCGTACAAACATACCATTTCTTGTCATTTTTTATGACATTTTTATGTCTAACAGTGAATCAGACACTAAATTCTTTCTAATGTCAGCTACATGAAATACATTGTTGAGGGTGAGAAGCTTTC
This sequence comes from Cinchona pubescens, assembly GCA_025175665.1. Lineage (NCBI taxonomy): Eukaryota > Viridiplantae > Streptophyta > Magnoliopsida > Gentianales > Rubiaceae > Cinchona > Cinchona pubescens. The sequence continues at coordinate 22,871 of JANKKI010000354.1, forward strand.
CAGGAGTCATTTTCAAAATGGCCTTTCCAAAGCCATCTACCTTGTATAGGTAGATGCATTTCACATTAACATTTTAAAACCATCCATGTGAAACCCAGTATTTTAATAGCCTTGTTCTTTGATTTTAACTGGTTTAAAATGTTTTTCATATTATTTTTAGTCATTAAGTACTTCAACTTATTTGTTTTTCAATGGGGCCAATTTTTCGTTTCGCGATTTGATGCCGGGTAAACGGGTCAAAAGTTGGATTAAGTGTATCTAGATGCATTATAAGAGACAGAAATGCCATAATAAAAGCATAAATAAAGCATTCATATCATAGATGTAGAAGGCTACTAATAATCCTGGGTTTAAGGATCAGATGTGTATAAATAGTACCCATTTGACCTAATAGCTGTCTCTTATACACATCTAGATGTGTATAAGAGACAGGCTGGAATGGACGGTTTTAATTTTCTCCAGCAGCTGGCGAAATTTCTTCTCCATTTTCCCCAAAATTTTCTGTTGAGTTTAAGTTTTCACAACTTCAAACACTGAGGAAAATGTTCAAAAAAAATGTTTGGGGTCTGTCTCTTATACACATCTAAACTTGAAATTAAAGTAGAGCCGAGGCCTTGGCTGAATAAACCATCTTTGCAGCCTTATAAGTTATGATTAATGTATGTTATGGGTTGTTTTTAGTGTTTTGGAGGTTGGGAAGTGATTGGGGTTGATTTTTAACAACTTTCCATGGTTAGATTACAAATTTTAAGATTATGAGTTAGGGTTTTGTCTTCCATATGTGGCCTAGAATGTTATGCTATGAATGCTTAAAATTAGCTGAATGTCTATGCACATAATGATGTTTTAAGAGTGTTTTAAGGTTAGTTTGGATAGGAATTGAGACTTGAAACCAAGTGGAATTGATTTCCCTTCATTTTGTAAGTAAGCGGAAGTTTGGCGCAACTAGGATAATTTGGATAATTGGTTAGGTTTGAAGGATCTTTAATGATCTTTTGATGGTTTTAAGTGTTTCCTAGATAGTGGGATGGATAGGAAGCATGTTTGAATCATGCGTGTGGCTAATCGGTAAAAATTTCAGTTTGATAGTAAAGAGGAATTCCACCCATAGGTTGTTGCTCTAATGTTGTAATGGAGTTAATTGTAGTGGTTATGGGGTATGGATTGTTGTGGAATGCTATTGATATAGTCCCGGCTATTGCTCCGTGCCCAAACAGGAAATGCAAAGAACTAACTAAGAAGATTGGATGCTGTCTCTTAGTTGTAACCAAGGTCCCTTGAATACCTTGGAAATGGATTTTGTTGGTTGGTTGAATATGTTGTGGTGGCGTGGTACCTAAAACAGATATAAGAGGACTCTTAGAAGAGATGTAGAAGTTAAAACTATTATCGAATCAGAGAATGCTACACCTGTCTCTTATACACATCTAGATGTGATAGGTGGGTAACATAGACCCTCTTCCACTTGTATTTTGTTTAACGACTTTCGAAATATGTTTGGATGGATTTTAGAATATGTATGATGTTTGGAACTGTACTTTTACCAAGTTTTGGCGCAACTATTACTTATGAAATCGGGACCAAGCTATTTTATGTTAATCAAATGATATGTTTGCAAACTCTTTTGATATGAAAGCCAGATTATGATCTATCAAGACCTTGGCTCATAGGTGACCTAGGTATATAATTTTGGATGTGTTTGGAAATGTTTGAATTGTGGAGAACCGGTTCTACAGTCATCCATGGGAAGAGTGGTGACTTCTGTGAATGTTATGAACTCTCTGATACGGGGTCTTGTGATTCAAAATATGTGATAACCTCCCGGTCAGACTAGTAGGTGTGGTAGATTACTGTCTCTGGCTACACGAAATGAGTGGATCTGTATAAGCTACGCTATGCTTTAGCATCTAATGTTTAAAAAGATATGATAACTTCAGACTATGTTTATACACATGCTAGAAGTTTAAATGGCATGATACATTTTAGCTCACTACTTATGATTATGGTTTATTGACGTTTAAATAGCATGAGACATTTTAGAAACTGCTTCATGACTATGGTTTTCTCAAATGTTATTATCTTTATGTTTTCTTTTTATTGAAATGCTTGGCCCCATATACACATCTAGATGATGTATAAAGAGCTCAGTTATGTCATCTTATATGTGATGATTAGAACAGCAAGAAAACAGCTCGTTTTGACTCTCCATCAGCGTTAGCAGCTTTTAGATTTTCTCCAGATTCAACATTACTGGTAGGACTCTGCGGATAATCTTCCAAGCTTCTCTTAAACACAAGAGGGGTAGTGTATTAGATAGGTTTTGTATTGATGAACTTTGTTTTTGTTGTAGCATCTTTTGAATAAGAAGAAATTTTGAATTTTAAAAAATGCTAATTCGTATTTTTGTGTAAAAATGAACTTATTCGGTTTTATAGTTAAGAAATGGTTTGATGGTTCTATTACATTGCGGTTAAGTTTGTTGCTCTGTTCGTTTGTGCCTTGCGCTTTGGACCGGTGTGCCATTAGCGTGGCGTTTTACGGTCCCATTTTTGGGGCGTGACAATCCACCTCTTTGTAGGTGGAAAACATCCTCTTCTTTGCACAAACACGTTCTTTAGCACTAGTATCAACTCACCGTTGTTTAGGGTTGCTTACTAAGTTCACTTTAGAAACAACTATTGACAAGTTCATTTCTGAAATATCATTTGAGAGGTCATCAACCTCAGTAATATGGACATCATTTCCTGTCTTGAATTTTCCATGTTAAGGTACATTTTTGCAATCCTTGGCTAGATGGCCAATCTTTTTGCAAGAATAGCATTTGTGAGATTTCTCCGCTAGTTCAACCATATTTGCTTTTGCATCAAAAGATGCAGGGATTTCTCTTCTTTCGGAGAACTTTGTTGTTTTGTTCTATGCTTAATTATAAAATAAGATCTTCAACACTCATTTCCTTACATTTATGGTTAAGGTAGTTCTTAAAGTCTTTCTAAGATGGTGGCAATTTTTCAATGATTCCAGCTACTTGGAAAGATTCATTAAGAACCATGCCTTCTGCATAAATATCATGTAAGATGGGTTGAAGTTCTTCAACTTTATTTATTATAGCTTTTGAATCAATCATTTTAAAGTCAAGGAATTTGCCGACTATGAATTGCTTCAAGCTAGCATTTTCAGGCTTGTACTTTCAATCCAAAGCTTCCTATAGAGCCTTAACACTGGGAGTAGATCTATCCCCATCATAAAGTGCATTTTCCAAATTGTTCAAAGTATGGTTCTTGCACATGAAATTAATAAGATTGCATGCATCCATAGCAACCACATTAACAAGATCAAATTCCTTTCCCAAGAGGTTACGTGCATTTTCAATCAAGAACTTAGCTAAATTCAAGGTAGCCAAGATAGAATAATAGCTTTTTTTGCCGTTGCTTGAATTTCAACTCCTTGAACTTCTCAAGTTTCTCCCCATGCACCACAAAAGGTGTAGGTGGAATCCTCACCTCAGGAGAAGAAGGTGGCAAAGTATTTACAGTAGTTGTCATGAAAATATGTAACAAATATAAAACAAATAAATGTTAGTTAAAAATAGAACTTTGATCAAGAGTAGATATAAAAGCAATCGCCAATATTTTTTAACAAATAAAAAATATTGGTTAACAATATTCAAATGATTAACAAAGAAAACAAATAATAAAAATTACGCTTTAATATTGTTGGAAAAACAATAATATTATTATTTGTAATTTTTGATTAAATATAATTATATGCCATAAATGAAGCACAAACATATAAATACTTGGTGAAAATGAAGTCAATCAATACGAACCGATTGATATGGTTATTGCTAAGGATTAAACCCTTTGTCCTTAAGGCATAATTGCTTGTCACTTATTGCAAATGGAGAATTCTATGCAATTGCCTCCTAGGATTTGGACAAATTCACCTTTGTAAATTACACTACTTAATAAAGTTTACGAACTTGTGGAATATTAATCAACTTTCTCTCTACAAAACACGATTCTTAAAACTCTAGAATAGGAGTAGACGATCAAGAAAGAAGGAAGAATGAAAGAAGACTCATGAATTTTTTCCCCCAACTTCTTTACACCACTCCTGTTTATAGGAGTGGTGTAAAACCAATGAATAGGCACAACATTAATACATGAATGAATATTCATAATTCATGAATACACATAATTCATGAGCACAACATAATGACACATGAAGAAATTTTCATAACTAATGAACACATAATTAATTATCTATGGATGTAAATCCATAATTTATGAGTGTATTAATGAACACATCATTAATAAGTCCACAATTGATGTATATATACAACATTAATTACAAATGGATGAATGATCATCTAATTAATGTATACATAGTTCATGAATACAAAATTACATTCATTGAACAAATTAATGTCATTCATGTTTATAAATTTGAATCAATATCTTATTCATGTACAAGAAAGTAGTCGATCAGACAGGGACTAAATTGGTTAAAAAAATTACCATTCAAAGGTCATTGAGATTAATTTCTCATTCACCAATTCCAGCATTATGCTCATTCTCGACTCACTTAATTAATCAGTCATAAGTACATGTTCGCGCGAACCCCAAGCTCCTTTATGCTTTTTCAGATTTTAGCTTTAATTTCATATAATTTAGGAAATTTCATAGTTCTTTCAGGGAACCATCTTAGTGTACTTAAAGTTTTATATAATATAACAATTTATTTTTAAACGTTGTACTATACAAGTTTTTAAAGTTAACAAGATAGTTCCCGAAACAGGACTCTATAACTTCCCTATAATTTATTTACCAACCAAGCTAATTTTCATAATTATACTATAATGAATAATTAAGGGTGGTAACGGGTTGTGTCATGTCTTTATTGTGTTATGTCATGTAGAGACTCGATTTTCATTGTTTCGTATTCCTGATGTCATATGGGCTTGTTATATATCATGTTATACGTATCGTGTTTGCGTTTGACCCATTAACCTGTTTACTTTTACCCAAGATGTACCAACCCATCTAATAAGTTAAAACAACCCACGAAACATTTAAATTAAAATCTCAATGTTAATTCTTTAATAAATTAAACAATTATTAATACCAATTTTGTTCTAATAGAAACTTATAACATATTATTAATATTCACTGAAATTTATATAGAGGATTTAAAATATTTATTATAATGGGTATAATAATTTATATTAAAATTATTGTTCACGATATCAAATTATGTTATATGTATGTATGTATATGTATATATATAAAATCAAAGAATTAACTTTCAAATAAGCATTCGTGAACAAGAACTTAACAAGTATGATTAATGATGTAATAATTGATTTCTAAATTTAATATTTTTTTGGTTTCATGCTAAAGATCAAAGATTGATAGATCATGACATAAAAACTATATGGTAAATTACAGAGAACCTACTCGTGGTATAGCGAATTTATGCATTACCTTCTTGTGATTTTGAAATATGCACTTTACTACCTTATGCTTTAGGCTAAAATGCAATTGTTATGTTTTTCGTCAATATTAACAGTCAACCATTTCAAAAGTTTCACTCAAAGGGCATGATGGTTATTGAATACTTTAAACTAAGAGAACTCACTCTTTGAACTCCGGTACCTTTCTCCCCATCACCCACACTACCCTACCCCAGCCACAACCACAGTCACCATCATAGTAGCCCTACCTAACCACCACTACAACCACCATCATAGTATTCCCACCCATCACACTAACCCCTTCATCTCTCTTTATCTCACTGCTCTCTCTCTCCTTCTTTCCTTAATCTCTCTCCCCCACACTTCCTTGTATAACTTCCCTTTCCTTCTTCTCATCCTTCCATTTCCATCTCATACTTTCTTTTCCCACACAACCCTACCGCAACAGCCTTACAAATGCCACCACCAGCAGCCTAATCTTTGCAAAAAAAATTTTATTCATATTTATATTTTTGCCAATTTTTTTGCAAGTTTATTTCACTAAATCTATTTTCTGCAATTGATTCAATCCCATTTTTATGGGATAACAATGGGCTTGCAAAGTTTATAAGCAGATGATAGTATTTGGGTGTATTGTTGATGAAAGATGTTATAGAAGGGTTTTGGGTTAAAATTATGGTTGATGTGTTCCACCGAAATGGAAATGCAATGCGGTAATGGTGGGATGTAGAGGGCCAAATGATGGTGAAAGAGAAAAAGGTGGTGGTATAGAATCAAAGATGGAGAGAAGGGAATCAGGCAAAGAGGGTAAGGTAAGGGAAGCAGAGGAAGATAGAAGGGGAAGAATTAGTGGCGAGATTGAAGGTGGGCGTAGTGGTTGTGGAAGAATTTGATTTTTTTTACTTTTTAAATTTTTGTAAAAATAATTTGAATCTTTGTTGGTGGCGGTGGAATAGAATGCCGATAGGCCTGGAGCATCCCAAGGGTATTGATGGCGGATGGAGGGAGGAGAAAGAAGGAGAATAATTTGTCAAGGTTATACTTGTTATATTATTAATTATTTAGTTAAAAGTTTGTACATTTTAATTTGAATAAGTAAGTTTTAATGGCAGTTACATCTTAATCCAAAGCATAGTAGGTAAAATGCATATTTCGAAACTATAAGGAGGTAATGTATAGGTTCATTGTACCACGAGTGGTTCTTTGTAGTTTACCCAAAAATTTACAATGGAAACGAGACATTAAATTATGTACTTGTTTTGGTAAAGAAAAACATGAAGTAGCCATCTTTTGCAGTTCACTTTTATGTACATCATTCTTATACTTAAAAATATTAATAGTTAAATGGATTGAACAACACTACAAAATTATAACACAATAGCACTTTAGTGAAATCTTTTAATTCATTAACTTAACGAATTATTATATCAACTTACGAGTTGATCTAACCCACCCTTCCCATTTAATTTTGCATCTTAAATTGGTTGATCAATAATGACCCGATAAAATTCTAATTGTATTATAACCTGTTAATTCATATTGTGTTCATGTTGACTCATTGTGAATCATAGATTTGTATTACCAACCGTAGATGCAATATTTTATTTCACATTGTTTTCTATATGCAATGAAATATAATATACATCATATAAATAAAGTAGCAATGTAGTGTATAGTGTGATTTGTTATAAGTATATACTCTCCCTGCTAAATGTTAGTATTTTTCCACCAGTTGTATTAGTGGCTTCTTTTCAACAATTTTTAAAAGATGTTTATAACTTTTGAAATTAAAAAAAAATATTTTTTAAAAAGAATTTGTTGATAAAAACTTATTTTTGTTTTTGTTTTTCATGTTTAAAAAAGTTAAAAACTATTTTAATGGGAACTCTAGACCTACTTTTTCAAATATATTTTTTAATTAAAAAAATACTTATTTACACTTTTTATAAGCAGTCGAGAACAAAGTTTTAAATCCCACATTTGTTCGTATGTATGATGTGTGTGTAAATATAATATAGCTGCATCTTTTTTTGAAAGACAATTAAGTCTCTATGTTTTTGGTTCCATTCTTAACTCCCTAAAATTATGAAATCTCATTTTTGCAGTGGACCAATTCATTAACATTACCGCCCAACCATTTTTTTTTAACATAATGACGCAAGGACCTTATTACAGCCCATGCTATTGAAGTAGTTGCCTTATTTTTTGTACCAACAATTAAGAATTCTTTTCCTCTACTTGCTGCATCAAAAACAAAATCACAAGCTTATGATTGATATATATATATATATATATATATATATATATATATATATATATATATATAAGGGGATTGTGACAATCCCCTTAGGGTGCCATAACCTTGTTTCTTATACACATCTAGATGTGTATAAGAGAAGGTTTTAAGGTTGGGATTAAAAGGTAAAATAAGATATTTTGAAACCCAATCATACACTTCGTTTTATACACAAATAGACAGTAGAAATGTTAAATATTGGAGGATTGGGTTAATTTGATCATTATCCTCATCTTTTACCCAACTCTTGCTTAATCTTTACTACTACTTCCTTTACCTTATGTATTAATATTTCATTATTTATTACCATTTTTTATTTATGATAGAATATTAAACTTTTATTCATTTTCATTTTTTTAATTTCATATCTAAATTTTGCATTAATGAAATAAATTGTTTTGTTTTATGTAAATTAACTATAAAAATTATTGTGCTATTTCTGATTTTCTTACAAAATTCTGTGATTAATTATATTTTTTAGTTTTGTATTACTTTAGATATTAATTAACATAATGAGAAGTAATATTTTTTATGATATTTGATGATACTATTGTTAAACTTTGAAAGAAGCACTAGAGAAAGTTTAACAATACTATCCATTAATCTATTTATTCTCATTAAGTGACAAAATTTGAAAACATTTTTGTTAATTTCCTTGTGAAGCTCATCTTTTTTATATTGAAAATTTTGAATGATGCAATAAAATTCAAAACATCTTTTATCTATTAATAAAGGGAGAGCATCATTTAGTCTAGTGGTCTTTTCATCCTTTTTTAAATTGGTTTAAAAATATTAAATCTTGTGAGAAAATGCACATAATTATAGGTAATTTTAAATAATCACCCCATAATTGTATTTCATAAAATTATCTATATTTCTATTATAATGTTATCATATATAAAAAATATTATTTTTACATATTATTATAATTTTAATAGTTGCGCAAAATAGACTGCCTTGAACACTACCTTAGATAATGGAGTATATATCACGAATATTATTTAAATGAGAGTACTATACTAACATGTAGATAGTAATAATTCATTATATAAACATACTACATCTATATTATTTATTAGATTTTGCATATTATTGGCAAGAATAATATCTTACAATTTGGTTTTCCATTCCGTCACTTTTTTTTTTCTTTTTTGTTCAATTTTCCATTAGTAACGAGACAATATGTTTGTGACTTTTACAAGTTCTATTTGATAGTACTATTTTTATTTCTCGAAGTATGTCGCTAATTTAACATATCAATTCATAGTTCTATTATAATAACTTATTCATTTTTGGTGTCATGTGAAGTTTTAATAACAATTTATACTAATGTTATTGTGAAATTTTACTTTTACAAGTATTTCATGATCATTCATATAATTAAAAATGATGATATTTTGAAATACTATTTAGAAAAAGGAAGAATATAATATATTTGTTTAGATAGTTATATGCTAATACTTTGATGGTAGGTTTTTTTGTATTTCATCATACTATTTATTCTCTATTACAATTTTGTTGATAGTGTCACATTAATAAAATCTAATATAAGTTTTTTTTTCATTTATTATGTGTGAAATTGTCTATATTCATTTATGCTTTGATTTCTTTAATCAAGTTGATAAAAAGACTTATAATGCATTTTATTGTACAAGATAATACTATTTGGATATCTAATTTTACTTCTTTTCATATTCCTTAATACTATCTATAATATTTATCATTACTAAAAATTACTAATTCAATATATGTTTCATAACCAAAAATTATTTTGATATGATAAAGATAATCTATTAGTATCATTAATTTAATATCTCATAAATTACTAGATGGACCTCTCATAAGATTTTGAATTAATCAAGTTGATATAATGGAGTCAAGAGTAGCTTTTATTACATAAGATTTTATATATATTTCTAAATTAAATATATCTATATATATATATATATATATCATAGAACTTCTTCCATATTCTATAATACTATCATATTATTTGTTTCACAAATAAAAATTACTATTTTAGTACCTGTTTCATTACAAAAATTTATTGGTAGTAATATAGATAATTTAATTTAGAAAATACTAGGATCTCTCATAAGGGAATAGTACATTGTAGTCATTTCAGTAATACTATGTTGATATTTTGATAGTAGGTTTATTTACTTTACACAGTACAATTTTATGATTTGTTATTTTTTAGTTGATAATTTTACTCACATTATAGATATGTATAATGTAATTGAAAAAGTTTAACTTTCATTTACAAATAGTTCAGTTATGCATTCACTTTCTCTAATACACATTTGATACAGTCAAATTGGTAGTACTTGTTGTAGTATAAGAGAATACTGTTTAGATATATCATGGTGCTTTTGTATTCTATAGTACTATCAGTTTTTTTTTTTTTTTTGCATAAAAAATTACTATTCAAATATCTATTTTATTAAAAAATTTATTTTGTGATGATACAAATAATCTAATCATACGTATAATACTACTTAAATAAGGAATAGTTCATTTTAGTTGTTTTTGGATAATACTATTTTGATAGTATATTTCTTTGCTTTATAAGTGCTATTTTATTTTTTATTAGTATAATTTCACTTTAAGTATTATAAATAATTCATATTATCAAATTACTTGAGACTTCAATAGAGATTATTTATTTGCCTTAATTTTGAAATGATCATTTATTTGATTTCAAACTAGAATTTTTCTTTTAAAAAATTAGTACAAAATAGAAAACTTGATAGGACAACATGCTATATTACAAGTAGCTGTAAAAGGTTTACTATGTAACAATCTTTATCATTGTTTAATGAGGTATCAACTACTCATTGGATAGCTATTAAGGGAATTGTTCCTTCAAAAACACTAAAGGAACCATAGAATTTTTCTATATTCACACACTGAAGAGCGACTTAATGTTCTCCCCTCAAAAAAAAAAAAAAAAGAAACGGAAAGTTAAATGTTGGAAAACATTGAAATTGTACCTTACTAACCAACATCATGTGTGCAGTTCATGAAGATATATATATTTTTTCAAATAGAAATTGGTAATTTTATAAATGAATGACATGAGACTTACAACCTAGGCAGCAGCCCATTCGCAACTTCTGCTAATCTCATTAGTCACAAGGCGAAATTTACATTCCACGAAGCATTTTAGCAAGTTAATTGCAAATTTTGCCAAGTTATGGCTTTGGTGGTTTGCTTAACATTATGCCAAAAGCTACGGAAGAGCAGTTATGAAACGTTGCTTAACCACTACCTCTGTCCTCCAATCTATCATTGCAATTTTTAATCTTCACTGCTTCTTTGATAAAATAAGTCCACTACCCTCTTGCAATCTAGAAAAATTTCTAAAATTGTGTTCCTTTTCAAAATTGTTCTTTTTTTATGTCAATTCTAAAAGCAGTTTTCGGGCAGGCGGAGCTCGCATTCCCCGAATGCGAGCTCAATCGTGATTTAAAAAAAAATATATATATATTTTTCAAACCTCGCATTGACCGAAAATTTTTTGTTTTAAAAAAATTGACCGTAGCTGATAATCACAATGCTTTTTGTTGAGGGTAGTTATCACAATGCTTCATTAACACACGGACTAACAAGTCAGGGAGGAAAAGATAATTCTTTTACAAATGAAGAGAGTAACAGACAGGTACTAATTTATAGGTGAAAATGTACTGATTCATGTACACTCCTAAAAAATGAACTGCTGCTGCCGCTAGAAACGAAGCGCAAGAAATAGATATTGTGCTGTTGATTATCAATGATAGTATCTAGCTGTATAAGGGACTGAACTTTCATTATTAACCCAATGAATGCCAAAGGTTACATAGTTTTGAATTGAAGTTTTGACTCTTGGATTCTCTCTTTGATACTTTCAACTCAAGTGGATTCATGGAATTGCTTCTGCAACTCTTGGGAGTTGGGATGCGTGTGATTGTCAAAGTATGTGAAATATATAGTTTAGTCCATATATGGAGTCTTGTTGGGCTATCATATTATGTGGGACATATGTGATTACAATAGGCATTAATTTAGTATGCATATGGTCCCTAATTATGTGAAGAGAGATTTTTAATTTTGATCCCTAAACTATGGATAGTGCTCAAAACTGGTCTCCAATTTATGTAAAATTACAATTTTGATCCCCAAATTGTAATTTTACGCATGGAAATAGGACAAATGATGGAAAAGTCAAAATATTTAACGGTTTTGGTCATGTGCGGTGCAGATGGCTGTTAAATTAAAAAAAATTAAAATTCCGTCTAGATTTTGACAAAGTTTCTGAAATTGTGTGCAAAACCGGTCTCCAATCTTTATGAACTTTGTAACTAGACAGGTCACTGTTATTAATTGCTTTGCCAGATATAAATGACTTAAACAAACATCATTCAATCCGTATATTACAATTTTTAGCAATTAATAATACCCAAAAATGAACCAGAAGGCTCCTCCATCAAAAATATAAAGTTTGACCCAAAGGAAGCCCTAAACCTTCAATTCTATCAAATTCTAAAAAAATTGCAGAAATCAATTCAGAATGGTATCACATAAGATGTGTTTATACGGTTTTAGATCAACATTGGTAATTTCATGGAATAATAACAACTCGAGAAGAATTTTTTTTTTTATTCCCTTTGTGGTAGGTAATGATCCACTATGATTTTAAGTTTGTCATTTAATGTTTAATTTGTTTAGTATGTAGAAATAATATTTGAATGTCTGATTTTGATGCGAGACCATAGATGTTGTTTTCCTGAGTGAACATGCATGATCAAGTCATGTACCAGGGATCAAAAATTATTATCCTGTTTTGGTGAGGAGCATGAATCAGAAGAAAGTTTTCATTGAAAGGCTCAAAAGAGGGCAAAGTGACATCCATTTGGATTGATTAGGGTTTAGATCTTAGCTTAGGTCTCGTAATTGATGAATGTGAATTGGTCTATGTAGGACTTGGCCCTTTATTTTGGTTGTATTAAGATGTTGTTATTGTACTATCTAATATACAGATTGAATGGCATTTCTTTTAGTCAATTATAATCTAGTAAAACATTATAGACTGAGGACCTGTTTAACTAAAATTTATAAATATTGAGGACAAATTTTGCATATAATTGCATGAACTTTGTCATAAGCTGGATTAATTTTTTTTAAGTTAACAGCCATGTGCATCACACATGACCAAAAGCGTAAAGTATTTAGATTTTTTTGTCATTTGTCTTGTTTTTCCTCACAATTAATAGTTTGGGGACTAAAACTATAATTTTGCATAAGATTATTGGGCACCAATTTTAGGCTTATATGAGTGTGTTACTATCATGTTTTATAAATTGCAGACAAAATGGTATTAATTAACAATAAAATATATTTACTGTCTATTAACGGGTGAAATTTGGAATGTTTTCTCAATTAAGATTAATCAAGATAGGGTACTTGTGGGTGAAAAAGAGAAAACATACAAGGGTGGGATGTTGGATTATATAGGTGAATGTAATGGTCAAATAATAGATAGGTCTCTTATATGGCTATTCATAGCCAAACTTGGATATGAAGAGGAATTACACATTGCGTATAGAATTCTTGCTGCAGTTGTGAAGCATAATCTAATAAGGCTAGACACTAAGAAGCATGTTTTTGATATGGCAGCTATAGGTATGATATATGGTGAAGTAGAAATTTTCCTTGGGCATGACTTCTATTATAGGTTTATGGAAAGTGAAGTACAGTCATCCACTTCTGGTTTGAGAGTGAATGGGCATATGAAACTTACCTTTAGGGATTGTAATGTAGTTACTGATGTTGTGTATGATGATAGTAAAGGCGAGGAATTCTATGACAGCAACCATCAGTTTAGAGGTGATGATGAGGCATGATATATAAGAAGTATTTAGATGATAATGTGGATGAGAGAGGTGTGTTACTAGTGACTTGTGGAACTGGTTTGAAAAAGCAGAAAGATTTGAACAATGTTAATGTTGAACCAATTGGAAATAAAGGTACAAGGGATGAAAGAAAAGATCTAGACATAGACTTGTATCTTTATAATGGGAAGAACATTGCTCTAGTTGAGGATTCAAATTCCTCAGATTCCTCAGATTTGGTTTTGCCTTTCTAGCTCATCAGATGATAAAGGAAATAAGAGTTGCAAGCCTAAGTCCAATAAATTTAGGGAAGTTGAAATGGAAGACCCCACTTTTTGTTAGTTCAAAAGAACAATAATATGCTTTGAAGCATGTAGCAATCACTTTCCTTAGAAGAATTTGCCCCCACATTGAAAAGCAATCTTTTACAAGGATACAACAAAGCTTTCCGACAATTTCTAAAATGTCAAATGTGTATTGTAAAACCTAATAAGAAGAGTATTTTATAATTGTTTAATAGGAGTGTATTTAGTTTATAGAATACGCATCTTTTTGGTCAACACAACTTTTCAGTATTAGCTATATCCTTCAATTTGAAAGTTACCCACTTGACAATTCGGACTCAATTCAAACAGGTTCGGACTTCTATTTTATCTATCTGTTCTCAAGTTGTACTGTCTAATTATAGCTCGGACTCAAACTATTAGAGGTTTGGAAGTCCTAAGCTGTCAGTCGAACTCAAGTTTTATTTTGTTACTATAGTTTGGACTTAGAAAATACTCCTAGAAAAATAGATTTCAGCGACCAATTTTTGCCAAAAATCTATGGCTAATTGATTTAGTGACGGAGTTTCCAATGGAAAAAATCCGTCAAAATATTACTCGTTGGTAAAAAGTAGGGGTGGGCGTGGGCGGGTACGCCACCCCTCAAGGGATTTTTTTGATCCGACCCTCACTTGTCGAGTCAGTCATTTTTTGACTCTGATCCGACCCTCATATTACCGGATATCCGGAGAGCGGGTACCCGGTAGAGAGGGTCAGGTACCCGCGGATACCCGACCCTATCCTATCATCATTCACTTTCTAAAAAAAATAAAATAAAACTAAACTAATCTCATTTTGAACACCAAACTTTTAATAATTTTTAGAAGTGACAAGTTGATTAACAAATATTCTATATAAATTGAGAAGAATAAAGGGGAAAAAATCCAATATTAAATTGTCAAAAAAAAAAGTGTTAACAAAATTCAATTTAAAAATCACATAATTTCCGAACTAAAAAGAAAAATAAAAATAACATCAAATTTATCCGAGAAAAATTAGATAAAATCAATACTACTATAAATCAAGACTTTAAAAATTGATGAATGACTTATTTACACTAAAAATTATAGGAAACATTATATATGAGAGTCGGATCGGGTACCGCGATCTAGATGGATAAGAGATAGGCTGATCCGCACCCCTAGTAAAAAGCAAACAATTTACCAACAAAAATTTACCAACGGATATTTTCATTGGAAAATATGTCAATAAATTTTATATAGGAATACCAACTTGAAACAGTTCAGTAACGGATTTTTCAGTTGTTATTTTTAGCAATCCAAAAATCCATTGCAAAGTGAAAAATTAGCAATAAATACATCTGTTGGGAAAATACATTTTAAAAATTAAAAAAACCTTCGCGACGAAAAAATTCTTCACTAATTTCAAAATATTATAACATAAAAATATTAATGCCATTAAATTTTAAACCTGCCAACAACAACCAAATATAAACCAAATACCATCCAAACATTCCAGCAACCAAATATCCATTCAAATATGTCTACAAAGTCATCATAAATCAGCTACATTAACAAGAAATATGCCATAATATGAAATGTATACAACTAAAGTAAAAGTAGCAAAATACAAGTAAATAGGTACAACGTTTATCAACTAGTTTCCAATAATAATGTGTAGAGGTTACTCATCCTCACTCTCTTCTTTCTCATTATCTCCACCACCATCTTCATCTTCATCCCCATCTTCATCTTCAAATATGGGACGTAGTGGCTTTTTTAGTCTTTTCACACTACTTCCACCATCATAAGGTATTTGAGGCATCGTTGTAAACCGAGCAAACTATTGAAGCAGATAACATGGCAAGAAATTGGTCGAAACTTGACTTGGATGTTGAAAGGTCATAGAACTCACCCCTAGAAACATCATTTTTTCAAATGACTCTATTTTAGACTTTAAGCTACCAACTGTATCCTTGATTTCATTATTGTTGTTTGCAAGGATACAATTGTTCTTTGGAGGCTATGGATATGCTTGTTCTGTTCCTGAATCGTGCTCTCCTAGTAGTCAGGAATCCCAGATGTGCCGGAAGAGGTATCACTATAATTTGATCTACCGGAACATGGAAACCCAAGCACTTGTCCTCTCATCATCCCACCAACAATTTATAATGAAAGTAATTATAAAAATTCATAAACAGAAAAAATTCCAAAACAGATTGAAGCTAGAGATGTCATTGCCAAAATGACCTTAATTAGATTTCATAATTAATTTATATATCAGTTACTTCAAGTAATGAAACATGTCCAAAAACCAACATTTGCTCATAAAATTCATAGAGGATTCACATTTTTATGCTGACAATTACATTAATGTAGTTTATTTCTCTATGGCAAATCTTCAACAATATTAAACTTAAGCTCCTTGGTGATAGATATAACTAATCCAAAGGGGTCTAAATTAAAACCTGAAATGGGGAGGAAACTTAGAGGAAAGACCAGAACAAGGATATCAAAATAAGGAGAACAAAGAATTGTTAGTAATGTAATACCAAGGTCAGTTGTTAACGCTCACTAGGACTAGTAGTTTACAGTTCCAAGATTTTCTTACATAAGAGCAAACAATAAATTAGATGAAGAAAGCAAATACTGTAATGGCCAAAGTGAGATCAATTAGCATAACCCAAGACACATTATGAACTGCATATAAGATTATTGCAGTCAGTAAAGGCACATGATATAACCGCTTTTTTTATCTGTAACTTGTAAGTTTTGACTAGAAAGTCAAAGTTTAGATCCTAAATGTGATTCTTTTATTTCACTGATGCAAACACTAGAAGTAGGTGCATTGCAAATTCACAAGGCTAGAGTCTGCATCCTTTGTAAACCAAATATAGAAAGAATACTTTGGCAATTGACAATTTTAATTGCATTCATGGTGTCTCTCCATTCCCTTGCAGACATGCACATTTTAGGTGGAAGATTGTATGGAATTACAGTAACAGGCCAACATGAGTAAGGTTTAGCGTTGTTGTAAGGATTAAAAAAACATGCACACAAACGAAGTCTAACATTGCGATCTCGGGTCTAGGGCAAAATTTGGGTGTTTTCGATCAAATGTTTCCATGCTTCGCCATTCGAGACGTGGCGCAAGACTCCAGGCTCTCTCTTATTCTTAGCGTGCCATCTCATGTGTTCAGCTAATTTAGTAGATGCATCTAGACTCTTAAGTCTTAGTATAAGCGGAAAATAGTACATCCTCTTGTAAGGAACTAGTTTACTCCTTCCATCCCTTTTTTTGGGTGGTTTTATATCCAGGATGCATGTAATGCTCACAATCAATTTTAGTACTTTTGTAATAAAGCATGCATCCATTTATGTGGCAATCATACCTAATAGCAAATAAACCAAATTTCTTCACTAACTTCTCTGCCTTGTCAAAACTACTGGTTACACAATTACTTGAAAAAGTCGCCTGTTTCACAATGTTAGACATTCTGTCAACACAACTCTGTAACAAGTTATAGTCTAATTTCAAACTCATCAATTGAACAACCATAGACAACTCAATAAATGTTTCAGAACCAGGATATAATTATTGTTGAGCATATTATAACATATCATAGAAGTGAGCAGCTACAGTATTAGGAGGTCCTCGACAATTACTCTACTTTGTTCGTCCTAATGGTATTCATATTCAAAATTATTTGAACTAACGGCATCAAACATCATACGTTGGTACCCATTTTGATGTTCATTAGAAAAAGAATTTAGAATCACTTGAACCTGCCTCATGACAATTATTTTTTGTACTAGTTTAGATTCACTATGTGCAGTCCAATACCAATAATCTGCCATGAAACCATATTTTAAAATGTGTTTAACCACATGATCTGGAATCATCACTTTCCTATTTTAACCTTTAAAACAAGGGCACCTAATTTTTTTTATCATTGGCATATTGTGGTAGTTTGCAAGCAAACTGAACAAATTCTCTAACTTCCTCTAAGAAATGCAGTGTGTAACTGGTGTGATTAGGTAATAACCTATCATACATCTAATGACACAAGACCAAATATCCATAATTTGTGAGAAGTAAATATTCAAATATTTGGTCCTTAAAGCATTCTTAGCATATGTTCTTACAGAAGTTTTGACATAGTTTTCAATATTCACAAACAAATTAAAATAGCAATTATGACCCGGTCTCTTATACAAACATAGACAAAAAACTTAAGATATTGTATAGTACTAACTAAACTTTGAAATTTCATATTACCTAACCCACACATGCAAAGCAACAGAAACAATAGCTCCATTACTTGACCATTCTTAGCATATATTCTTAGAGAAATTTCGACACAGTTTTCCCTAATTTTGTACATTCCCCTATTCACAAACCAATTAAAATAACCATGATGATCTACCCAGGTCAATTCAATCATACACAAAAACTTAAGATATTGTATAGTACTGACAAAACTTTGAAACTCATATTAATTGAGAAGCTTACACAAAGCAATAGAAATAACAATATTTTTTTGGAGAAAGAGATAGAAGGACGGAAGAAAGGTATAGAAATAAAAGAGATTATAGAAGAAAAAATAATAGCTTGCTTGCAAAATCCTTCATTTGTTTAAAATAGACATAAAAAATGTCACCTTGTTCGCTTTCCTACAAATGCTCTCTAATGCAAGCTATTACTCCAATACCATTGCCCAAAGCACGAGCAACCTTCTACCTTTCTAAGCTGCATAATAATAGCATCTTAAGTCAGATTTTTTTACATGCAATCTATCCATCTTATAAACATAAGAGTATGTATATTTTATTCTTCTTTAACATCTTCTTTGGGATTCTACAACATTACACTTGAGTTTAGATAACCACTAGAAAGCTCCAAACAAAGACAAGATAATTTGGACAATAACTATAATATGATATGATAATAAGAATAATTTCAAAGATTAGATCAGTATTTAGTCTATGAATAATGGTCTTTTGTTTGTGTATCATGGATTAAGTATGTAGATATCATATTAGTTTGGTTCTAGAACTAATGATTGCATCTTATTTTGTCTTTATTGTTGTAATTCGTCTTTCGTTCATTTTGATAACTAAGATTATGCAAAGTTAAGCTTTGGATCTGTAAAAAGGGGATTTCTTGCAACTAAGGATACATTGATATGAGCTCAATAAGAGAGGTAATTCTATCCTCCATTGCTGGAACTAGATTGCAGGATGGCTTTAGATGGACAGAAGCAAAGAAGTTTGCAAATCAAAAGCTCATTATGATTGTAGATAATTTGCTAAATCATCCTAGAGACAGAAATTATACACATTAGGTTGTATTGAATTAGATTGAGTAGAATAAGAATTATATGCCCTGTGTCTGTTTTCTTAGAATTGGTAACTTGGTCCTTGACATGGGATAGGGGAAATTGACTCTTACATCTCAAGTTGTGCGGCTCAGCAATTTAATTATGAACTCACTACATCTAGAAAGTAGTTAAATTTTTTTTAATTTGTTCTTGACAAAACACGTACACATTTTTCATATCTCTTGTGCATTAGTATATCAAAAGCCCTTTCTTGATTAGTGCCTCTCAATTCCATACTTCCAAAACTAAGAAACAATCTGACGATATTGATTCATTTAAAGAAGGCAAGTGTAAAGCTGTTAAAATCAACAAATTTCCAATGTCTGAATGATAATTAGGCCTTTCATTCTATTTTCTATGAATAAAAAACTTGCTGATAGGGCTTCAATACAATAAACATCAAATTTGTATTGTTAATGGCTAGATATGCATGGATAAGGAAATTTCACAAAGGATGCAAACCTGATAGATAATTTGACATGATAATCCGTGCAAACTCTACAATGCCAATATGTCTATCAATTCAACTACCATTATTAGGAGATTCGACATCCATGACAAGTGCACTCAAGATTTTGTGTTCGGCTAGTAACTTGACCACTTTAGCCAAAACTGGAATCTGAGTATATCTCAATCCCTAGACACCCAAAAAAAAATACGCTGATTGTTTGGTAGAATATTGATTAGATTTTTGAAAATAATGAACAAGTAATAAAAAAAATCGTAGTTATCTTAATCAACTCCCCCTACTCAGTAAGTATACGAAGTGAGCTTGTATGTAGGATGAGTAAGGATTGTTCTCACGAGAACTATTGGAATAATTACTTGGTTCACAAGCCTATTTTCTAGTTAGACGAAATAATCAAGGATTTTTGACTAAATTTAAACTAAATTTAATCACAAGAATTTGAAATAAAGACAAGAATGTAAAATTCTATCCCTACGGAAAGCAATTAAATATAATTGATTAAAACCCTAATTTAATCTACCCTACTTGCAAGAATTTAATTAAGAAAAAGAATTTAAATTAGTCTACCCTATAAAAGCAATCAAAAACGATAAAATAAAACCCTAACTACTAAACTACGGAAGCAATTAAGAATTTGAAGGTAATAAAACATGTAATGTTTATTAAAGAATAAGAACACAATGAATACAAATCTAAATTTGCATAAAGAAATCAAACTCAGTAATTGTGGCAAAAACCAATGTTGATGATCGTTAAATCAAGGTATTTGAATCTTTGACAAGATCAACAAAATTCTAACTCGAAAACTTGAGAAAATCTAATTTATGGGTAAATTATCGACTAACTATTGAAAACTAAGAAACTAATGATGGCTAATGGTGATTCTCGTTTCCTCCCCTATTCTTGATGTATTTATTGGTGTTTTCAGGATTTTGGGGTCCCGAAATGATAAGTACACGATTTCTCATGCAAACGGGCCTATGGGAAGACTTTTCTTACAAAATAAGCAAACTTGTGAGACTTATCCGATGGGGCACGCTTGGGTACTGCATACTTGTCATGCCTGGGCTTGCTTGGAAGAACCAAGGAGTGGAGCTTGTAGTTTCAGCACCTAGGCGCTACATTTTTGTCACACCTAGGCGCGCTTGGCAGCACCAGCTTCAACTTCATCCTTGATTTTGACCATGACGTTGGCCAAATTTGGAAAACTCAAAACACTAAAGTTGTAGCTTTTTGTCTTAGCTTTCGAAAGCATCTTAAAGCACCCCAAAATGTGAAGCTCAGACAAGAAAGTTATCCTTAATTTACCAAAATGTATACATATTGCTCCTTGCCCATACACGTAAATTCAAATTTTTCTATTGTTCTCCAATTTTGTGATCAATTTTGACTCTTCCTTCACTCAAACCCTCAAAAACTTAAAATAAACCATTTTAGCTCATAATTACTGAATTCTTGCTCATACATCACTAAATATGATGTAAACGATGCATAAAATATACAACATATACGAGCTTATCAACTACTCCATACTTAGTTTTTGATTGTCATCGAGCAAAATATAGAAATAAATCACAAACATACTCAACACATCTCATCAACTATCCACATAAATAACCAAGAACCAAACCATCATAAGGAAAATAGTGAAATGATAATAAACCCCTAGACGTGAATTCCAGTGTAGGTGTATGCATAGCCATACAAAATTAACTTTTAAGACACTTAGATCAAATCACGCGAACCCTTTAAATTTTTCTAAACACTTTATAGCTTCACTCTTCTTACATTTCTCCACTAATGTATACAACTGACTCGACTTAAATTAGATAGGACTTTTAGCTTGTAACGTAAGGCTAGGTTCTTGCCTAATAAAGAAGGGGAAAAGAATAAACAAATAAGAAAAAGAGTTTTAAATTAATGTGTGGGTCATTAACATAAAACTTCTTTATGAACATCAAAACACTCATCCTTCAAAAAAGTAACAGCACAATTAATTGACCAAACACCTATAAGCAACAAGAAAAATAAAATCCTATTTTTTAAATTTCAACCCTACTCGGCAACACTTTGTAAAAATATCTCCCCTTCTTTCTTCTTTTCTTTTTTTTCGATTCCTTAAAATGGGTACCAGTGATAGGCACTACCCACAAAAAATATCTATGTAGGTACCAGTGATAGGCACTGCCTGCTAACACTCCAATGTAGGTGCTAGTGATGGGTACCACCTGCAACACTCCAACGTAGGTGCCAACGATAGGCACGACCTGCTATGGTCAAGACTACCTATTTTTTTTAAAACACCTCTTAAACTGTACACCATTTATTCTAATCATCTCATACAACTACCTTCCATCCTTATATCCGCTTAGTAATTAATGTGGCATTATAGCTCTTAAAGGACATTTAGGATAGCTCACAAATGTAGATATAAAAAATGAGTTAGAGAAAAAAAAAATTAATTGTGTTTCTGTCTATTCAAAACAAATTAAGGATCAAATATGGTTCTAGGGATAAATATAGTAGCATTGGCTTAAACGTCCAAAGAAATGCCTACCTTCATCTTTAAATGAAATCAAATTATCTAAAATTTGCCTCGAAAATGTAATAAAGCAAGTGTCTGCAGTGCAATATAAATGAATCTGCACACTTATCTCTTAGTGCCAAAGCTCTAACATAGTAGGGCTATTAGTGCTCAAAATTTAGAAATCATTTTAGGAAAATATGAAAATAAGGACTACCCTACTCAGGACAACTTAGCTCAAAAATTATCAAGTAGAAAATCAAAGAAATACATGCTAAGAAATTTGTGAACAGAATTTTCAAATAAAAATTCAATCTAGATCTCAAATAAAAAACCAAGCTACTAATATTCTGTCTCTTTAAGCAGAAATAACAAACGTAACACCAAAATTCTTTATTGGCATTTAAGCCTTTCCTTTTTATTTACTCTTTATCTCACATTGGGTTTAGTAAAAGCACTATCCCCAATGTAAAAATAAAGAGTAAAAAGGAAAAGGAAAGGCTTCTCTGCCAATAAAGAATGTTTGGTGCTGTTTATGTTGAATTATATACCCTGGAGTTGAGGTGAAAAATAGAAACTACTAAAACCAAAAACAAAACATAAAAACCCAAATAAACCAAGAATCTACATAGTTTTCCAGTTAAGAAAGATATCCTAACCCTTATGGGTATACAAAAATAAAGCAATGAAAGAAAACATAAAAGAGTATGATAAATTAAAATGCAAGAAAACAGGAAAAATCAAAACTATGATCAATCTTCGTCATCCGGAACCAACTCTTGAGGAAAAGGTGGAAACGTCGAGTGGACTCTCCCCATGCTTCCTAGCCATTTGCCGAGCCTCCATAGTTTGTTGCCACATGTGCCGGTACCTAATATATGAATCAAATCATTGCCACATATATTGTTACTCTTGTAAAATCTGTTGGAGTAGCTCTTCTTGAGTTCTCGGCACACTTTCACTGGTCAATTGTTCAAAAATAGAAGCACGAGTTTTATCGCCTTCTAACTTGTAAGGCTTGACAACCCCTCCTATCACAAGTGATTTCGCAGTCTTCAATCAGATCCTCAACCGGATCCATACACACACTCGGCCTCTAAACATAAGGTTGTGATAAAGTATGGATACCATGGCCCAAACTGGTCGGTCGTTCGTCACTGAATGACAATTTTTCGTAATGAATTAATTGGCCGACATCAATGGACTTCCCAGTGGCGATGCAATACAACAATTTAGCACATTCCATAGTAACATCCAATAGATGACTTACTAGAAGAAGTTGGGCACATATAAATTTAAACCAGACTTGCCATTCAGCTAGTGTTTAAGCCTATTGAAATTAAAATGCCAAGCTACTTCCCCAGTAGTTGTAAAGGTCTAGTCTACCTCCCCATCATATAGGACACTAGTAATTGTGTTGCATTCCATATTGGCACCTCAAATTTTTGGCCACCCATTTTTTGGACCCGATTTGGCTTCAAAAGCTGATTAATCACATCTATCGAGATGTCCATATGTTGCCCCCCTCACGTACACTCATTAGTTACTATAATTAGCCAAATTAGAATAAAATTCTCTTACCACGGGAAGTACAGTATCAATAGGGGAGACAACGAAGTGGTTCCATCCACGTTTCCATATCACTTGGCGAAGCTCCGGTGTCCCACGCAGAGGTACATATATTCGTTTTCCTTTAATTGTTGCCCGCTTTGATATTTAATTCTCATATTTCCTATGGGTAGTAGCATTTAGAAATTGCCCTGGTATTGTTGGTTGCTGGGGTTGCTCTTGTTCTTGCTATGGGCCTGATAACGATGATGCGGGAGCCAATTGCCCTTTGCCGGGTCACGAGTACATCCCATACCTACAAGAGTCACCTGTTGATAACCAACAACCCCACACTTATGCAATTCTACAATTATAATTAATAACCCATCCTTGTCACTCAAATTGAATCATAAGATTAGTGATCATTCTAACAAATAAATAATGGAGATATCCCAAGGCCAAACAGTCAAAAGATGAACAATCTTACTCTCAAATTATGAAAGACGTCCTTGGACAAAAATTTTATGCAACTATGCCGAGTGTTCTACCAAATTCACTAATTGAAGCATTTTAACAAACACTTGGCGTGCATGACCTAATAACTCCATAATTTGAAAAAAAATAATATGGTCTATTTACTTAGTACTAACCACCATACACCTCAATAAATATCCAAATTTCAATTTATGAACATATTATGCCACAAAACCACGTACTGAGATGTTTGAATGTAAACTCAATTGCATAAAGCCCCACAATTATAGGATAACAAAATCACTACAGATTAAATCTTATATATGAAAAACATCACAAACTATCCTTATGATCGTATTATCACATAATTGAAATAATTCTAATCATATGAATAAAATTTCCCACATAAAATCAATCCAAACATTTTATCAAAACACATGTTGTGCATAAAAACAATTCAACTTATTGGATAAATATTCAAATAAAAAATCATCCCACACAACAAGAGGAATCAAATTCATGCACAATGTATAAAAATTAAATAATTTAAGATCAATTAAGCATGGAAAATTGGACCTTTAATGATATGAAAGAAAAAATCCAAATAAGAACAAAATATACCTTGGTTGATATTAAGTTGTATGGGTCTGAAATTTGGATAAATATAGCCCATGATGAAATTAATTGGAAAATTGAGAACTTGGGGTGGAAGATATTTTTGGGGAGAAAGTTTGGAAGAGAATTGAAAAATAGAAGAGAAAAATTTAACCCTTATGCGTATATTGAAGGGTTAAATATCCTTATTGGGTAACATGCCTTTATGCGCTACAAAATTACAGTGCCCAGGCACGTAATCCAGTAGCGTCGAGACATTGCACTGGGCTCGCGCTTGGGCGCCACAAGGGCGCTTGCTCCAGCGAGCAAATTTCCATTTCAATGCACAAATTTTCAAATCAAAAACTTAAAGCACTCCTCCCTTGACCCTAAAACTCACTTTTCTTCAATTGTTTTCACAATTTAATTTAATGCACACATGAACAACATGAAAGCAAGAAAACAAAACAAAAACAAAAGAACAGAAACAATTAAAAAGGATTGTGGGTTGCCTCCCATGTAGTGCCATTCTTTATGGTTTTAGGCTCGACCTTGGCTCGTTTGATCCAATGTTGACAAGATGGATAGTTTCCCGCCCCTCGTTAATAATCCTACCATAGTAGCTCTTCACTCGTTTTCCATTAACCTTGAAATTGCCTTAACTTCCTTTGAGTTTCACTACACCATATAGGAATACCTGCACAACTTCAAATGGCCCATTCCATCTTGACAACTTTTCAAGTTTCTGGAACACAATTTGAGCATCGAATTGTATAATAAAACCATGTCCCCAGCCTTCAAATTCTTTTCAAGAATATATTTTCCATGCCACATCTTAGCTTTCTCCTTGTACGGTCATATATTCTCATAGGTTTATCTTTGGAGCTCATCTAACTCATTTAAATCAAGAACAATTTTCGTACCGGCCTCCTTTAGGTCATAATTGAGAGTATTGATCACCCAATATGCCTTGTGTTGAATCTCAACCAGAAGATGACAAGCTTTACCATAAACCATTCGGTAAGGAGACATCCCAATTAGGGTCTTGAAGTGGTCCTATATGCCTAAAGTGCATCATCTAACTTGTTGGACCAATCCTTCCTCAACGAATTTATGGTCTTTTCAAGTATGCTCTTCAATCCCCGATTTGAAACCTTTACTTGCCCAGAAGTTTGCGGGTGGTTTGGTAGGGCAATTTTGTGGGTGACTCCATATTTAGATAAGATGGATTCGAACACATGAGGAATTTCTAAAATGCAATCCTCCGTCGCTTATAATAGCATGCGGAACACTGAATCATGAGAAAATATTTTTCCTCGCAAAGTTTGTCACCACCCTTGCGTCATTTGTTAGTAGTGTCGTGGCTTCGACCCACTTGAACACATAATCCACCCGCCATAAGAATGTATTTAGGCAATTGTGTGACAATAGAAAACGGCCCATAAAATTAATACTCCATAAGTTAAAAATCTCACAAACTAATATATTTTGTAATGTCCTTTCATCTTTTTTGGACAAATTTCCTGCACGTTGTCATTGATCGTATTGGGTTACAAATTCTCTTGCATCATGAAACAATGTTGGCCAAAACAATCTTCTTTGCAACACCTTTGTAGCTGTCTTTTTTATAAACCTTGATGTCCTCTTACTTGTGAAGAGTGGCAACGAAATAAGACACTTTGTACCTTACTCTCCGAAATGCACTGCCAAATCACTTGATCCTTACATCGACGATAAAGGTAAGGGTCATCAAGGATCCCAAATATAGCACCTCTTTTCCAAAAGAAATTTCTTTCTTTTTACATCCGTGGTGGACGAAATCATCTTGGTTGCTAAGAAGTTGACAATATCCGCATACCTAGATCTCCATCCTTCATTATCATCAAATGTTCTTCTGGAAATGTCTCATTTATGGGTAGTTCATCACCCTTTCTTTCCATGGGTCCCTCAAGTCGTGAAAGATGATCCGCCACAGTATTTTTGGCTCCTTTCTTGTCCAACACCTACCAGTCACATTCCTACAATAGTAAAATCCATCTACTAAGTCTAGATTTATCATCATTTTTGGTCCATAAGTTTTTGAGGGCAAAATGATCAGTATGAACTCTCAGGTTATTGCCTATCAAATACGACCTAAACTTATCAAATGCAAAAACTACTACCAACAATTTCTTTCCAGTGGTAGAGTAGTTCATTTGTGCTTTATTATGGATTTGACTAGCATAATACACAACATGCAAGACTTTTTCTTTCTTTTAAATTATGTCATAATGTCGTATGCACCACATAGTCGCTTGCATCACACATTAATTCAAAAGGTAAATTCCAATTTGGTACGACTATTTCGGGTGTAGTAATCAAAGCTTCTTTTAACTTATTAAATGCAGAAAAATATTTATCATAAAAAACAAAAGGCATATCTTTTTTCAATAAAGCACATAAAGGGTAAGAAATCAAAGAAATTTTTTTAATGAAATGCCAGTCTTATTGACGTGACCAAGATGTGTCCTAAGAGACTTCGTATTAGTGAGGAGGTTGTAATTTTTCAATGATTTCTACCTTACTTTTATCTACTTCTCTAATACTTAGATGAAATATGATGGCTTAAAGCAATCCCATGGTAAACCATAAAATGACACTTTTCCTAGATGTGTGCCAAGTTTGAAGACTCAGATATTTCCAACACACGTGCAAGATTATTTAAACATGAATCAAAAGAGTCACCAAATATACTAAAGTCATCCATGAAACTTTGATAAACCTTTGAATCATATCGATGAAATATAGCAAACATACATCTCTGAAAAGTACTAGGAGCATTGCATAAACCAAAAGGCATGCATCGATATGCAAATGTGCCATATGGACAAGTAAAAGTGGTTTTCTCTAGATGAATCCTCATTATTGTCCCTACTCTTTGATATATCTTCTTTTTCCTTTGGACCATTTTCCATCTTCCTTGACTCATCATCCACCACTTTCTTCGGCTCCAGTGTTTTCCCATCCTTAATGTGACAACTTGAACATGCTCTCTCCCATGGTTATTATCATGTGGATGAGGAATCGTAACACTCGGTAATGTTCTCGCTAGTCACTCATTGTTTTGGCTCTCTAATTGCATCTCAGGGTTCTTGTGGCAACTCGCAAATTCTTATACTCTCTTTGCAACCTCTCAAAATCCCTTAGATTATCATCATTAGATGTATCATGATTCACATATGTAGGATAATTTGGATTTTAAAATGGTGGTCTTGGTACTGGAGGTTGGTATGAGTTGTTTTGATAAGGTGAAAAATTTTGGGAATTCCTTTGATATGGTGGTTGGTGTGGTCTAGATGACGATGGTTGATTGGACAAATTTTGTTAAGGTGCATTTGACTGAAATAATGTATTTTGGACATTACTTGGTTAGGATGGTTTTATCCATATTCTTCTGATCATGTGACTTCATCTCTTTGTATCTCTCTACAATCTCTTATCTGAGCTATTTTATCACTGATAGATGGTTTCTTCGATACGGGTTATATGTATTTCCATAATTGATGGGTTGATTTCTTGAGGTGGGATTTTGATTGGAAATAAATTGAATTTGTTCACCTTGCATCATTGAAGTATCACAGAAGCTATTTTGGTGATTTCCTCTGCAGAAATCACCTCAAGATCTCTTAGGATATCGAATCTATGGAGTTCACTGAGTTTTTTCCCATGCCCTCTACAGCCTTGGTCAAATTTGTAATGGCACTCACCATCATGTTCTTCTGAGATAAGAAAGTATTATAACTTGTAGGTATACTTCCATGTTGGATAGCTTGATTCACTTCTTGTTGTTGTCCAACTATGGTGGTTATTGCTCTATGATAGTAATGAGTGGATGCCATTCTTTCTAACAACTCTTGCACTTCTTTCGGGGTCTAGTAGGGAAAAGAACCTCCTACACTAGCATCAACTATTAATCTAATCTCCGGAAATAATCCATTATGGAAAGTTTGTACTTGTAGCCATATAGGTATAGCATGGTGCAGACACTTCCTCAATAGCCTCTTGAAACGGTCCCACGCTTCACCTAAGTCTCTCCAATGATTTGTCTGAATGACGTGATCTCGTTTTGAAGTTTAGCAGTCCTAACTACTGAAAAATGTTTGGTTAGGAACTCTTGAGTGAGTTTGTCCCATGTTGTGAAAGTACCTTGTCTATATGAATGCAACCATGACCTTACTCTAGGCGAAAAAAAAGGGAATGCTCTCATTCAGATACAATCGGAGTGGACTCCATTGTATCGGAATATATTCAGAATAACCTCCTCAAACCTGATTAAGTGCTCGTAAGGATTTTTATTGGGTCCTCCTCCAAACATAGCATGTGTTTGGAGCATTTGTATTAGTGTAAGCTTGATTTCGAAGCTGTTTGCTTGCACGAGCAGTTGAGCAATGCTATAATCTCTATGATGTCGAGGTTAGCATTAGCATTAACCAGGTTGCCATTGTTGCCTGCAAGCTCTTGTTCATTCATGGAACTATTTGGATTCTCCATTAGATGGTATGGTTTGAATTTTGTTGTCTGCGGTTTCTACTTATGGTCCGTCCAATCTCCAAGTCAATCAGATTAAGTAGTTGATTGGATGAACAAGTATCTACCCTAAACTACAAGAAAATAAAACCAAGGATCAAGTATCAAAGACAAAATCCAAACAAAAATGAGAGAACAAGAAATAATTGCAAATAAATAACAAAAATAAAAAAGTCTAATCCAGTAAGACTCACTATATCTAATATTGTTAGCAAACAAACATAGTCGACCCTGGCACGGGTGCCAAAAACTTATTCGGTATAATATTGATTAGGTTCTTGAAAACAATGAACAAGTATTAAAAAAATCTTAATTATCCTAATCAACTCCTACACACTCGCAAGTATATGGGGTGAGTTTGTATATATGATGATTAAGGATCGTTCCCACGAAAATTATTGGAAAAATTACTAGGTTCACAAGCCTATTTACTAGTTAGACGAAATAATCAAGGCTTTTTGACTAAATTTAAACTAAATTTAATCACAAGAAATTGAAATAAAGACAAGAATGTAAAATTCTAATGCTACGGAAAGTAATTAAATGTCATTGACTAAAACCCTAGTTTAATCTACCCTAGTTGCGAGAATTTAATTAAGAACAAGAATTTAAATTAGCTTACCCTATAAAAGAAATCAAAAGCGATAAAATAAAACCCTAACTACTAAAGTGTATAAAAGCAATGTAAGAATTTAAAAGCAATAAAACAAGAATGATAATTAAAGAATAAGAACACAACTGAAATCTACAAAATATAATTGACAGTTTGTCTCTTATACACATCTAGATGTGTATAAGAGACAGTCAATGTTGACGATCGTCAAATCTTGAATCCTTGACAAGAGAACAAATTCTAGCTCGAAAATTTGAGAAACTCTAACGTACGACTAAATTATCGATCTAACTATTGAAAACTAAGAAACTAATGATGGCTAATGATGATTCTTGTTTCCTCCACTTCTCTTGGTGTATTTATAGGTGTTTTTAGGGTTTTGGGGCTCCGAGATGATAAGTACATGACTTCCCATGCAAACGGGCCCACGAGAGGACTTTTCTTGTAAAATAAGTAAACTTATGAGACTTAACTTCTATTTATTGGTCAAGAGAGGATCGATGTAATTGAGCTCGACTGAAAGGAGAGGCAACTCCGATGAGGCGCCCTTGGGTGCTACATATTTTCAGGCCTGGGTGTGGTTGGCAGAACCAAGGAGTGGAGCTTGTAGTTTCGGCACCTAGGCATTCCATTTTTGACGCGCCTAGGTGTATTTAGCAGCAATAGTTTCAACTTCATCCTTGATTTTGACCATGATATAGGCCGAATTTCAAAAAACTCAAAACATAAAAGTTGTAACTCTATGTCTTAGCTTTCCAAAACTATGAATCACTCCAATTCAAGATTGGAGAAGAAAGTTATGCTCAATCTACCAAACTGTGTCAACATTACTCCTTCCCGGTACACGTAAATTCAAATTTTACAATTCTCCTCCAATTTTGTGATCAATTTTAACTCTTTCTTCACTCAAACACTGCAAAACCAAAATAAACTATTTTAAGTCATAATTACTGAATTCTTGCTCATATATCACTAAAAACGAGGTAAACGATACATAACATATATGATATTTACGAGTTTATCACTGATATTCATCAAAGCCGAGAATCCAAACCTCTAAACAATTAAGCAGGTTTATTCTTGATCCTTCAGTTCTATCCTTTTCTTCTTCTAAGCCTAACTCTTGCTAAAGTTGTGATCTTCCTAGACTATCAAACCCTTGGTTTCATCATCAAAAAAATAATTTTTAAAAAAATCTACTAATTAAGGAAAATAAATTTGAAAAATAATAAATACTACAAAAATCCTAACAGTTACCTAACAATTGAAATTTTTGTGGTGGTGGATAGTGGTGGTAGACGTTGGTAGAGGATGACAGCGGCGGAAGGCTGTCATAGTCGACTTAGAGACAGATTGATAGAGGGAAGAAAGAAAATGGGGAAAGATAAGAGAGAGAATGGGATAGAAGGAATTGATAGTGGTAGAATTGATTATGGATGAGGGTGGATAGAGGAACGGTGGTGCGAAGGTGGAGTTGGTAGTGAATGAGGAAGGAAGAACGGTGGTGAGGAGGGTTTTCTAATTTGACTGAGGAGAATTTTAATTGATAAGTTCGGCTCCTGCCTCTTAGAAACGGATATTTCTATTCCTAAGAGGGCAGCTATTATCTATAAAAAAATTACTTTAACAACCAATCTTCTTTCCAACGGATTTATGCCATTGCTAAAAGATATGTTTTTTAAATTTTAATTACTTTATCAATGGATTTATCCATCACTAACAATTACCCAAAAAAACATTTTTAGAAATGTTGCAATGGATAAATCCATTGGTAAATTCCTTTAAATGTTATGAAAAAAAATTAGGAATTTGGTCGCTAATTTTGTTGCTAATAGTGATCGATAAAATCAGCTGCTAATTTCTAGCTATTTCATGTTTTCCTAGTGCAAATAGAGTTTCAAAAGTTCTAACCTCTCAAACTGAACTATGGTCATATTGTTCCACGTGAGATAAACCTTTCAAAAAATAAACAGACTTTTCTTTTATATACTAGAACTTATCCAACAATGATCCACTAGTTTATAATAATACAACTCCACGCGAAGCATATTTATGCATAATTGAAAATGTCTCTCGACTTCAACTTTCAACTAATGTATGTAATTAAAAACCTTAACAAAAGTTTGTAGATTAAACTACAATTCCTGACGTTAAAATCAGAACTACTTAACACATAGAATATACATCTGTTTGCACCAACAGATAAACATTTTAGCTTTCGATGCCATTTTAGAAAAATACCTAGTTATATCATTCATAAAAATGGCTAAATCCTACTATTAACTAGACGATGTCCCGCAAGTATACAGTCCTCAACTAGTAGTTCGACCCTACTAGGGTGATCTAACCCATAAGGTTCTGTTGGTGATTACCGTTTATTACATTGGATTATTAGTTGAAGTGATTGATTAAAAAGTAATTTTAACTAAAATTGCAATTTTAAGGGACTAAGAATTTAAGGACTAACTAATGCATCAAATAAAACATTACACTAAGGAAAGCATTTCAAAGGGAGCAATGGATGTAAGCATGTAAAAAGAGAGCATTTTAAGAAATCATTTAAAGAAAGCATGTAAAATGGAAAGTTTTTTTTGAGAGAGAGTTTAATTTGTTTAAATAACTAATTAACACTAAGAAAGCATGATTAAACAAAGTCCACTACTAATTACCCTAATTAGTAACTAATTTAGGCTACAAATAACTCCTAAGAAATCACTTTTAAGGAAAATCCGTAAACTAATCTAAGCAACAATTTTCCACTGAGTAAGCACTTAAAGAAAGTCCACAAATTAATTTAACAACTATAATAAGAAAGCATACAAAGAAAGCAATAAAATAAAAAGCCCGTACACTAATTCTACTAATTAATCAAATAAAGCACAAGTAAATAAGCAATTAAACTAAACTACACTAAATTAAGATGCAGAAAATAACATTAAACAATAAATTAAAGATACACTTACACTAAAGGTCTTTAATCTATCTTTAGGTGATTTGAAACTACCCCAATCTGCATCTAATCTAATATAAGAAATCCTTCCCAAATAGGAAGGAAAAATGGAGGACTAAACTACACTATGGGCTTTCTGTTCTATTCTACTTTTACCCTACTTAGCCTCTAAAGAGGCTTACAGTGCTAGGGTTAAATGGGGAAAGTTCCAGCCACAATTTGCCTTGCCAGAAAGTCTCAAAACAATTTTACCTCTTAAAATTCTTAAATCGTACCCAAAAATGCATACTGTTAGGAGTTGAAAACCCTAATTTTAGGATTTTGCTTCTTAAAATCGAAAACTGTAGTTGTCAATACTTTGAAAAATTTCTGACTTTTAATAGCCAATGATCGCAGTTAAACTTCCAGTAACTTCATGGACTTGGTAACCACGGTTTTGGAGACAGGTAACCACAGTTATGGAAATTTTGGGCCTATTTCTGGTCCGATTGTCACGCCATTTTCTCCAATCAACTCCTACAAATAAATAACTCTATTAATTATATAAAAACACTAAAATAATATTAAAAATACTAAATTAACATATCTAACACAGTCTAGAAAGTGAAAGTAAAAATATACAAAAGCAACACTCAAACCATAAAAATGCTTGAAACTAAAGAAAAAATATGTAAGTTTAGACAACATATAACTCTAGTTTCCTATAGTTATCACACCCATAAAGTTAAACTTTTGCTCGGGTCTTGAGAAAAATAAAAGACAAAAAAATAACAACAAAAACGATCAATACACGAGCAAAAACAAAACACAAGACACAAAGCATAATGCTCATAACACGACTAAGAAATTGAAATTGAAATATTGAACTCTAGTGCACTGATCAAAAGTGAAAATGGGGTTTTAACTGAACAAACTCAACACTTTCATTTACAAAAGTATACACTAGTTTTAGTCATAAACTTTACTTTGACTAATGAAATGTTTATGAAATCCCTGTTCAAATGTAAGTTGACCTAGGGCAAACAAGTCAAGTTTCTCAAAAATTTGCTTCAAGTATAGAAAGATCTTAAAGACTTGTTTTAGGAAGCACAAAAGATGCAAATGAACACGCAAGGACATTTGTGGACACCACAAGATTGAACAAAGAGCATCAATCAAAGCTATACTTCAACCCCAAATCTCTAAGATCATATAGCCTAGATTAAGGATCGTGTAGAACTTCTTAAGCTTTTAATGTAATCTAATCTGATAATAGGGTAGGATAAATTTGGATATAAGTGGCTCAAATTGCTTTAGTCATTCCAATACAAACTCTTAGACTATTATCCCATACAAACAAGTCCCAAAACCAACATGACTTAACTAACGAACACTTGGAAAACAAAAACATCATTACTAACTAAATAAACGCTTGCAGGTAAGATGAATCTTCTTTATGCAATAAGAACAAAACGCTTTCAATTTTCTTCTCTCATTTTTATGGCTTTTTTTTTTAGAGAAGAATTTCGTATGGAACAACATTTACAAAAATCAATCAATTACAACAAGGGAGATACAATTAACTTTAAACATCTTTACTTCAATACCCAAACACAAAAATCTCTTTCAAACCATTATATAAACTCTAACTATTACATTGGAGAACTAAGATGATTCTACAATGACTAAGGTGATGGAATGAAGAAATGATGAAGAATCAAAATGGAATGGCTAAGTTATGTGGTTGACAATGAAATTAGGTTATAAGGCTCAATCAATGGGGTTGCCAGAGATAAATTAGTATAAGGTAGGTTTTGTGGCTCAAACTATCCAAGAAATTGCCTAGATCATTTCTAAAATCTAGCTATTTGGTTAATGGGATATTCACATTACCACAACTAATGCACCATGCCAAACCTTAAAAACCCACAAAATATCCAAAATACAATTTATGCAACATGACCAAAGATGCATAATTCATCTTTTCCTATACTAAAAACTATCTAAAAGTCTTAAAATGTAATACTCGACCTTATTTTTGATCATTTCACATATTTTCGCACGTGATTTTATTCTTTCAAATACTCATTAATATCTCTTTTAATTATTAAATAATCATTTTACCCTTTTTAAATATTTTTTAAAATTTTTGGGTAAAAGTATAATTTTATAAAACTTGAAGGACTAGAGTGTAAATCTTGAAATTTTATTAAAACTTCATCACGAAGTCTTCTGCTTCATTAATACTTTCATTCTTTAAGTGACTTCCAGAGACATATTTCTAAACTCCATCAACCAATTCCTCAAATCCTAAATTTAGTTTGAAAAATTTACTCCCAAATCAAATTGGTGATTCAAGAATTGTCGTAGACCTTTAATCCAAGTTCAAAAGTAAGTTTTACTTCTAGATCTGTGTGATGTTTATGTTAAATTCTAAGTTTCTCAGGAAATTAATTTGTTTAATTTTGTTGTTTTGTGATTTGATTTTAGTACCAAATATGTGTATGAGCTATTGGGATTCGATTTATGGTTTGAAATGACTTTTTAACCATTGTTTTTGTGAGATTTGAATTAGGGTTTTAACAATGCTTAACCTAGTGATATATTAAAAATTATGAGCCTTAATTCTTAGATTTTTATCTTATTTTCATAAATTTAAGTCAACCCTTACTCGTTTGTGTTCAATTATTACCTAATTTGGGAATTTGGGTGATGCTCAAAAGCGAATCCTTATCTCCATTTTTATCCTAATGGTATAACACTCTCCTGGTTTAGTTGATCTTGAGATTAGAGTTTGAGACCGTCAAAATTAGGATACGTCTACGAAATTGATTTTTGAGATAAGTAACGTTTACACCTTTTTATCTATACCCTGTATATGATTGGTATTGTAATCCTAAAATAATTGATATTAAGGTAAGTATATTTATTTTGATTAATGTATTTAAGGTAAGTACGTTTATAAATTATATATTCATTATGTAACGTACCATTCGTTCATTATTGTGATATGTGTTAATGAATGATTACTGTGAAGGGTTCAATGGGTCACTTTAGTGGATTTGGCTGTGAGTGAGTGAATGAAATGAGATACTGAGTACTCTGCTTCATAAATGTTATACCCAGTTTATTGGGAAGACAAGTGATAGACACTCCGTTATGCATTGTCTACTCGGGCGAATAATAGGTAGACCTGGATCCAGTGCTGGAAAGACTTTTGTGAACCATGAGCTCATTGATTGACATTTGCGTTTTAAATAATGATAATGTCTTGTATATCGTTCCCTTGTACTGATTGTATACATGTTATCTATAATTGGGTTTAAATGTTATTTGCTAAGCACGATGTGCTTACTCCGTTATTATTTTCCCCTTTATTTGCAGTCGAGGACCAATAGGAGACATTAGCAGGTCCTTCGAGTGAGACCAGAAGGGGATTACAGTACAGACCCTAGTTATTGGAGATAGAGTTTTCCTATTTACCATCCTAGTGTGAGGTTGGTTTTTATGTTTAGGCATGTGTGCCTATAGACTTGTTAGATTTGTCTTGTGATCAAATTTCTGACTATGTTTGGGTTGTAGTTTTGATACTTGTATATGAATGTCATTTGGTTATAGTGGAATGTTATGGACATGATTGTTGATTATATTTTTGGGGTCTCGTATTGGTTGATCTTGAGGTCTAATGACATGTATTATGATTTGTATATTGCTCTTGTATTGTACCTTACATGCTTGGGGTGATCTCGAGGTACGGTGTGTCATTGTCCCATTTTGGGGGCATGACATTGAGTGGTATCAGGGCCAGATTATTCAATCCTCTGTCTAGTATTAAGCTGAACTGTTATTTTTATTAGTGTAGTATTAGGGACTTGGACTTGTAAGTAATTCAGGGTTTAGGACTGGCCAACCTAAACTAGGAGTTACAGCGATTCCTTATTCGTAATGCTTAGGTGGGGAGGGGTTGAAGTGTGTAAGTGTGTTATTTCATGGTTAATGTCTAAATAAGAATTGACTGTGATACTTGTCCTATATGAAATGTGCACGAAATAGAATCTGAATTGAATAGACAGAGACAAATTGTTATATTTCGGGAGGGAACAACTGGGTAAGAAATAGGGACCAATCAAACACAGGTTGAGGAATCTGTTGGAACCGATCAAGGGGAAAGAGAACAGATTCAGACTGAGTCGCAAACCCAGCAGCTACAGCAATTACAACAGTCTCAACCGTCATAAACACCTGTGTCAGTGATAGATTATGTCACAATTGCGACGATCGTAGGGAAAGCTGTGCATTCAGCCCTTAATCATACTAATCCTGTGACTTCTGCATATAATCCACCACCACAACCAGAGGCTAACGATGTTGATTACTATTATCGAGCAATCACAAAAATCAATATTCCTACCTTTGAGGGTAGACATGATCCGGATGAAGCAGAAAAATGGCTGGGCCAAATTGAATAAAATTTAGAATTGTTGAAGGTGCCTGATGAGTATGGGGTCCCAATAGTCAAACCCTATTTGGTTGGAGATGCAGCAAGATGGTGGAAAGGGATAAGACCTATACTTGGCCTACAGGACAGATTGCATGAGTGGCTTTCAGGGAGGCATTTTTTGAGCACTTCTACCTTTCAAGCCTCAGAATTGAACGGAGAGACGAATTTAATTCATTTAGACAGACTCCAAGGATGTCCACAGTGGAGTATTCACACAGATTTCATGCATTAGGGATGTTTGCTCTGGGGGTCATGAGTGACAAGGTGGAAAAATGTGATCGCTCCAGAAGGGGATTGCTGAAAGATATTCGGGACAAAATAGCAGCCTTAGACACAGATACATTTGAAAAGTTGTATGATGCTAGTGCCCGTGTAGATACATACCTGAGACAACAAGCAGCGAAAGAGAGGGATGACCAAGGTCCATATGTTCCTCCGAAAAGACCAATTTATAGACTTGCAGCACCTCCAGCCCACAATGTACTATCACCGCAGTCCACCATTTTCACATTTTTGTGGTTTCAGGCCCCAGCCATTACAGGTGAGACCGCGACCACCTTTAGCTATCGCTGGACCCTCTCGGGTTATTGACAAGAGGGGAGGGACAGTCTTTTCCAGCCCCACTTCAGGCAGGACCTCGTATTCTATAGTGTAGTTATTGTCATCGATATCACATGGGAGATACAGATGGAGGTCCGGAGCATGCGTAGCTTGTGGCAGTTTTGAGCACAGGATAAGAGACTGCCCTACTGCCAGGCCAGGACCATCACAGCGGCAGATGCCATAGGAGAGGAGCGGTAGCGGCACAGGACCAGCTACATCCCGAGTTTATGCTTTGACCCAGCAAGAAGCAGATGGATCGTGCCAAATTGTGATAGGTATGATATTAATTAATAACGTGTCTGCGAATGCACTATTTGATAGTGGTGCCAAGAATTCCTTCATTTCTAGAAGACTCGGTAGAAAGTTGAACGTTAAATCTGATTGGCTTGATACCCCTTATATATTGGGTATACCGGGGGATAGGATTCTTGAATCTAGATGAGTATATCCTAGTTGTAAGGTATCATTGGGCGATTATGAGTCCAATGCTAATTTAGTACAACTTAATATGTCTGATTTGACGTAATACTGGGAGAAGAAAATTAGGTTTTGTTTTCTAGAAAAGAGGAAATTGTGCATTAGGGTGGTATCAAGAAATTAGACAGACAACCTAGACCACTACTGTCAGCATTACAGGCACAGAGGGCATTGAGGAAAGGTTGTGAAGCATTCCTGGTTTATGTGATCAATACAGAAAAAGAAGGTGCTAAACTAGAAGACATTCCTGTAGTCTGAGAATTTCGTAGATGTCTTTCTAGAGGATTTGCCAGGCTTACCACCAGAGTGAGAAATAGAGTTTGAAATTTATCTACCACCAGAAACTGCCCCAATCTCTAAGGCCCCTTACAAAATGACCCCAACAGAGCTTAAGGAATTGAAGATGCAATTGCAGGAGATATTAGATAAGAAATTCATCAGACCCAATGTATCTCCTTAGGGAGCTCCAGTAAGAGTTCGTGAATAAGAAAGATGGTAGCCTCAGATTGTGTATTAACTATCGGGAATTGAACAAAGTCACAATTAAGAATAAATATCCCTTGCCAAGGATCGATTATTTGTTTGATCAATTGAAAGGTGCCAGGGTGTTTTCCAAGATAGATCTGAGGTTAGGGTATCATCAGTTGAGAATCAAGTCAGAGGATGTTCCAAAGAGTACGTTTCAAACTAGATACGGCCACTATGAATTCTTGGAGATGTCTTTTGGGTTGACCAATGCACCTGCAGCTTTCATGGACCTGATGAATAGGATATTCCTCATACCTTATTTAGATAGATTTGTGATAGCATTCATTGATGATATCTTGGTTTACTCACCTTCAACGGAGAAGCACAAAACCCATCTCAGACTGGCCTTACAAAAGTTAAGGGAGCAGAAGTTGTATGCAAAGTTCAGTAAATGTGAATTTTGGTTGAAGAGTGTAACATTTCTGGGGCATATCATCTCAGAAAATAGAGTATCAATGGATCCCAAGAAGATTGAGGCAATTGTTGATTGGCCCAGACCGACGAATGTCATAGAGGTTCGCAATTTCTTGGGTTTGGCAGGTTACTACCGAAAATTTGTTGAAGAATTTTCCTTGATAGTTGTGCCATTGACCAGACTTACCCAAAATAAGACCAAATTTGTGTGGGATGCAGATTGTGAGGCTAGTTTCCAGGAGTTAAAGAAAAGATTGATATCAACACCAGTATTAACCTTACCATCTGGGATTTGAGGGTATGTGATCTATAGTGATACTTCTAAGAATGGTTTGGGTTTTGTACTGATAGCAGAATAATAGGGTTATTGCCTATGCCTTGCGACAGCTGAAGCCTTATGAACAGAACTACCCTACTCATGATCTGGAATTAGCAGCCATTGTATTTGCTCTGAAGATTTGGAGACACTAGTTTTACAGAGAGTAGTGTGAAGTACTTACAGATCATCAAAGTCTCAAATATTTATTCACACGGAAGGAACTTAATATGAGGCAGCGCAGATGGTTAGAACTACTCAAAGACTATGACTTAAAGATCAGTTATCATCCAGGAAAAGGTAATAGGGTAGCAGATGCACTGAGCAGGAAATCCACAAGGTCACAGTTAATATGTTGATAAAGCAAATGAAGGAATTAAATTTAGATATTGTGGAGTTAAAGCCAATATTTTAGCAGCACTTGTGGTACGACCAACTTTAATAGATAGGATTAAACAAGCTCAAATTACAGATCCAGAATTATTGAAGATCAAGAATAGGGTGGAAAGTAGAGATCCAGGAGAATTTCGGGTTGATAATGACGTTGTTTGGTATGCAAAGACGGCTTTGTGTACCTGCAAATGAAAACTTGAAGAAAGAGGTCATGGTTGAAGCTCACAGTTCCAGATTTTCTATTCATCCTGACAGTACTAAAATGAACAAAGATTTGAAACAACATTTCTGGTAGAACAACATGAAAAGAAAAATTGTTGAATTTGTATCTAAGTGTTTAGTTTGTCAACAGGTACAGGCTGAGCACCAAAAGCCCAGTGGTTTATTGAGTCTGTTGCCTATTCCAGAGTGGAAATGGGAGCATATCACGATGGATTTCGTTAGTGGGTTGCCCAGGACCAGATTGGGACATGATTGCATTTGGGTTATTGTAGACAGGTTAACCAAATCTACTTATTTCTTTCCCTTGAAGATTTCTACTCCTATGGACAGGTTAGTATGGATCTATATGGATAATATTATGAACCTACATGGTGTACCTGTTAGTATTATTTCAGATCAGGATCCACGGTTCACTTCTAGGTTTTGTACAGCCTACCAATAAGCCATGGGTGTACAGAAGTAGTTTTGAGTTCTGCATTTCACCCCCAGACAGACTGACAATCAGAATGAACAATTCAGACTTTAGAGGATATGTTAAGGGCTTGTGCCATTGATTTTATAGGTAATTGGGATGAACATTTGATGTTGATGGAATTTTCTTACAATAACAGTTACCACAGCAGTATCGGCATGGCTCCCTATGAAACTTTATATGGAAGGAAATGTCAGTCACCCTTATATTGGGACGAAATCAGGGAAAGAAGATTAACAAGGCCAGAGTTGATTCAAATTATAGTGGACAAGATAACCATAATCCAAGACAGACTCAAGGCAGCTCAAGATAGATAGAAAAGTTGGGCAGATATGAAAAGAAGACCATTAGACTTTCAGATTGGGGACAAGGTATACTTAAGGGTTTCGCTAATTAGAGGGGTTTTGAGATTTAGAAAGAGTGAGAAATTGAGTCCAAGATTTGTAGGACCCTTCGAGATACTAAAAAGAGTTGGAAACCTGGCATATCAGCTAAGATAAACCACCTCCAGAGTTGGCTCTAGTGCATAATGTATTTCATGTTTCACAACTCCAAAAATACATATCCGATCCAAGCCACGTGATAGAGTATCAACCTCTCAGTAGTAAGGAAGAATTGGTTTATGAAGAGGTACCGGTTCGCATTATTGATACTAAGGAACAAGCCCTTCAATATCGGTCTATTCCATTTGTTAAACATCCAGTGGTCTAACCATTCAGAAAGGGAAGCTACATGGGAATCCGAGACCGACATGTGAAACAAGTACCCTTACTTGTTTGTCTCGTAGGTACGTTAAGTTTCGAGGTTGAAACTTTTCTTAAGGAGGAGAGAATGTAATACCCGACCTTTTTTTAGCATTTGACATATTTTCATACTTGATTTTATTCTTTCAAATACTCATTAATATCTCTTTTAAATATTAAATAATCATTTTACCCTTTTTAAATATTTTTTAAATTTTTTGGGTAAAAGTATAATTTTATAAAACTTGAGGGACTAAAGTATAAATCTTGAAATTTTATTAAAACTTTGTCACGAAGTCTTCTGCTTCATTGTTACTTTCATTCTTCAAATGACTTCCAGAGACATTTTCTAAACTCCATCAACCAATTCCTCAAATCCTAAATTTAGTTTGAAAAATTTACTCCCAAATCAAATTGGTGATTCAAGAATCCTCTAGACCTTTAATCCAAATTCAAAAGTAAGTTTTACTTCCAGATCTGTGTGGTCTTTATGTAAAATTCCAAGTTCCTCAGGAAATTAATTTGTTTAATTTTGTTGTTTTGTGATTTGATTTTAGTACCAAATATGTTTATGAGCTATTGGGATTTGATTTACAGTTTGAAATGACTTTTTAACCATTGTTTTTGTGAGATTTCAATTAGAGTTTTGAAAATTCTTAACCTAGTGATATATTTAAATTATGATCCTTAATTCTTAGATTTTTATCTTATTTTCATAAATTTAAGTCAACCCTTACTCGTTTGTGTTCGATTATTACCCAATTACGTGAGAATTTGGGTAATGCTCAAAAGTGAATCCCTATTTTCATTTTTATCCTAATGGTATAACACTCTCCTGGTTTAGGTGATCGGGATTAGAGTTTTAGACTGTCAAAATTACGATACGTCTACGAAATCGATTTTTTAGATAAGTAACGTTTACGCCTTTTTATCGATACCCTGTATATGATTGGTATTGTAATCCTAAAATAATTGATATTAAAGTAAGTATATTTATTTTGATTAATGTTTTTAAGGTAAGTACGTTTATAAATTATATATTCGTTATGTAATGTACCATTTGTTCATTATTATACTATGTGTTAAAGAATAATTACTGTGAAGGGCTCAATAGGTCACTTTAGTGGACTTGGCTATGAATGAGTGAATGAAATGATATACTGAGTACTCTGCTTCGTAAATGTTATACCTAGTCTATCGAGAAGACAAGTGATAGACACTCCGTTATACCTTGTCTACTCAGGCGGATAATAGGTAGACCTGGATCCAATGCTGGGAAGACATTTGTGAACCATGAGCTCATTGATTGATATTTACGTTTTAAATAATGATAATGTCTCGTATATTGTTCCGTATACTTATTGTATACATGTTATCTATATTTGAGTTTAAATGTTATTTACTAAGCACGATGTGCTTACTCCGTTATTATTTTTCCCTTTTGTTTGCAGTCGAGGACCAACAGGAGACATTAGCAGGTCCTAAGTCGAGTGCTGGCCAAGGAGGGGATTACAGTACAGATCCCAGTTATTGGAGGTAGAGTTTTCCTGTTAACCATCCTAGTGTGAGGTTGGTTTTTATGTTTAGGCCTGTGTGCCTATGGACTTGTTAGATTTGTCTTGTTATCAAATTTCTGACTGTGTTTGGGTTGTAGTTTTGATGCTTGTATATAATGTGATTTGGTTATCATGGAATGTTATGGACATGATTGCTGATTATACTTTTGGGGTCTTATATGGGTTGATCTTGAGGTCTAATGACGGGTATTATGGTTTGTATTATATAGCTCTTGTATTGTGTCTTGCATGCTTGGGGTTATCCCAAGGTGCGGCGTGTCATTGTCCCGTTTTGGGGGCGTGACATAAAATGTTTGAACCATGTCAACAATCAATTAAACTTGGCATTGGAAATACACTTACAGAAAAAGTAAAGTTTGAAGTCAAAGCTTGTTGAGAAAAACCATTTGATGAAGTAGTTGACAACTTGGTTGAGTTTCAAGGGTTAAATCCCATTTTTCAAATGAAGTATTTGTGTTCAACATCCAATTCCAACTCTCACAAACGACAAAAACAAAAACCATTCACAAAGAACAAGACAATAGATACCACTACACTTTTCACATTATTCAATGATGAGTACAGTTCATCCTACCACTCACCCAAATGATAAGAAACAAAAAAATATATACAACTAAAAAGCATAAAACTAGCTAGGTATGATCTAAGGTAATGATTTTGAAGTATACTTGGACAACAAAAAGCTTATCTAGAAGATGGACAACATACAAAAATCAAATGAATGTGAATGTGAACAATTAAGCACAAAGTGAACTTAAAATAAGAGTTTTATCCTTAATTATGGGATTCATCAAAATCAAGCTCAACACTAAACAAGCTGAGAAATGAGCAATTCTATGTAAACCATATAAATGCTATATGAATTATACATAACTATTAGAAGTTGAATTTCTTTTAACCACCAATCATGGATACAATAAGAAGAAGAGTTCTTGAGACTTCATGGGGCTCTAACAATTAAAGAAAAGAAAAAACACGCATAAGGGTAAAAAGGTTTATCACAACAAATGGGTTATCTA
Organism: Cinchona pubescens; assembly: GCA_025175665.1. Classification (NCBI taxonomy): domain Eukaryota; kingdom Viridiplantae; phylum Streptophyta; class Magnoliopsida; order Gentianales; family Rubiaceae; genus Cinchona; species Cinchona pubescens. The sequence goes on from JANKKI010000354.1 coordinate 67,156, forward strand.
GATACAATTCCTAGATGTGTATTTAGATTCATACATAATTTATTAATATGTGTCATTCATTAACATAAATGTCTCTCCCAATTAGATGTCAATATTGTCATCATTTGTTCAAAAGTTAACTCAATACTTAGCAAGTCTAATGTCTCAATGAGTAAATTTTCTATAATCAAGTAGCAAACCAAGTTGACCCAAGTAACCCAAAAATCCGAGTAACCCACTCGACTAATATTTGGGTTAGGTTTACATGACTAGCTATATTAATTGGGCTGGGTTTTAATTTTTTGACCCAAAAACCAAAAAACTCGAACCCGATAACCCGCCAACCCGAAAACCCAAATCATAAACACCCCTACAATAGGGGTTGAAAACTCCAATATTGGATTTTAATCCTTAAAATCAACAACTACGACGGTCAATACTTAAAAAATATTTCTAGCTTTTGACAGCCAATGACTGCGATAATTTGAATATGGTTAAATTTCTAGTAGCTTTATGGGTTTGGTAACCACGGTTTTTGAGCAAGGTAACTGCGGTTACAGACATTTTTGGCTCATTTCTCATTCGATTATCACACCGTTTTCTCCAATTAACTCCAACACATAAATACACTCTATTATAATTATACAAAAACACTAAAATAACATTAAAAATACTAAATTAATATAAACTCACACAATCTAGAACATGAAAGTATAGATTATGCAAAAACAACAATTAAACAATAAAAATACTTGAAACTAAAGTAAAAATACAAAATTTAGGGTACATATAACACTTTTCGTAAAGTTATCAGCTTTATAAATATTATCAATATGTGCTAATCCTTAATTCATAAGCATTTACAAAAGAACTTCCAACTTTTTGTTGACATGGCACCACTTCTTTGCATATATAGGTAAAATTGTAATTCTGTCCCCATTACTTAAGAGATTTCACAATCAATTTAATTAAGAGTCACTTGCTCACCCTCAAACGTAACATACACAATAATCTTCAAAGATTATTGTATTAAGTGTATACTAGCATTAACTTGTGTTTACCCATCGAATTTGAATTAACATTTTAGCTGATTCTAATTGACATAACATTATTGGTAATTATTATCAATAATCTTTATGACATTAGTGTGGATGTCCATTGTCAAAAGATCGACTAAAATATCTACAAGTTTTACAAATATCTTATATATAGTTTCTTCAGTCTTATAATCAAATCTCATACAGGCTCATGTCAAGACATGCTATCGTTCAAGTTATTATAGCTTCACTATCACAACACAAGGATATCGTTCTCATTAGTTGTGGCTACAACTCTATTTTTAATAGATTTTTAAGCCATTGTATATCCTTACTAGCTGCAGCTAATACTATTTGATTGTAAGATACAAGTTTGCTTCTACAAATTCAACTTATTACAAGAACCTTTAATATAAATATTCAGCTAAAGATAGATTTATTTTTCGATACACTAGTCATTCAAATATATATGGAGTACTTGCATTTTCAATATCTTCTCTATATAATGGATTTTGACTTGGTACAAATTTTGAGAAATTTCTTGTAACTTTGGAACACAAAATAGCATCAAAATTATTAAATTCTTTCATCTTAAAGACTAAAGTTAAATACCTTTAGGTTTCCACAATTCCATGTACAAATACTTAGCAGCACTACTATTGTGCCCAAAGTCATTTGACAAAATCATAGCTCTTATGTATCAAACTTCTCTTGTCATTGCTTGAGAGCTTATCTTGGACCACATAATGACTTAATTAATTCACAAATTTATTATTGTCTCTAGGAAGTACAAAACCCATTGATTGTTTCCATGTAAACTTCCTCATTCAAGTCATCATTCAAGAACACAACGTTAACATTCATTCAATGTATATACAAGTTGTAAATGAAGTTAATGCAAACAAGACTCTCATAAACATTGTTGTTGCAATGAAGCATAGATATTGAAATAATCTATACCTTTCTGTTCGTGAAACCTTTTACCATTAATTAAGCTTTAAAGGTATTACATATCATTAGAGTTATGTTTTGTTCCATAATACTCATTTACACCCAATATGTTTCTATATATAATCAACCGAGACACATTCCATTGCACATAATTAAGTCTTTTTCTTCTTTCACAACTTCTCACTAGAATACATTACTTCTTTAAATGATCTCAGGGTTATCTTCCACAGAAAAGAAGTCGGGCGCTTTTTTAAGAACATTTTATTCTGTGACAATCTTATCTATAAATAGTAAAATTACAGCCAAATAATTTTATTCTCTCATTCTTTTGCTCCTAAATGACTCCATACTTTTATAATTCCATACATTTTTTTTCTTTTCTCTACATCATATCTCGAAGAGATTGGATTTCACTTTTTAAAGTTATTTATAAAGTGATGACATTATTAATGAATTTGTTCTCAAATAACTCAACTTGTATTGAACCAATACTCTATTAGATTTGTCAATCTAATATATGTCTTTTGTGCATAAGTAACAATACACTTTTGATACCTCTTGGTACACCCCCCACATTTAAAGCATCCTCATACTCTATCATAGTTCAAAGTTGGCTTTCTATCATTCCAGTTCTCACATAGCGAAATATAAATCTTTTGAGGGAGTTCTCTAATATATATGACATGATGTCAACAAAATTGTCCTAAAGATTATATGGTAGTTTAAAACTTTGTAGAATGGATTTTACCAGCTGTAATTTTGTTGACATCATGTTACAGCTGCAGTCTTTTCCTTTCACACAAGCCATTATATTGTGGAGAATAAGTAGCCATTTACTGGTGACTTTCTATTAATTTCACAATATTGTGAAAATAATCTACCAAAATATTTCTCTTTATCTTTATGTAGACTTTTGATCCTCTCTTCTATTTGATTTTGAATATCAAATATGAACTCTTCAAATTTATCAAAAGTTCCTTCTTCATTTCCATTAGATACGCAATCATAAAACACAAGTGATCAACTAGTCAAACATCATATAAATCACAAATGTCAAAATGCATAATTCAAGTAATTGTATATCTCTTTCTATTTTGGAAAAGTTTTCCTTGTTAATTTACTTGAACACTAAATGGCATTAATTACTATGATAATCAATACATGTCACATATCTATGACTCAACATAAACTTCAAAATAAAGTTTAAAAGGAATAAATATCATGACATAAGATAGAAGACTACGCAACAATGTAAGCAAATATATTACTTATTGTGGGTAAATGACTTCCATAGTCCCTAAACTTTCATCAATGATTCTATTTAGTCCCTTAACTTTTAAGTGTCTATTAAATCCTTAAATTTTTAAATTTGGTTCTAAATTAATGGTCCATCAATATCAAATTTAAGTATGTAATTTTTAGCTGCCTCCCTATATTTTTGTTCAATGTCTATTTCCTCCCTCTAAGTCTATAGAATAAGTTATTTAGCCCTATTTAATATTTTTGGTTAAGCATTAAATAATTGACAAATTTGACCAAGAGAAAGTCATAACACTTCCTTTTTAACAAATTTCTATAAGCTAAAAATTATAAGAAAAATATTTTTAAATACATTTTTCCATTATTAGTCTAATATTTTTGTAAAGTCAAGATTATGTGCTAGGATAAATATTGATAGTTAAAATGACAATACGATAACTAAACAATTGTTCCCATTTTAATTTTTTAATTTTTTCCTTATTTATTTTCTTATTTTATTAGTTGTATAAGTTATACAGAGATAGTTATTTCTATTTTACTAAATATGCCATTCAAATTCAACTATCATGATTAACCCATAATAAAATAATAATATTCTTAACAATATTTTGATTGAATAAACATTCTTAACAATTTATTATAACATAATATATGATCGAATAACATGTATTAAAATTTTAGTTTTGTCTCTTATACACATTATTGGTGTCAATAGTTAAGTATTCATCTTAAAACTATATAAATGGAATAATTTTGCCTATTTTGTAACTTAGAAGTCAAACTGACGATAAACTAAACCTTTAGGGGGGAAAGTAAAAAGTACCATACTTGAATTTGACATTGAGGGACATTTAGAACAAGATTTAAAAGTTTAGGGATATAATATACACTTTTAAAAGATAAAAAAAACAAATAAAATCATTGGTAAATATTTCGGGACTATTAAAGTCATTTACCCTACTTATTTTTATTGATACTTCCTCATGCCAATGACATAATCATAGAATCAAACTTCTCATACCATTGCACTTGAGAGCTTATTTTAGAACACATAGTGACTTAATTAATACATAAAATTTATTATTATCTCTAGGAAGTACAAAACTCATTAGTTGTTTCCATATAAACTTCCTTATTCAAGTCACCATTCAAGAATACAATCTTAACATTCATTCAATGTATATACAAGCTATAAATGAAGTTAATTCAAACAAGACTCTCAAAGGGTTGGCATCCTTCCATGAAGTTCAAATTTTTGGTAGGAATTCCATAGTGATAGAACACAACTTCATTATCCCTTGATCTCCCTTGATTAAGGGTTGAGAGCTTGAAGATATGGTCACTGTTGAACCCCAGTTATGATAGTCATGTTTTGATGATGACCAAATCGCACTAATGGTTTCAGAAGTGTGCAGAAAAATAGGTAAAAGGATGCAAATGATCATCTTAACGAAACAACCAGAAGACTCCACGGAAGCAAATGAATGTCCGAAAGACAGAGCTTCGGACGATGGTAATCGTCCGACAGAAAGAGTCCATTTGAAGCAAGTCTCTGACGTCTTACAGCGTTTGATCATATTTCCAGAAGACTTTGCTTCGATCGAAAGCAGGTTTGGACGCATCCTCGGATGTCCGAATGAATATCCTGTGAGAACGGACGCAGTGTCAGACGCAGGATTTAGCAGCGGCTGTCCGAACGGTCCAACGGCTAGATCATTCGGAAGCACACTTGCTGCATCGGCCTACCGAAAGGTCCAATTGCTAGTTCCCCAGTAAACAGAAAATAGCCGTTGGAAAGTTGAAGCAGATTTTGGGAAACTATAAATACCCCTAAGCCTGAATTAAATAAGGAGGGACTTCTACATTGATTACAAATAATACTTGAGTTATTTGGGAGAAATAGTGGGTACAAGTGTTGTAAGAGTGTAGGTAGTTTTGTGAAAAGAGCTTAGAAGTATAAGAGTTCTTCAAGTGTAATAGTGGAGAGATAACAACTGTAACAAAGAGAGGTTGTGAGTGTAAAACTCTTGGCTCAACTAAAGGAAATTAGTGTGAGCAAGAGTGATCCTCATTTGTGTACAAGAGGTTATTGTCTCACCTACTTTGAAGAGACTTTTAGTGGCTAAACTTCAAGTTGTAAACTTGGTAGTTTCCTTGTAAGAAGCTCTTTGTAGTTTAAAGCTCCAAGCTTGAGAAGCTTGGGAGTTTGGTTTGATTATCTTAATCTCAATATTCTTATTTGTTCTTTAAGCTTAAATTGTTGAATATCTATTGTATTCATTTGTGCTTAAGTTTTCATTTGGTGCATAAAGTTTGAATTTCTATTAAGCACATAAAAAGGTTTGTTTTAGATACAACCTAATTCACCCCCCTCTTAGGTTGCTATTTTGGGCCAACAGTCACCGCTATAGCAAAAAGTTCACAAAATTATGCCTTAAATCGATCCAATTTGGTTCTCCACTATCAATTTGAGCTGATTTTGACCCTTTGATTCTTCAATTTGAGGCAATCAAAATTAGGATCCTCAAAGTGTTGGAGGTGTCAACATAATTTTTGCGGTGGGAAAAAACAATGTGTTGGGTTTATTTAGGGATTATGGGTTTTCCCGTTTAACATAATTAGGATGGTTTACCAATTATGTTCTCAAACTCTCTGGTTGTTTTTGAGAAAAAGATGGTAAAGCCATTAGGTTAAGATCGTTACCGCATATGATAAAAAGTTTAGGAACTATTTCTATGCAAAAACAATTTAGGGGCGTTTTCTATTTTAATTAAAATAGTCAGGGACTAAATAATGTTGTTTTCCCAAAAGGATTGCATGCTAGAAATCTTAATTGACTTATATTTTCTAACATGACCATGTGAATAGAAACATCACAGACCAATTATTTGTCCTCAAATTCGTAACTGCTAAAGAAAAAAATCTAAAAATTAGGTGTAGTTTTTGGAATTTGATAAAAGTGAGATTTTGTAGAGTGGGAGAAAGAGCTAAGGACAGTATGAGAGAATAAGAGAATTGAATTGTGGGGAATTGTAAGGAATTATGAGGATTTAGACCCATGAACAGGTAGTACCCTATTTATAGAAACATATTAGGGCCTTCAAGGCCACTACCTTGCTAGCTAAGCTGAGTCTAAATTACATAAATACCCTTAATGAGGATGTCATGTAAACATTACTAGGACAAATATCTATAAATATGTCAAGTGCTAATTCTAAGCATCATCATTAGTCCCCTCGGTTTGGTGTCGAACCCCGGGTTGGGACATAAGCCCAAAAACTTAAGGGAGTATCCATAACCCCGAGGCTCAATTTTCTTGACCTGCACTTCTTCGAATTGAGATGCATCCGAGCTTCAATTTGTCATGACCACCCCTTTGCACTTCTACAAGTGCTAATGCACATCCGAGTCACTTTAAGGTCCCTATTTTGAAACCCAAGACTTTTTCACTTTCTTCTATAATGATGGGTTCCCATAAACCTAGCTACTTTGTAATTATGACTCTTCCATAAAGCCTGCGTCTCAACAAGTCCCCATCCACCATAAATGCATTTACTACACAGCACGACACAGAACTTTATTTTCCTTTCCTCACCAAACCTTTAATGCCTCTTAAAAACACAAACCAGCTTTTAAGCTCAGGGCATCCAACTTTTCATTTTCCCCCCAATTGGAACATTCAATTTTTTGCTTTTCCCCCAAATTAAGGCAAACTTTTCATTTTTCCCCCAATTTGGGCAAAATTTCTCACTTCTTCAAACACGAGTCTAGCAATATTTATACCCTTTTACCTCTTAGTTTCTCATTGTTCCTTCATTTTTACTTGCTCCCTTTGCACATTCTCTCTGCTACCTTCTTCTACCTGCAACCTCCACTCCTTCTACAATCTCCCTAAAATAAATGTCCCTTGCTCGAGTTTTTCTACCGACCACGCCCTTCTGTCGTTCGTTTAAAAATTGCTCGCTGTCCATTTTCAGGCTGTTTTACAAGTCTTTCCAAGTTCTTCTCCCTTCTCATGCCTATCAAGCAACCATGGCTGATACGTTCACTCAATCCTTATTCATCAACATTTCTCAATCCCCTTCCTTTATAAATAAGGACTAACAAGCTATTAAATCCTTTTGAAGAAGCCCTTTTGGACTTGGTCCCCTTTTATTTTCCTACGAAACCTCCTTTATTCGAACCTCCTTCCAATGATTATCTCGAACTTCAAACCCTAAACACCTTCAATATCCTTGAACCAGAAGACGTCAAGACCCTTATGGACAGATACCGATTCCCTGGGAATGTACATATTAGATACCCTTCATCTAAGAACCAAGGCCACTTATCCCCGCCTAGTTATTTGACCATTTACCAGGAGCAAACTCAGGCAGGGTTGAGGCTACCTATTACTCCCCTTCTAAGCAAGCTCTCTGATTGTTCAGACATTAGTGTATCCCAACTGATCCCCAACGTTGTCAGAGTAATTGCCGGTTGTTGTTTTTTAAGTAAATTATTTGATATCCCTCTCTCTTTTGATACCTTTAAGATGAAGCTAAAACATTTCCCTTCAAAGGGATTTTTTTATGTTTCTCCCCAAATCCCGGGCAAGCAGCTCATCTCGGACAACCAGGATCTTCTTCCATCCATGGTTGGAAAAAATCATTTTTCCTTGCTTCGTTATTTAGATCCTCCAATGCTCTGAGGTCCTTTGAATCTCATAAAAGAAAACCAAAAAGATTAAAATGCTTCCCCTACCAACATCGATAAGGCTAAGAGGCTAATCCAATCCAACCTTAAAATAGATTTTCATAACCAGCCAGCCATTCTCCCCAATAATATCTTGGCCTGGGCTAGCTTATTTCCTGGGCATACTACCCCTGAAGGCCTAGACCCTTATCAAGGTTAATATTACTTTCTTGATTGCTTGTAACTTACTTTGATATTTCCTAAATTGAACTAATCTAAACAAATTAATTTTTGTTTTGCAAATCTGAGTGCATTCTTGAGGGGTTTGATTCCCACAACCGCAGCAATAGAAACGAGCTGTTCGAGCCAGTCTATACCCGCACCCACCAGCGAGCCCTTTCCTTCCACTGTAAGCACCTTTTTAGGAGCTACCGTGTGAACTTCTTTAAGGGCCGCTGTGAGGTGCCACGACCCAAGCTGCTGTGGTGAGTATGGCTATTACATCCGCTCCTCTCCCTGAACCAATTTGAGTAACAAGGAAAAGGAGCAAAGAAACCAACACCTTTCTGACTGAGGACACTCCTTATTCTTTCACAACTCCTACCGAGACCCCTTCACCTTCGAGGCCCTCTGGTATTGGCTCAGTTGTAAGGGCTCCTAGTGAAAGTGCCAGGAACTTGACTCTATCCAAGCAATTCCTTACTACTTATGGCAAGCATTCCTACTGTACGTTTCATACTTGCCCTTGTTTTCATTCCTTACTTGACTTGCTTTCCTTCTTTCCAGGAGGCAAAAAACATACTCCCAAGGAGAAAAGAAAGTCGGCTGGATCAAGAGACTTACCCTAGTCTCAAATGTCCAACGATCCCCTCCTGAGTCTTTCCACCTAGGGTAGTACTCCATTCCGACTCATCTCTCTAATTGGTATTAATGATCGATTGCAGTTTGCTAAGGTGGTTTAGAAATAGAATGGCAAAGTTTATCGCCCTTCCTCAAGATGTAGCCCATGTAAAGAGGCTAACACCTCAGTAGAGACTCGACAAGCTGCACGTCAACTTAATGAATGTAAGCTTCTTCCTTTCTCTTTTTTTTTTTCAAATATTTTAACCTCTACCTCCTTTCAAGACTTAAGTCTTACTATTATTGTTTTTCAGGTCATAACCATTTTGCCCGCAGTTGCAGAGAGAAATGCCACATTCAACTCAACAACAAATTCCATGAAATAGGAGATGGCCCACGCAAAGGTCGAGACTAGCCAAAAAGTCAAAGAGGCTGTTCAAGCCAATAAGTTGAAGGGAAACATTAAGGCAAGAAAGAAGTACAATGAGTGGAAGGCTCAAATGGATTAGCTGAGAGAAAAGCTTCGTCAATCTGAGATGAAGAAGAAGACTCTTCAATGTGGTGTCACTGATCGAGATGTAGAAGATTACAGATCAAGACAAGAAGATTCTCCAGCTTCAGGAAAAGCCTCAAATTGTCGAGTGACAAAATTTAACTCTCAGGAGAATGAGCTCTTAATCTGAGGCAGAAATACATTCGTCCCTTCAGAAGAGACAGATGCAATGTTAAAGGAGTTTACCCAGAAGGTCTTCTTTATGCGGTTCACTATGGCATATGATCTCCTAGTGAAGAACTCAAAGTTGTACAAGTTCCTTCTATATGATGCCTCGGTCAATGACGAAATAATCAAGAATTTGGAGGCAAAATCAAGGCCCAAGTATCGATTCTTAGGACTCCTGAGGCTGCGAGTTTGGATACTCCTGCACCTGAACCTGCCCTGTATCTAAGCTAACCAACTTCTACCTCCTATGCTGAGCCCGCTAATATAATAGTTATATAATACTTGTAATAGATAGGGCTTTAATATCAACAAAATTTGAAATTTTTTGTCCTTCAATGCCTTCCATTTTTCTTCTTCATTTTACAGCTTTCATGCCCAAATTTATGCCAGATATACTGAGTACCGAGGATGTGGAATAATCAACACTTAATAACTCAATACCTAAACTTATAACTATGCCCCTAATCTCAGTAACACTTAGACAAATTTTCAAATAAATAACACTTAAACTCGTGTTCTCATGCCCAAAATATGCATGAACTTTTGCTTTTTCACATTCAAAATAAGCATCTTATTATCATACTCTCTTCTTCTTCTCTTCTCTAAATTGTACTTTTTCTTCACATTCTATTTTTTGAACCTAATTCGAACCTTTTTAGCATATCGGTAAAAGAGACAGCTTTAGATGTTTATAAGAGCCCACTAGGTCTCTTATACACAGTCTAGATGTGTATAACAGAAGTTTTTCAGGGATAATTTCGAGCCTTATCCGAACCTCTTTAGCATATTGGTAGGTCGGAGGGGCTCTTATACAATCTAGAGGGTGGACCACTAGACAGCCGCCCTGCTACTGTTTTTCTTTTCATTCTGAGTCTAATCCAAACCTTTTTAACACATTGGCTAGTTGGAGTGGCTTATGAATTTGAGAAGGGACCACTAGATCTCAGCTCTCCCTACTGCTTATGTCCTTTTCATTTCAAGACTGATCCGACCCTCTTTAGCATATCGGTGAGTTGGAGCGCCGTGTGAATTTGAGGGGAGACCACTAGTTCTCAGCCCTCTTACTGCTTTTTTTTCATTTTGAGCCTGATCTGAACCTCCTTAGCACATCGGGGGGTCAGAGCAGCTTATGAATTTGAGAGGGGAACACTAGGTCAAATAACTAGGCGGGGATAAGTCCGTCTCTTATACTGTCTAGATGTCTAGGCCTTCATTTGGGTCAGGTCGGAGAGCTTAAGAAAAGCAGTAGTTTCATTTCATTAAAGCTGTCAATTACACACATCTAGATGTGTACTTTTTCACATTTTCAATGTTCCACATTCTATGAGTAAGATCTACTTTCATATTCAAGAGCTTGTAATAACCGAATTTATGAGCTTCTGCTATGTGCTAAGGGCCTTCCCAATTAGGGTCCAAAGCTTTGTACCTTCAACTTGCTTGCTTCATTTTTCCTAAGTATCAAATCTCCAGGTCTCAAATATCTATGTTTTACCTTAGAGTTATAATACCGAGCCATGACTTGTTTGTATTTGGCTTCCCAAATGGATGCATCCAACCTCTTCTCTTCCAACAAATCCAAGTAAGTTCTTAAGGCTTCCTCATTTGTTCCAAATTGCATAGAGCTATCTGAGCTGATAGTAGTTCAATCTCAGCAAGAATAATAGCCTTGGAACCATAGACCTGCCTAAAAAATGTGTGTCCATTTGCTTCTGGGGGGGTAGTTCTATATGGCCATAGGAAACTAGGTAGCTCTTCAACCCAAGCACCTTTTGCATGCTCCAGCCGAGTTTTGAACCCCATAAGAAGGGTTCTGTTACAGACTTCACTTTTCCATTTAGTTGAGCATGAGCCATCAAAGTGGAATGTTGTTCTATTCTGAGGTTAGAACAAAAACATTTGAAAGGTTCTCCTCAAGCTGTTCCTATTATCGGAAACAAGAACAGAAGGAATTCTGAACCCACAAACAATATTCTTCCAGAAGAACTTTTCTATTGATTTCCTTTTTTTCAAAGATTGAAGCTAAAGGTTCAGCTTCAATCCATTTGATGAAGTAATTGATTGCAACCACAAAAAATTCTACTTTACCTATCCCCTTTGGTAATGGTCCAAAAAGACCAATTCCCCATTGGGTGAATGGCCAAGGGCTCTGAATTGGGATCATATATGAAGTTGGTTTTCGGGGTATAGATGCATGTATTTGGCATTCGTGACACCTCCTAACCAGATCATTCGCATCTGAATATAAAGTAGGCCTATAATACCCTAAAAGTAATACCTTAAGAGCTAAGCTTCTCGGCCCTATATGGCTTCCATATATGCCTTCATGGACTTCTCTCAGTACATAACTGGCCTCTATAGGGCCAAGGCATCTTAGCAACAGGCATGAGTATGCTTTCTTGTACAGAACTCCATTGATCAATGTGTACTTTACGGCTCTATATTTAAGCCTTCTGGCTTTGATCAGGTCTTCAAGAAGTATGTGGCTATTTAGGTAATTCATTATAGGTTCCATTCCAACCAAGGTTTGTATAGATATCCATAATTTTCTCTACAAGTTCAATAGACCTTGAATCTTGAACTTCCACTAGAGTTTTTTTAGTAAGGTGTGAGTATATTGCCGAGGTTAACTTTGATAATGCATCAGCATGCATATTTTTAGCTCAGGAAATTTTGAGAAGGTCTGCTTTTTCAATCTTTGACATCCAACTTTTCACTTCACTCAAATATTTCTTTAAAATCACTCATCGAGCTTCATAATTTCCCTGACTTTGATTTACAACTAACTGTGAATCACTATATATCTTTACATTCTAAGTTCCCATTTTGTGGACCAACTTTATCACACTTATGAGTGCCTCATGCTGTCTCTTATTTGTTCTAGAAACATGAACCTTAATGCATAAGTGAGATAATCTCTTTCTTGAGATTGAATTATGATACCCGCACCAACTCCTAATTCACATGAAACTCTGTCAACGTGCAGTTCATCAAATAAAGTCTTCTCTTAATTGGCGATGTGTATAAGAGACAGGAAGTGAAAAGTTGGATGTCAAAGTCTTTACAAAGTCCAAGAATCTTATCTTATACACATCTAGATGTGTATAAGAGACAAGTCTGAAATCACCAAGGAGAAAGCAATTTTTTTTATAAGAGAATAATTCCTTTCTGTCCCTTGAAACCCCTTGCGTATGAAATATATTGAGCATTGGTTGCTATGTTAATCCTTCTTTATAAGGACCGAACTGACCGCCAAATTTGCTACTGAAATATATAGATATAAAGACTCTCTTTTTGTGGTGAAACAAGCTTTGGAAGGTTGTTCAAATATTTTCAAACTCTTCGACAGCCTTTTGAGCTTCCTCTATCCTGAGACTAGAAATTTTCTGTCTTTTTCACAAATTGATAAAATGGAAACCCCTTTTTTGCAAATTTGGACAATAATCGATTTAGGGCTGCCATTCTGCTAGTCAATCTTTGAACCTTTTTCACCGAGGTGGGAGCTTTCAGTAACACTTAGACAAATTTTCTAAATAACACTTAAACTCGTGTTCTCATGCCCAAAATATGCATGAACTTTTGCTTTTTCACATTCAAAATAAGCATCTTATTATCATACTCTCTTCTTCTTCTCTTCTCTAAATTGTACTTTTTCTTCACATTCTATTTTTTGAACCTAATTCGAACCTTTTTAGCATATCGGTAAATCGGAGTGGTTCATTTTTTTGAGGGGAGACCACTAGGTCTCAACCCACCTATCACTCAAGTTTTTCTCTTTTCATTTCGAGCCTTATCCGAACCTCTTTAGCATATTGGTAGGTCGGAGGGGCTCTAGAATTTGAGGGGGGACCACTAGGTCTCAGCCCTGCTACTGTTTTTCTTTTTCATTCTGAGTCTAATCCAAACCTTTTTAACACATTGGCTAGTTGGAGTGGCTTATGAATTTGAGAAGGGACCACTAGATCTCAGCTCTCCTACTGCTTGTCCTTTTCATTTCAAGACTGATCCGACCCTCTTTAGCATATCGGTGAGTTGGAGCGCCGTGTGAATTTGAGGGGAGACCACTAGTTCTCAGCCCTCTTACTGCTTTTTTTTCATTTTGAGCCTGATCTGAACCTCCTTAGCACATCGGGGGGTCAGAGCAGCTTATGAATCTGAGAGTATAACACTAGGTCTCAGTCCTTCTCTTGCTTTTCTTTTTTCATTTCGAACCTGATCCAAATCTCTTTAGCACATCAACAGGTCGGAGCGGCTTATGAATTTCCAGAAATGTTTCATTTCATTAAAGGAGTCAATTACATCCCCTAATAATACTTTTTCAAATTTTCAATGTTCCACATTCTATGAGTAAGATCTACTTTCATATTCAAGAGCTTGTAATAACCGAATTTATGAGCTTCAAAGTGCTATGTGCTAAGGGCCTTCCCAATTAGGGTCCAACTTTTTTGTACCTTCAACTCGGCTTGCTTCATTTTTCCTAAGTATCAAATCTCCAGGTCTCAAATATCTATGTTTTACCTTAGAGTTATAATACCGAGCCATGACTTGTTTGTATTTGGCTTCCCAAATGGATGCATCCAACCTCTTCTCTTCCAACAAATCCAAGTAAGTTCTTAAGGCTTCCTCATTTGTTCCAAATTGCATAGAGCTATCTGAGCTGATAGTAGTTCAATCTCAGCAAGAATAATAGCCTTGGAACCATAGACCTGCCTAAAAAATGTGTGTCCATTTGCTTCTGGGGGGGTAGTTCTATATGGCCATAGGAAACTAGGTAGCTCTTCAACCCAAGCACCTGTTTGCATACTCCAGCCGAGTTTTGAACCCCATAAGAAGGGTTACATTATGACTTCACTTTTCCATTTAGTTGAGCATGATTCCACTCAAAGTGGAATGTTGTTCTATTCTGAGGTTAGAACAAAAACATTTGAAAGGTTCTCCTCAAGCTGTTCCTATTATCGGAAACAAGAACAGAAGGAATTCTGAACCCACAAACAATATTCTTCCAGAAGAACTTTTCTATTGATTTTTCAAAGATTGAAGCTAAAGGTTCAGCTTCAATCCATTTGATGAAGTAATTGATTGCAACCACAAAAAATTCTACTTTACCTATCCCCTTTGGTAATGGTCCAAAAAGACCAATTCCCCATTGGGTGAATGGCCAAGGGCTCTGAATTGGGATCATATATGAAGTTGGTTTTCGGGGTATAGATGCATGTATTTGGCATTCGTGACACCTCCTAACCAGATCATTCGCATCTGAATATAAAGTAGGCCTATAATACCCTAAAAGTAATACCTTAAGAGCTAAGCTTCTCGGCCCTATATGGCTTCCATATATGCCTTCATGGACTTCTCTCAGTACATAACTGGCCTCTATAGGGCCAAGGCATCTTAGCAACAGGCATGAGTATGCTTTCTTGTACAGAACTCCCATTGATCAATGTGTACTTTACGGCTCTATATTTAAGCCTTCTTTGATCAGGTCTTCAAGAAGTATGTGGCTATTTAGGTAATTCATTATAGGTTCCATCCAACCAAGGTTTGTATAGATATCCATAATTTTCTCTACAAGTTCAATAGACCTTGAATCTTGAACTTCCACTAGAGTTTTTTTAGTAAGGTGTGAGTATATTGCCGAGGTTAACTTTGATAATGCATCAGCATGCATATTTTTAGCTCAGGAAATTTTGAGAAGTCTGCTTTTTCAATCTTTGACATCCAACTTTTCACTTCACTCAAATATTTCTTTAAAATCACTCATCGAGCTTCATAATTTCCCTGACTTTGATTTACAACTAACTGTGAATCACTATATATCTTTACATTCTAAGTTCCCATTTTGTGGACCAACTTTATCCCACTTATGAGTGCCTCATATTCAGCCGCATTATTTGTTACTGGAAACATGAACCTTAATGCATAAGTGAGATAATCTAAGTGCTTTCTTGAGATTGAATTATGATACCCGCACCAACTCCTAATTCACATGAAACTCTGTCAACGTGCAGTTCCCCAAATAAAGTCTTCTCTTAATTGGCACTTCTCAAATTGATCCAATGACAATATTAATTCTAGCTTTACGGATCCACAATTTTCAGCAATGAAATCTGCCAAAACTTGTGCTCTTTAATGGTCGTACGAGACTTGAACTCAATATCAAACTCAAATAGTTTGACAAACCATTTCATCATTCTTCCTGAGGTGTCGTGTTTACTCAAGACATTTTGCAAGGGAAAGTTTGTAAAGACAATTATTTTATGGCCATGGAAATACAGTCTTAACTTCCAAGCTGAAATCACCAAGGAGAAAGCAATTTTTTTTATAAGAGAATAATTCATTTCTGTCCCTTGAAACCCCTTGCGTATGAAATATATTGAGCATTGCAAGTTGCTATGTTAATCCTTCTTTATAAGGACAGAATGAATTATTCCTGTCTCTCAGCCATTAAAGAGATAAAGTTTTGGCAGATTTCATTGCTGAAAATTGAGGATCCGTATCCACTAGAAATTTTCTGTCTTTTTCTCAAATTGATAAAATGGAAACCCCTTTTTTGCAAATTTGGACAATAATCGATTTAGGGCTGCCATTCTGCTAGTCAATCTTTGAACCTTTTTCACCGAGGTGGGAGCTTTCAGTAACACTTAGACAAATTTTCAAATAAATAACACTTAAACTCGTGTTCTCATGCCCAAAATATGCATGAACTTTTGCTTTTTCACATTCAAAATAAGCATCTTATTATCATACTCTCTTCTTCTTCTCTTCTCTAAATTGTACTTTTTCTTCACATTCTATTTTTTGAACCTGTAGATGAACCTTTTTAGCATATCGGTAAATCGGAGTGGTTCATTTTTTTGAGGGGAGACCACTAGGTCTCAACCCACCTATCACTCAAGTTTTCTCTTTTCATGCTGTCTCTTATCGGTGAGTTGGAGCGCCGTATGAATTTGAGGGGAACCACTAGTTCTAAGCCCTCTTATTGCTTTTAGGAAAAATTTTGAGCCTGATCTGAACCTCCTTAGCACATCGGGGGGTCAGAGCAGCTTATGAATTTGAGAGGGGAACACTAGGTCTCAGTCCTTCTACTGCTTTTCTTTTTTCATTTCGAACCTGATCCAAATCTCTTTAGCACATCAACAGGTCGGAGCGGCTTATGAATTTCCAGAAATGTTTCATTTCATTAAAGGAGTCAATTACATCCCATAGCACTAATAATACTTTTTCAAATTTTCAATGTTCCACATTCTATGAGTAAGATCTACTTTCATATTCAAGAGCTTGTAATAACCGAATTTATGAGCTTCTGCTATGTGCTAAGGGCCTTCCCAATTAGGGTCCAACTTTTTTGTACCTTCAACTCGGCTTGCTTCATTTTTCCTAAGTATCAAATCTCCAGGTCTCAAATATCTATGTTTTACCTTAGAGTTATAATACCGAGCCATGACTTGTTTGTATTTGGCTTCCCAAATGGATGCATCCAACCTCTTCTCTTCTGTCAGAATCCAAGTACAGTTCTTAAGGCTTCCTCATTTGTTCCAAATTGCATAGAGCTATCAAAACTCGGCTGGAGCATGCAAAAGGTGCTTGGGTCTGAAGATAAGCTAGCCCAGGCCAAGAAACCCTGTCTCTTATACACATCTAGATGTGTATAAGCCATAGGAAACTAGGTAGCTCTTCAACCCAAGCACCTTTTGCATGCTCCTGGAGTTCAATGAACCCCATAAGAAGGGTTCTGTTACAGACTTCACTTTTCCATTTAGTTGAGCATGAGCCATCAAAGTGGAATGTTGTTCTATTCTGAGGTTAGAACAAAAACATTTGAAAGGTTCTCCTCAAGCTGTTCCTATTATCGGAAACAAGAACAGAAGGAATTCTGAACCCACAAACAATATTCTTCCAGAAGAACTTTTCTGTCTCTTATTTCATCTGGATTGAAGCTAAAGGTTCAGCTGACGTGCAGCCTTTGAAGAAATCAATAGAAAAGTTCTTCTGGAAGCCATTACCAAAGGGGATAGGTAATGGTCCAAAAGACCAATTCCCATTGGGTGAATGGCCAAGGGCTCAATTGGGATCATATATGAAGTTGGTTTTCGGGGTATAGATGCATGTATTTGGCATTCGTGACACCTCCTAACCAGATCATTCGCATCTGAATATAAAGTAGGCCTATAATACCCTAAAAGTAATACCTTAAGAGCTAAGCTTCTCGGCCCTATATGGCTTCCATATATGCCTTCATGGACTTCTCTCGTACATAACTGGCCTCTATAGGGCCAAGGCATCTTAGCAACAGGCATGAGTATGCTTTCTTGTACAGAACTCCATTGATCAATGTGTACTTTACGGCTCTATATTTAAGCCTTCTGGCTTTGATCAGGTCTTCAAGAAGTATGTGGCTATTTAGGTAATTCATTATAGGTTCCATCCAACCAAGGTTTGTATAGATATCCATAATTTTCTCTACAAGTTCAATAGACCTTGAATCTTGAACTTCCACTAGAGTTTTTTTAGTAAGGTGTGAGTATATTGCCGAGGTTAACTTTGATAATGCATCAGCATGCATATTTTTAGCTCGAAATTTTGAGAAGGTCTCTTTTTCAATCACATGTTTATCCAACTTTTCACTTCACTCAAATATTTCTTTAAAATCACTCATCGAGCTTCATAATTTCCCTGACTTTGATTTACAACTAACTGTGAATCACTATATATCTTTACATTCTAAGTTCCCAATTTTGTGGACCAACTTTATCCCACTTATGAGTGCCTCATATTCAGCCGAGTCAATTTGTTACTGGAAACATGAACCTTAATGCATAAGTGAGATAATCTCTTTCTTGAGATTGAATTATGATACCCGCACCAACTCCTAATTCACATGAAACTCTGTCAACGTGCAGTTCCCCAAATAAAGTCTTCTCTTAATTGGCACTTCTCAAATTGATCCAATGACAATATTAATTCTAGCTTTACGGATCCACAATTTTCAGCAATGAAATCCAAAACTTGTGCTCTTTAATGGTCGACGAGACTTATGCTAAAGATCGGATAACTCAAATAGTTTGACAAACCATTTCATCATTCTTCCTGAGGTGTCGTGTTTACTCAAGACATTTTGCAAGGGAAAGTTTGTAAAGACAATTATTTTATGGCCATGGAAATACAGTCTTAACTTCCAAGCTGAAATCACCAAGGAGAAAGCAATTTTTTTTATAAGAGAATAATTCATTGTTAAAAAGGCTTATACACATCTAGCTTCCTCTATCCACTAGAAATTTTCTGTCTTTTTCACAAATTGATAAAATGGAAACCCCTTTTTTGCAAATTTGGACAATAATCGATTTAGGGCTGCCATTCTGCTAGTCAATCTTTGAACCTTTTTCACCGAGGTGGGAGCTTGCATACCAACTATAGCTTGAACTTTTTTCGCGTTAGCCTCAATTCCCTGACAAGAAACTAGATCAGAGGACCTCCTATACTTATCATGGTCTGAGATTGGGATTGCAGGGACATCATATAGCATGCCCGAGCCTCTTACTGATTCCCAATCACTGTGACTTCTTACCCATCCCTTGGCATAAATTTTACCCCAATATGGAAAATAGAAGGCAGGATCCTGTATGTGTATTGTGTGAGTTGGCCCTTTATTATATTGTAGGAACTATCCCTTTTTATAATGACGAAATTAGTCATCTCAACTGTGTGCTTCAAGGGAGTTCTAAGAGTCAGAGGTAGCATAATGTCCCTATGGCATGACCGAGTCTCTGGTAAAGCCGACCAGAGGAATGTAAAATGCTTAATCAGGGATGGGTGATATACATTTTCTCCCAAGCATCCCAGAAAATAATATCCGCTGAACTTCAATGTCAACAAAGACTCTGTGCATTTCACATCCTGCCACTTGTACATGAATTACCATAGGGTCGTTATTTGGCATTCGATTGGGAACAAGATCATTCGAGGTGTACCCGAGGCTCATGAAAGGCTTTAGCCTTTTTTCTTCATCTTCTCCCGCAAGCACATACCTCGCGTACTTTTTTCTCACATTGTTGAATCCCCTATCATCAGCCCTCTTGCTATAGTGTTTACTCATTCATGCCACACAAATCTACTTTTCTTGAACCTTATTATTATTTTGATTCGGTTGGTGAGGAAGATATTGTCGAGGCTGCACATGATTAGCCCTATTATTGGCATTTCTTTGAAACTCAGCGGCAGTACGACTGATGAACTGCTCCAGGTAGCCCTCCTAAATAGCCCTTTCTATTCCAATCTTCAAATGATTGAAAGCCTCGGTGTCATGACCATGTTGGCCATGGAATGCACTGTACTTTGATTTATCCCTCTGATTATGTCCAGCGACCATTAGAGGAGGAGGTTCGACAATTCCAAGGTGCTACACATAAAATAATATTCTCTATTTGAAGTATTAAGAGGTGTGAAATCTGAATCTGGAAGTACTTATATCCTCAGGTGTTGGTCAACAATATTATTATTGGGATAGACTACTCGTTCGCCAATTTTGAGCTTCTTAGAAGAAGAGGAGTCTAAAGCGCTTGAATTTTTATCCTTTTGGGATTCGTACAGCTCTCTTTTAGTTCTATTACAAGAGAAGACTCTTCGCCTTGTATGAACTCCGAGGCTCTCTCTGAAATGCCGAAGAAAGGACTTTACCAAGTCATGAAAAGTAGCAATTGAGTTCAAAGGCAGTTCCAAAAGTTATTTCTGTGCTAGGCCTTAGAGCATTGTGGCAAATAGCTTACATCAGATGGCATCAATATAACCGCAGAGGCTAATCACAGACACCACATGTAAGAGATGATTCGAAGGATCGGAATTCTCTTTGTACCTATATAGATCAGGCAACTTGAATTGTTGTGGCAGAAACTCCATTTTTATTGACATGGTGAACAGATCTCTGTTTATTTCCGTTGGAGCATAAACATGTGCCATCAAATTGTTCTTCTTCAAAATTTCTTGAATTTTGTTTTCAAGGCTCTACTCCTCGTGCTATTTGAGAATATTTAGGGAGGGACCTTTATGAGCAACACTTTTAGAAAATTTTATGACGATTCTCTCATGCACAGGTATTCTCACTGGCCTACTAGTGGCCATTTGAGCCTGAGAGACTCCTCAGATCAGTCATCCGAGAGATATCTTATTATTCTATGTCTCACATCATTTAGACTTATGGCGGTCTTCGACTGTTTGCCAGGACACCGACTAGGAGGCCGTTCTTGCTTAGCTCTATGTGTATTTGCTCGGTTTGACTGATTAGATGGCATGTTATTTTCACGTTGCTCCACGAAGGCTCGGAAAGATTCGAAATGATCAAAAATATACTTCAAGATATCGTTTTGCCTCTATTGTGCATCATTTGATGTTTCGAAATCCTCCACTTCATCATTTTGAAGTAGAAGATGCTAATTGCTTGTCTCAACTTCCTTACTAGTTGCACATCTTGCTGTACCTCAATTCTTCATCTCTTCCGAAAATGAAACTGAAGCTTGAATTTACAGTAGCTAAGTGAAAAAAGAGGAGAATTTGTGATTCCCACAGACAACACTAAATGATAAAAGTGAGATTTTGTAGAGTGGCAGAAAGAGTCGAAGAGAGCAGGTAAGGATAAGAGAATTAAATTGTGGGGAATTGTAAGGAACTATGAAGATTTAGGTCCATGAACCTCCTATTTATAGACACATATGAGGGATTTCAAGGTCACTACCTTGTCAACTAAGCCAAGCCTAAATTACATTAATGCCTTTAATGAGGCTACCGCGTAAGCATTACTAGGACAAATCTCTATAAATTTGTCAAGTGCTAATTCTGAGCATCATCAGGATCCAACGGTTAACTATTGACAAGACAACCCATTATTATGTCCTTTAGTCCATCGATTAATTAGAAAATACTTACGTCTGATTTTACATTCTACCTGTAAATCTTAATGATTAAATTTTAAAAAATTTACTTACATCCGTAAATATTATTTATTTTATAAGATTTAATCTACTCTACATAGTGTATAAATGAAATCAAAAATCAAATCCACCTAATATTTCCCTCCATTAATATACTATCTATTCTATGTCTTGTATCTTGGTTTGCTTCATTCTTCATTCCGTCTATTCTAGTTATGAAAATTGTGGATCTAATTATAAGAAATCCTATCAAACAAGAATAGAAACATATGTCATTAGATTGCTAATGCAACACCAAGCGCATGTAACCACACAAAATAATCATATATTAAAATGTATACGAAAACTAAAAGGTGAAAATCTTTAAGGGAAAATTACCAAATACATCTCACATTTGGAAAAAAAAAATGCATCCCTCACATTTTAAATAAAACAAATTTGTCTCTCACAATTTTAAAACGTACTAATGTTGTCTCTCATATTTATGAAACATCTTTTCTTCGTCTCACACATTTGAAACAATACAAAATCATCTTTCACATTTTGCAAAACGTACTAATCGCATCCAACACTGAATTCCAATCAATATTGCTAATAACTATCTAGATGTACTTTCTTTCTAAGAATTAATCAGAATAACTTGCAGGCACTCTAAGAAATCTGCTTGCGATTGCAATTTATAGCTAAATATG
Source organism: Cinchona pubescens (assembly GCA_025175665.1). Taxonomy (NCBI): domain Eukaryota; kingdom Viridiplantae; phylum Streptophyta; class Magnoliopsida; order Gentianales; family Rubiaceae; genus Cinchona; species Cinchona pubescens. The sequence goes on from JANKKI010000354.1 coordinate 89,225, forward strand.
AAGGTCCCAAAGTAGGTTCTTTATTTTTTTGCATTGCTAATTTCTTTGCTTCAGTAGGTCTTTTAAATGTTAACACACTCAAAGAAAGATTTATAATTTGAATTTTGCTAAGTATTCATGCATGAAATGAGGTTTGATTGTTTTCTACGAATTTAAGATATTTTGATGCCTTTTCTGATAACAATAAATTTATACCGAAAAAGCATTAGAATTTACTTTCATATTGGGACAAAATTTGTATATTTTGAATATATGAGGGATAAAGTTAATATATTTTTAAAATGTGAGGGATGAAATTAGTATATTTTAAATGTTAGGAATGAAATTAGTTTATTTAAAAAATGTGAGCGACGAATGTACTTTATTTAAAACGTGAGGGATGAAAAAAATATTTTTAATTGCAAATGTAAGATATGTTTTGGTCATTTTCCCAATCTTTAATTTACAAAAAAGTAGAAATTTTCCTGTTTCTAATGGTGAAAATTTTAATTTCGTTGACTTCCCCCTCCTTAGGTCCGTCTGTATATTTCATAGTTAACTTATATTTTTTCCAAAAAAAACAAAAAAAAATCAGCTAATGCGGAGAAATATAAGATAAATTCAATTTTTAAGGTATCCAACTTCAAAAGTAGTAACATCAGACCTTCCAAGTTCTCTAATTCGTTAATGCACCCAAAAAAAATCGAAAACTAATTCATATTTTTGTGGTCTATATCATAGGGTTGTAGAAATGTCTCGTGAGTTGTAATCTTCTTATTAATAACTGTGACAAATTAAGAAATCCATTACAGATAATAGAAAACTAAAAATAGAACTATTAATTTGTTCGTCTTACTATTCAATTCAAACCAAATGAAAATTTAGGAAATACATGTATATTGTATACATTTAAAGGCCATACACAAGATGGTTTATAGTAACTTATCTTTAATCAAATAAAAGGCTACACGCAACTCAATACTAACATTGTATTGACATCTGCAAAATTAAAAGACGAATTTTTTGTAATGAAAAGAGAAAATAAAATATAATAAGGCGGTAGATTAGACACAAAAAAACACATTAATACTGCCTCCAGGTGCACTAAATGTTGGACGATTGAAGTGTTGTCAAATGTCAATCACACATTGTACACTTCTTCGGCGACCTCCCATTCCCCAACCCTTATACACGGGGGCTAAGACATGAAAAAAATAAAATCAAATGAAAATCTATGCATTCGGTGAATTTGATTTGAAAAAAAAAATTGAAATACATGAATTTGAATTGAATAAATTTGAAATAATATAAAATTTAGGTGAATTTTAATTTTATTTATTAACTATTAAAATTACACTCTATCCCATAAATAATTTTAGTAGACATTTTACACCCTTGACATGTGGTCAACTATCTAAAATATCATTTTTGCTAGAGATTGACCATTGTACCCCCAATACATTAGTTAAGTGAAATGTCATTTTCTTTTTTCCTTTATTTATTTTCTCTCTCTTGTTTTTCATTTTATTTTTTCTAATCCTTTTTCTCATTGTTAAAAATCATATTACTTATTATTATATTTATTAATTATAACATCTAATTTTACATGTATCTTCTTATTTAATTTTTAAATTGAAATATATTATAATAAACCAACTACAAAATAATTTTACTACTAAATGACTAAAAAGGGTCTATACAATCTCCATACTACTAAATAATTTTACTTCTTTAATTTTGATCATGCAAGAGTTCTAATTTTTATGTGTCTAGATAATTTAATTTATAAAATAAATATACTTTTATATTATAAACAATATTTTTTTATTTCAATGTACAGTTTATGTATTTATTAGTGATATATTATTACAAACAAACCAACCACAAAAAAATAAAGTATCGGGAAAAAAAACTTTTTAAAAAAATTACTCTTAACGTAAACATAAATAATAGAATGAGAATTCAAGTAAATTTTTTACTTTTGGCATAACAATAATAAAGTATAATAAAATATTGTAACTTGTTAATATAAAGTAAAATAAATTTAGCCAAATTATGTTAAATGTGATCTGCATGCTGTAATTATTTATTTGTATTCTTAGAATAAATTCTTTAAATTTTTTATGCTATCTTTTTTTGTACATTATTATTCATTAATTTTAGTATTAATAATTCATTGCAAATTCTATATTATAATAAAATATACTTTATTTTATTATAATATATTTTAATTTAAAAATTAAATCATAAGATGCATGTAAAATTATATGTTATAATTAATAAAATATTAGAAGTAATATAATTTTTTAACAATAAGAAAAAGGATTAAAAAACATAAAATGAAAAACAAGAGAGAGAAAATAAATAAAGGAAAAAAGAAAATGACATTCACTTGACTAATGTATTAGGGGTATAATGGTCAATTTTTAACAAAAATGATATTTTAAATAGTTGACCACATGTCAAGGGTGTAAAATGTTTATTAAAATTGTTTAAGGGATATTTTGTAACAAAGGTAGTAGTTAGAGGGGGCATTTTGCTTTTAACTCTTATTTAAATCCCTGTATCCAATCACAATGATGATTGTTTGTGATAAACATGACATCATGTATGTTTTATCGTTTTCTCAACTCATTGAGCAAAGTACATGTCAAAAACCAAATTAATTCGTAAACGTGAATTTTCAATTTTGAAGAGTAATTGTTAAATTTTGAAGAGTAATTGTTAGACATGACTGCAAATTCAGCTCGCAGATATCTCCTTTACAAAAACAAGTGTAATAAAAAGTCACGAATTTTCATTGAAATAGAAAGAGGACATTCAAGAATTCGCGACTGATAAACATATGACCTTATTAAGAAAATAATATATATAGAGAGAATTATTCTTTTATGTATTGTCATTTTAGAAAAAAAAAAATTTATACCATTAGGTATAATATATGCTACATGTATAAAAAATAATATTTAAAATTTAAAAAATAATTATGTGACATACATCTAAACTCGATGATGTAAAAAAATTCTATATTTGTTAGTGTTGCAAAGATTAATCCACAAAGTATGATAGTTCAAGAACTCTTTTTGGAATACACTTCTTGAAACATCTGACAGATTCAAATACCAACATAATTTTATATGGAAAATATTAAGGTGGATCCGATTTTTAACTCACTTATAGATTTTGTAGTCAAAATTAAATTTTAAAATATTTTGTTTACATAAGCTGATATCATAAATTTTCTAAGGTTTAATCTATACTACAGAATTTATAAATGGATCAAAAACCAAATGTACCTAACTATTTGCCCATTTTCCATACCCCTATCGCATGTGCGTTTCCTCTTGACTATGCCTTACGAACAATAGAAAACCACAATATATGTTATATATAGAGATTAGGCTAAGGATATACATCCTTATATGACCAAAAACACAAAACACTTCAGTGTTCATTATATCAAGAAATTTGTAATCGAGAATATTCCAATCGTGTTGGCTCAAAAAGCACACAGCGAAAATAAATTTATTTAATACGTATAAAAATATGTGAGAGAAAAGAAGTTACAAAATAATATCGGAGTTTCATATTAAAACTCGTATAAATTTACGTATACGGTATAATAACCTTAACATTATATTAGAATCTCTCTATTCTATACCATTAATTCAACTCTTCTCAATTAACTAATATGACAAACACTCTATTTACATGGTAATATTTTTTTTTTTAATTTACTAATATGACATACACTCTCTATTTATATGGTAACAAACTTGACTAACAAGAAATTCAATTGGATTAAGAAATATAATTCAAATAGAAAACTAATAAATATCTCTTAATACCTCAAAGAGCTAAATTATCAAAACCCAAAAATGACATAATTCGTAATTGATAAAAAAATTGATTTAATTATGCCAATAAATCGATTGATTGGAGGGAAAGACTTAGGTAGATTTGATCTTTGGTCCCACTTATAAACTTGTGATGTGTATTAAAGTTATATTATCTGTGACATAAATGATGTAAGCAAGATTTTATAAAATTTATTTTTACACCGTAAAATGTGTATAAGATTAAAAATTGAGTCTATGTAAGTATTTTCTTTTACTGCGAAAATACTAAATATGGAGAGACGCTAAGCAATCATGAAAGATACTAATCAATATCCGAACACTATTTTGTAAATTGTACGAGTCACCTTATGTCTCTAAAGGAGGCAACTCTTGCGTTATTTTATTTGACACCCACCTAATAGTTAAACAACTTTAGTCAAAAGAAACTTAATTGAAATGGTAAATTCAACTGTTATGTAACATTTACGCAATTAAAAAGAATCATAGTTGTTATACTCTAAAAACAAACATCAAATTTTTAACTCGATTCGTTCATGAACCGTTTAAAAACTGTTTACTAACACAATATAAATACATTTAAACAAATACATGTATAATCTTGCATTTTACCAAAATAATAATAATAATAATAATAATGTCATTATTAAAAAAACAGGTTCCATTAGACAATATAGTATTATCATTTATATTTTAAAACATGAATCCAATTCAAGCTTGAGCTCAACTCGTTAAACACTTAACAAGTAAAACACAAACAGACGAATTCAAATTAGACCACCCTTATGAAGTTGATGAATTGAACTTGAATTTGAATTCAAATTCTTTTAATAATTTTTTTAAATTTTTTTTGTTGGAATGTTTATTTTTTATTTTCATGCTTTCTTATACTCGATTGAAGTGCAAGGATCAAGCTACAAGGATGAGGCTTTAGAATATTGAACTATTAAGATAAATTTTTTGACTCGACTTGGACTGTTAAAACCCTAAGCAAGCTATACTGGTCTTCGTTTATTGATCAGATGTTAGATGTATGTTATCCCAACTAATGCTGATAATTGTAATTTTCAACCAAAACCAGTAACATTCTGCCAATGGAATTATAGAACTTCTAATTTTTTTATTTTTTATTTTTTGGCAAATAATGAGAAGATTACGTACAACACTACAATTTACAAGTTCAATAGACAACAATGCTAAAATAAAGTTGAAATGTTCATTCAAATATATATAGGCTGATTCTACTTGCACTTCTTAACTTATATCTAATAATTCTCACTTTACAGTTATATTTATTTTTTCAGCATATTACATCTTGAACTCTAATATTTAACTAGTTCAGTCTAATTTTTAACACTGATATCAAACTTAACGGATGTTCTACCCATGCGTACCACGCATCTAAAGTGGAACATTCGTTGAATTTTTTAACACTATTAAAAATTCAACCAAATTGAGATCAATCTAAAAGTTAGGGGTACAATATATCTAAAAGTTTGAATTGCAGGGACAAAGTGAGAGTTAATCATAATTTAGGATGCAAAGTAAATTAGACATGACTATAGGCTTGTATAATACGTCCCTAAATAAATACGTAGTATGTATTTATTTAGCATCCGTTAACTTTGATAACAGTATTTATAATTTGATTGAAATGTGATAAATCTAAGAGTTCAAGGTACAATATATCCGAAAAAAATAAGAAGAGGGTGAAAAGTGAAACTTGGATAAAAATTAAGAGGTATAAAGTAGAGTAAGACTTTTAAATATTAGCAGCAGTTGTGTACTTATATTACATTAAATTTGCATAAAATAAGGTACCTAATGTGTAATTCGATTTTTCTTGATCACTTAGTTGTTAAAACCGAGGCTCAAAATAATATAAAAAATCGAGCATAATTTTTTCTCGAAAAGAGTAGAAGATTATTTAAAATACACTATAAAGCAGGAGACCCTTAGGACTTTTTTGCCATTTTATGCAACCAAAAATAAAAATTCCTTTTTTTTAATTAAAAAAAACCTACCTCACTACCTTCCTCTTAATTAACAAGTTATAATTGAAATGTCTTACCACCTTTACCACCCAAGTGACTCAGTTTCCCACATCATTTTGCGTGACCTTAACTACAATAAATTCCTAGAAAAAATAACGGAAAATAAAAAATTTCCAAAACAAACATTTTACGTGTTTTGAATAAGCAAAGGCATAATTAATGTGTGCCGAAACAGTGGTAAACATTGACTGGGGTGGGGCATTTGTTTTACTGCTACTATTTGAATCACGTCGCTATTTAAATCATAAATGAGCACTCTTATCATGCTTGAAAGGAAAATAAATTCTCCATTACTATAACATAATAGGTATTCGAAATGGTATTACATTACTCCTAAATGGAGAATATCATATCGACTTGAAAGAAAATCCATCAATCATAAAGTGTTAATACCATCCAGCTTATTTTCTTGCGGGTCCCTCAAATCGGATGTAGTCAGACATGATTTATCTAAATGTGTTGGAGCCTCTTGCTTGCTATAGAAAAAGACACATGTTTCTTCGGTTGACAAACAAATGACCAGCTGCATTAATATTAAATAACTGATGATGTTAAAATAATACAATCAATGACAATATTATATATAGTTCTGGGTCTGGATCCGTGAGAAGTAATTTAGTAATTTTACCATTGTAGCTCAAATAGGCCCAAATAGGTTAAGTATTATATATTCAACCCACGAATCGATCCAATCCATCTGTTTCAAGTATAAATACCAAAATAGCAGGTCATATTAATTAGGATTTTTTACTTTCTTAATTATAAAAGCTTTAATTTTCTCTCTGAAATTTACGTTTCTGTCAAAATATTGACTTGAGCGTCAGATACTACTCTAGGGGATAAAATCCAACCCTTTTAATTTTCAGGTGATCCAGACGTGAGTGCTACATGTGGTGCTCAACCTTATTTTGGATGACTATGCACATGAGCTAACCCTAGTTCAAATTTTTTGGATCAACATTTGGCGCCATCTGTGGAAAAACTGAACTAAAAGTCATTACTAAGATATGACACGTAACATGCGTAACACTCACAAGAGCAACACTGGCAAGAGAAAAGAAATTTCAACTCAACATCACTCCGACCGATCTCGCAAGGAGTTAGATTGGCAGGGACGTCAGGAGGGAGATTTCGGTTCCCGAGTTATGGACAAGGATGAAGAAATTCTCAATTTGAGGCAAGAAAATGCTCGATTGAAGGAAATGCTCATTAGGCAACAATTGAAGCAACACTTCAATCAAGGTGGACAAACACTCTAACCATTCGGGTGGCAATCCTCAGGTTGTCAACCCCCAACTTCATTCTGGCAAGGGAAAAAAGGGAACTCAAGGAGAGAGGAACGAAAAGGAACAGAAGACTTGCCCAGTAGGAGCACCTCATCAAACTGGCTAAATTGCCCAGCCAGATTCCAAAAGAGCGGCCTCATCAAAGCCGAGTGGTAGTAGAGAAATGAGCCCAAGTGAAGCAACATCTGTAACTCATGAGAGAATAAAACACCAAGAGAGAGAATCGTACCGTGTTGGTAGTCACAGAAAAGGAAGAGAACCTAAGAAAGAGGCTAGAAGAGTTAAGGCCAGAATGGATAGAATGGATGTTAGAGAAAGAGAGAGTACTAAATACAAGTATTCCCTTTCCTTCATCAATGATATCATGTAGGAATCTCTTCCAAAAAAAATGGTAGATTCCTCACTTTGACTCTTATGATGGGAGCACTGATTCATGGAGCACCTAGATGCCTACTGCTCCAAAATGTGTCTTCAAGAAACAGCATCTGATGTCATCCTCTATCAAGGATTTCCCGGAACCCTCAAGGGTGCTGCCTCAGACTGGTTCAGAAGATATAAGAAAAGGAACATCAAAAATTTTAATCAGCTTGTAGACTTATATTTGAACAATTTTGGGAATCAAAATATGATCTCAAATAGGAGAATACACTTGCTTATACTTCAACAAAAACCTGACGAAACACTCATGGATTATGTGGATAGGTTCAAAAAAGAGACTATTGAAATCTATGGAGTCACAGAAGATATGAAAATCATGGCATTCCAAATTGCGGTGAGGCCAGAAAATTCTAAGACCTCCCACTATTATCAATTATTTTTTTCATAGGGCTTAGAAGTTAGCCCAAGTAGATGAAGGAGAGAAGAAAATGAGAGAAGAAAATGAGAGAGATTGCAGTAGGTGGAGCTGACGGTAAGAAAAAGAAGGCTAATGGTGTTATTAATGAAGCAAGGCGTTCAAAGAAGAGTAACGTGAGATGCCGGCTATCCGTAGCTGTGTCCCATAGGAGGAGTCATAAACCTCCTAAGGCCAACACTCCACTTAATATCACGCCTTCAGGAATTCTGGCAGTTATTGAGAATGAGGCATATGTGAAGTAGCCAGGAGCAATGAGGAGCATCGCAACAAAAACAAGATGTGCTACTTCCATAAAGACCACGACCATGATACAAATGATTTCATTTCCTTAAAAAATGTAATCGAAAACTTGATCCAAAAAGGATATTTGAGAAAGTTTATCCAACAAATAGATAAAAGAAAGTCACATCAGCGACAGGCCAGGATAGATCAAGATTCGCCTCGGGAAGATGGAGTAGCAGTAGTGCAGAATCAAACAAAAATAGTTATAAATAACATCTCTAATGGAGTAGCAAATGGTGACTCCGCATCATCTTGCAAGGCTCATGCTCGCCAAGTGAACTTAGTCTAGTCAAATTTGAAGCGGCCTAAATTATGTCAAAACATTTTCTTATAGCAAAGGAGGCACAATACTTACTCCATCCTCACACTGATCTATTAGTGGTAACTTTACTAATTAAATTATGATGTGAGAAAGATATTTATTGACAATGGTAGCTCTGCTGATATACTATTCTATTTGGCATTCAAGGAGATGAAATTAGAGGAAAAAAATCTCAAGCTTGTGACCATGCCCTTGGTAGGCTTCACTAGAGAAACAGTCATTCCGCTTGGGTACATCACCCTTCCTTTGATGTTCGGTAAAGCTTCATAGAATGCTTAGGTGATGGTGGATTTTATAGTGACCAAAGTATCATCTCCTTAAAATGTCATAATTGGCCGGCCAACCATGGAGGCATTTGGTATAGTCTCATATTCTCATCATAGGAAGATAAAATGCCTTACGCAGAATGGAGTATGAGAGGTTAATAGAGATCAAGCAACAGCTAGGCAGTACTATATTGCCTCATTGAAATAAAGGGTAAGGAAGTTGCCTTTACATGTAACAATAATGTCGTGGATGAGGTGTAGAAGTGCTCACATAAAGGAGAATCGGTCAAAGAGTTAGAAGATATAATCCTAGATGAACGTGAATCCAATAAATTGGTGAAAATTAGAAAGTCCCTTCCCGCGAAATTAAAGGAAAAAAAATCACCACCTTACTTATGGAATTTAAAGACCTATTTGCTTGAAATCCATCAAACGTGCTGGCATTTGACCCCAAGGTGGCCATGCACTTCCTAAATGTGGATCCAAGATACAAGCCAATAAGTTAAAAGAAAAGAAACTTTAGCAAGGAGAGGAGCTAAGCAGTAAATATAGAAGTAAAAAAATTAGAGGATGCCGAGGCCATAGAAAAATCGAGTACTTGGAGTAGTTCAACAAAGTAGTAAAGGTTATCAAGCTTAGAGCCAAGTGGAGAATGTGTGTTGATTTCACTAACCTGAATAAGGATTTTTTGTAGGATTGTTACCCAATCCCCCGCATTGATCAAGTAATAAACTCAACTTTTGATTTTGAGGTTTTGTCTTTCCTAGCTGCCTATATAAGGAATATTATTAAATTTAGCTAAATTCGAAGGTCCAGACCAAGATAGCTTTTTTCATGGACTCTGACATTTACTGTTTCAAGGTGATGCCTTTTGGACTTGTGAATGTCGAGACGACTTATCAGCGAATGGTAGATCAAATGTTTGCCAATCAGTTGGGATGCAACATGAAAGCTTACATTGATGATATGTTTATTAAGAGCAAAAAGAAAGTTGATTATGTGGAAGACCTTCGGAAAACCTTCACTACTATTAAAAAATTCAAAATGAGACTTAACCCGGAGAAGTATGCCTTCAAAGTGGTAGGGGGCAAGTTATTGGGATTCAAGGTGACTCAGTGGGAAATTGAGGAAATCCTAGCTAAAATAAAAGTAGTTCAACATATGGAACCTCCGTAAAGAATAAAGGACGTGCAAAGGTTGACTGGTCACCTTGTAGTCTTAAGCCGATTTTTGTCCAAATTTGGGCATAGAAATTTACCGTTTTTCAAGACTTTGAGGAGTGCTTATGAATTTGTAGTGGACTGAAGAATGTCAAAGAACCTTTCAGAAATTGAAGGTTTACTTAACCTCACCTCTACTCCTTACTAAGCCTGAGCTGAGAGAAACTCTATACTTGTACTTGGCCTGCTCAGCCGCAATAGTAAATGCAGTCTTATCAAGGAGGAAAACAAATTTCAGAAGCCGATGTATTATATCAACAAGGTGTTGAGTGATCCTGAGACCAAGTATCCCAATATTGAAATATTAGCTTTGGCTTTGGTGATGGCAACAAAACTCGGGCCATATTTCCTAAGTCATCCTATAGTGGTGCTAACTAACCATCAATTTAAGACTATTCTTACGAAGCTGAAGTTTCAAGGAGACTGGTTAAGTGGTCTATTGAACTAGGTAAGTATGATATTCGTTTTCAACCAAGAACAGCACTCAAGGCTCAGGGCTTTAGCAGATTTCATCATTGAGGAAGTATAAGAAGAAGAAGAACAAGGGAAGACTACCTCTCCTGAGAAGCAAGTTAATGTAATCCCTTCAGAGGATTATGCATATAGACGGGACAAGCAATGCTGAAAGTTGTGGTATAGGAATAATTCTTACCTCTCCAGAGGGACTCAAGACTAACTATTCCTTAAGGTTTAAATTTCACACAAGTAATAATGAAACTTATTATGAGGCCTTGGTTTTTGGATTTAGGCTAGTCAAAGAGTTAGGAATGAAAATTTTGATGGTGAACATGGATTCCAACCCGGTAGTACAGCAAGTTAAAGAGGAGTTCGAGACAAGAGAATCATTATTGCAGTTCTAACTAACTAAGGTAAAAAGTTTAATTTCATACTTTGATAAATTTGAGATAACTCACGTAATTAGGAAAGAAAATAGGGAGGCAGATGCCCTATCCAAAATAACCAGTTCAGTGCACTCATATGTCTTAAAGAAAGTTTTCCATGAAGTGCTGAAGAAAAGTATTAAACAGGCAGAAGTCATGGATATTGACATCACCTCCGAATTGGAGACCCGAATCGTTCAGTATCTTTTTAGGAAGGCAAATTGTTGGAAGATGAGGTAAAAACGCAAAAGATTGAGAGTAAGTCAGCAATCTAACTTGGCATCATTGGAAAGACTTTATACTGAAGATCGTATTCAATGCCTTATCTCTAATGTCTAGATCCAAATGAGGCCAAGTATGTCTTCGCCGAAAGCCTAAAGGAATTTGTGGACACCACGTCGGCGGCAATGCACTTGCACAAAAAATGATCTGTCTCTTATACACATACTGGCCAAGTATATTGGAGGATGCCATGGACTATGTGCGAAAATATGAAAAATGTCAGTTTCACTTCAACCAACCCTGGCTCCCAGCCAAGCAACTTACTCTTATCCTTACTCCTTGGCCTTTTGCCCGATAGGCTATTGACATCTTGAGATCTTTTTCACTGGCTTTGGCCAAAAATAAATTTGTGGTCGTTACAATTGATAATTTCACCAAGTGGGTTGAAGCAAAAGTCTTAGCAACAACCAGCCCTCAGCAAATCGTCAATTTCTTTTGGATTATGCCACTTTGGCATTCGCAAGACACTTACCTTAGACAATGTGAGCAATTCCAAATAGAAACTTTCAAGAAGTTCGTAGAGGTTTGGGAAAAGAGCAGTGCTCACCTAAGTAAGTCATCTCCAAAGTAATGGAATGGCAAAAGTCACCAACCGTTCTATCTTAGAAGGAATCAAGAAAAGATTAGACGGTGTTAAAGGAAATTTGGTAGAGGAACTCCCCAATGAACTTTGGACAAACCGCACCACTTACAAAAATGCAACTGGAAAGACCCCCTTCAACTTTACCTATGATACTAAGGCACTTATTCTAGTAGAAGTTAGAATACCGGGGTTTCGAGTCTACAACTTCAACTCAGAAAATAATGGCAAAGGCTTGAGATCTAACCTCAATCAATTTGAAGAGAAAGGTGATAAGATATTTTTTAATTTCAATGTACTTTGTTTGAATTTTTTAGTTGTAATTTCTAAAATCAAGTATCATCTTCCAAGATTGAGTAAAACTTGATACAATTTGTAATCTTAAAATTTTATTGAATAAAATTTAATAAGTGTTAGGAACATACAATTGAGCAGTTAATATTTTGTAAGAACAATACTGTCAAGCCAAACTTGAACTATAGCAAAGTCCTCCAGGATTCTACCACCATCTAGGGTCAACTACACCCTCATAAGGAAAAACACCAATGCCTATTATCTAAAGTATGGATAACCCTTCTGAGGGTAGAGGGAAAAAAAAAACTAAGTCTTCCAACACCAAGACTTACCCCTCTAAGGGCAATTCTAAGGTTTTCCAAAAGTGAAGTACCTATATCATACCTATTCCCCAGAATAGGACTTACCCCTCCGGTGACAATGCCAAGGACTTCCGAATGTGAAGCACCTAAACCATACCTATTCCCTGGAGTAGAACTTATCTCTCTAGGGGAATTCCAAGGTCTTCCAAAAGTAAAGTAACTATATCATACCTATTACCCGGAGTAGGACTTACCCCATTTGAGGGCAATACCAAGGATTCCTGTCCCAATGTGAAGTACCTAGGTCATATCTACTCTCTGAAGTAGGATTTACCCCTCTCAGGGTAATACTAAGGTCTTCCCAATGTAAAATACTTATGCCATACCTGCTTCCTGAAATAGGACTTACCTCTCCAAGGGAAATGTCAAGATCTTCCAAAGAGAAACATCTATGTCATACCTACTCTCCGGAGTAAAACTTTCCTAACACGAGAAAAATGAATACTTTTATAAATGCAAACCTTCCGAAGTAAAGCTCTACAGTACTTAGCCACTTCAGCTAAAGCTAAATGACTAAGGGGGCTAGGAAAAATCCACTACAGCTCTAAATCTAATATACTCAGACAAGTAGTAAAAAGAAATGTTACTACCATAGAAAGATGGAAAATACGACATCTAAGGAGATAATAAATGGATAGGCCCTAACTCAAAGCCCAGCCAAGCATAACAATGGCAATTATTGAAAAAATGTAATATGTAAAAAAATAAAAAGCATAACAAAGTTCGGGAACGGGAACTCATACAAGAAGAAAAACTCTAAGCTCTAAGACATTGTGTGCTAATCTAAACTGGTAAAGCAACTGAAGTGGATGCCTAATCTACTTTTATTCCTTATTAGTTCCTGAAACTATATCTTTGGCACTATCACCTGGTGTACCTCCATCAATCGGAGTATCTGATGTATTAGGATGAGTAGGGGTAGTCAAAGTATTACTCCGAATTAGATCTTTAAGCTTTAGGTGGGGATGAGCTTTTTTCACAACCAGCAATGCATCAATGTAACCCTCGTTGTAGTAATCAGCGTTTTTGACTAACCACTAGTTAATTGAACTCCATACTAGCACGATAGTCTTACAAGTGTTTCTACAAGAGATCCTGGTAGTCTTGGGAACTAAGAAATTCAAGTACTACTTTTTGTCTGCTCTTCTTCTCCATGGCTGTGAGCTCCTCTTTATATGCATCTATCATCTTCTTTTCCTTAGCCCTCAGTTAGGACAATTCTGCAGTAAGAGAATTGACACAAGTAGTAACCTTTTCTACAAAAACTTAGTTTCTTGATCTTTGATTTTCATCATTTCGTCAATCTTCTTGGTTATTGCTTTGTATTTCCTATTTGCCTTATTACACTTTTTGGTCTCTTTCTCATACAACTTGGTTGTCCAGTTGAGTTTTTCCTCAAGTTTAGAAATATAAGCGAAATGTAAGTCCTCAACATGTTTCACGTAGTAGTAAAAAGAACCAATCTGAGGAAGAGCACGGTCCCAAACTATTTTCTGGATAGCTAGTGCCAAAGCCTCGAACACTTGACCCGGTAGTTCCGTAGCAGGGATTGACTCAATAGGTTCCTCAATAAAAGACCTAGGAAGTAGAGTAGGGGTCAAATAAAACCTGATTTTCTTTCCTCCAAAAGGTACTAGTGGGGGAGGTGAAGAAGGTCTCTTCTTTTTCTTCCCAGTGTCGCAAGTTTTGTCCACAAGATCAAGGATATCGAGATCTATGTCCATTTTCGGGTCAGTGCTCATTCTAGGACAGCATCTGATCTGGTACCCACTGAACACAATAAATAAAATACAAGTTATTCCCTAAAATATCTAATAAATAAATACAAGATAAATAAGTGTTGGATAGATAAAGAAAAAGATGCAATATGGGAAAAGAAATTTTTTCCAACGATAACCTATGGGACTAAGATGGTCAAGAGGGCCAAGGCTTAATCCCGTAGAAGCCAACACTTGGTCATCATTCGCTACTTTCCAAGGGACTTTTTCTGCCTCCCTAAGGTCTCAATGGCTTCATGATCATGGTCGGTCAATTGACCAACTTGTTTAAACTCAAGGCGTCTACTTCAAAATTCCAATTCAAAAATTTCCAGTCTGGAGTTTTCTCTAATAAGAAATATTTTTTCCTCCATGTCTTCTTTTGAGGTTGTGAACCCTCAAGTACATCCATTTTAGATTTGAAACTGAAGATGATACTAAATACAGTAGACGAAATCTGAAAGTAGTGATTAAATAAGGTTAAGGAAGGGATCACTCTTCGAGTCCAGTAGGTGTTCTATGATAAATGCTGTGATCTTATACAAATTTAGAAAAATCTAAGAAACCTGACTTGATAGTGATTCAAAACTTCCAAAAGGAAAGGTGTAGCAGAAACCTCAAACCTGCCTCCAATTGAACTAGATAAACAAATATGTAATCCTTATAATTCGAACAAGATCTATGCTTTAGCCCCAGTGCTTTGACCTTCATGTCCTCGGGAATGTGATATTTTTCAAGCCATCTCTCAATCAAATCTGTATTAATGTCGGTCGCAAGGTAGCTGGGAGTAAATGTTCTTGTCTTCACTTGAAGTCCTTTTAATTTTTTCTTGGGGAAGGGGAGAGGTATCACCCCCACTTGATTCACCATGCCCTACTTCAGTCTTAACTACTACGTTAGAATTACGATGTGACTGTTTCCTACCTCGGCCAGGGTATGGAGGCAAAGGTAGCATGCTTGCACATGAAGTAGTAGTACTTGACAAGTTCACTCTGAATCTACGTAGTGGAAAACCACAACTCTTGACAGGGTGCATACAGTGGAAAACTACGCTTTGTGTCTATATGGTGGAAGACCTTGTACATCCTTGAGCATAGGTAGTTGAGTCTCATCTGGCTCAAGGACATTCCTTGCATCAACTATGACTTTCTCACTATCCCAACCAATTCCGTCGTTGTAGTCAAAAAAATCTTAAGCATCGATGGTTTTGAGTGTAGGGCGATTATTAACATTCTAGTAATCATCAAAGTTTTGGTCATCATCAATTCCCACATGATCATCCCGAGGTCATTATCGGAACCAAACTTGACTGGCAAAGCCAAGGTATCCTTGTATGAGGAAGAACCATGATCGGCCGAGGAGGAGGGTGCATCATTGTCACAAGGAAAATAAAGGTTTACTTTGGATGTCATGGACTTGGGATTTGTTATCGTAAAATTTTTCATGGTATTATTCTTCTCAGTGGTTGTATTTAAGCCTAAAGATTAAATTTCTAAAGTAAAATTTTATTTGGCCGTAGACTCATTATTTGAATCATCAGTTTTCAGTCCCTGTGGTATGTTTAAGTCCAACTATGCATTCATAGGGATAAAGCCACAGTTGGAGTATAAAATTGTAGTTATGTGCAAATTTTGTTTGACAATTTAAATAAGTAAAAAATAAATAAAAAATAAAAAGGTGTGCAATAGGACTTGAGAACAATTTGATCACTCCAGGAAGAAAGGTTATGATTAATAAATATGGATTATGAGGACAAGTCTTCAATTACGTAAAGAATTTATGCAATTAAATTTCTATGGCTCGGTAAAAGAAAATAAAAAAACAAGACAAGGAGAGATGGCTTTATACTTACTTGAAAGAGGTGGTTGGAGTGAGGGCGCGGTACAGTTGTAATCCTGTGGAGTAAGTTGGTGTCCAAGGAGTTGAAGGAGTAAGGAGACTTGGAGTTGTAAAACTAGGACAAGTTGTTAATATGTGTGAAGTCCCAAGTCCGTGGGAACAATTAAAATATATCCACTCAAAGTATGCTTAGGCTGAACTCTGAAGTCCACGTGAATAAGTACTCCTTAGTTAAGAAAATTTTTAACAACAATTAAAGCTGATGCAATTATTTTATTTTTATATTTTTATGCTCTGAAAATAAAATTTTTATACAAGCTTTGGAGAAGTTCAAAAAATATTTTTCCCCAAGAAAATAATTTTCAAAGTTATAAAATTGACTCTAGTCAATACTATGGCTCGGATCGAGTTGCGAGTATGGCATCAAATGTGTGGAACCCTAAATTTGTTTAGAGTTCTCTGTTACCAGCCATAAAATTAGAAATTGAAGGAATAAAATAATCATGCACAAAAGTATATGAAAGGAAGAAATAATTTTATTAATATCTCAAACAGAGAAACTCTTAATAAATTCGTCAGACTCTCTCAATAAATTCTTAAGACTCTCTCTCTTTCTCTCTGAAAAATACTCTAATATGTTCCTTGTATATAGACTCATAAACTTGTCTAACAAGAAAGAATCCGACAATAATTACAAATAAACTACTTAATCCTAACAATAATTAAATTACTAAAAATTGACTCCAACAAAATACTAAAATTAAATAAGAAACTTCTAAACTTGGTTCAGTCTTCCAACATTGCCTTTCTTAAACCAAGGTCTTCGTAACATCTCTTCCAATTCCATCACGAGAATTAATTTCCAATAAAATTTTTGTCGCTGTGTAGACGACGTACAATTCAATCTTGTGTTGAGCCTCCCTCTTCATTTTACACGTGGTAATGGAAGAATCTTATACTTCTCAAATAATTTCGCAGCTAACTCCTTTTGATCAAAGAATTCGTACATATTTACCCATTCATTCTCAAAGATACCAAGGTTTTCTTCATCAAAATTAACCACATAATTCCCAAGAAATAAGAAGTCATACCTTTTCCTTTGAAAATAATTTTCACCACTAAATAATTCAAAGAAACCTCTACCACATCTATTAGAAAATTTAGTCGCCCCAAACACTAAAATTTTATCACCATTCAAATCTTTTTCCTCAAATAATTGTTCCAATTCCTATAAAGTCAATAATGTCAACCCAATCAAAAAAATTATTAATTGGAAATTCTTAAATAATAAATCCAACATCTTCAATTCTAGAATTATTTGAACCAATTATTTCTTTATCATGGAGAGAATCCAAGGCATCCAAAATATTAATTATAATTTCTTCTTTTTCTATCAATTTAACAATTTTTCCTTGCTCATTAATAAATTCACCATCCATGATTTCTTTTTTCTCTACCAGATTAAGAAATTCCTTTCTTTGACAAATTCACCATCTCCAATTATTCCAAATAATACGTGCAAATCAAAATTGTCAACCTCCTAAAAATCTTCACAACTTTCTATATCATCAACAAATCTCTGATACACAAGGAATCTACAACTCATGTCCAACCAAATCTTGGTTTAAAAGCATACTTCAATTCAATCTCTTGCAAAACATAATATATATCCTTCCAAAATATCCAAGGTGCAATAGAATGATGAAATATATTTCTTAAAAATGAAATACAGACAATGTTTTACGCATTATCTGAAAAAATATTGTCGTTTCCTTTCTAACTGGGAAAATCATCTAAATTACATTGTTTGACACATTTTTCCACCCTTAAAAACCAATTCAGATATGTAGTCGGACTTTTACTTATTGGAGTTAATATGCAACACTTTTCACCATCAATCAGATCTCTAAACTCATCCATCATAATTCAACCATTTATGTATACCTGAATAATTTCTTTTCTCTTGCAAATTTGACCTCTTTGGCTGATAACTGAATCAAATCCTCTAATCTCGTAATTCTGCGGCAATCAACAATTTTAACAGGATCCTTCTATAATCTCTATTCTAATACCCACAATCCATCTGACAATTCCGAACCAATTTTATGGTCTTACTCTCAACAACTGAATACTCCAAGACCAACCTTGTGACCTAACTCTGATAGCTGAATTCTCCTGAGCAAACCTTGTGCCCAAACTTTAATAGCAGAAAAATCCCAAGACTAACCTCTCAGTAACCCGGCTCTAATACCAATTGTAGAACCCCAAATTTTTTTAGAATTCTCTGTTACCATAAATTGATCACGCACAAAAATATATGGAAGGAAGAAATAATTTTGTTAATATTTTAAACAGAGAAAGTCTCAATGAATTCGTCAGACTTTCTTAATAAATTATTAAGACTCTCTCTCTCAAAAATAAAATATGTTCCATTTATATAAGACTCTTAAACTTGTCTAATAAGAAATAATCAGACAGTAATTACCAAATAAACTATTTACTTTGAAAATAATTAAATTACTAAAAATTGATTCCAAAAAATATTAAAATTAAATAAGACACTTTTAGCCTTGGTTTAGTCTTCCAACAAAATGTGTAACTTTGGTGCAATTATTTTCCCTTGGTACTCTAAAGATAACGAATTTAGTGGCAGCGGGAGTATCATGAATATCTTGATTGGCTTTGGGATGATCGATTTACAGCCGCGGATATATTGTTATCTAGATGATTCATGCAGGCCACCTAAAATTCCAGAACTTTGAAACCATAAGAATTACAAAACATAATAAAATATTCCTCATATGTTAGACGTAGATGAAGGGAAGGATGGACTTACTTCCGTGGAAGAATTGCTAATACAGTAAAGTTCTTAGATCGGGTATAGCTAACTACTTTAGCGAATACAATCCATGAGTAGGTCTAGCAACAGCATTATCCTTCCCAATTATACCTGTTGTAAAGTGAGGAGGATTTTCATATCAGTTGTTGAATCAGACCTTGGCAACGAAAACCACAAAAAGAATTAGCACCAATTTACTGTCAACCACAAATTTTTGGTTTTGTTCAAGCCTTTGAGGTGTCAAATCAAATTTTGCTCTAGGTATAACCGTACAAGTAGGGATTAATCTTTTTTACATCATTTGCATAAAAATATAGTACTAATTCTCAAGTGGTATCTCATACTTGTTACATATAAAAATAATAATATTTAAAATTTAAACAATAATTATGTGACATGTCAATCTAGGACTGCTTGTGTAAAAAATAAAAAATAAAAAAAAATAAAAAATAAAAAAATCTATACTGACATTTCAAAAGGATAATCCAAGTGCAGTAGTTGTGAGATAATAAGCGGAAAATTTCTAAGAATATGCTTCTTTTCTAAATTTCTTTATTTGTGTGCCTATTTCAAATAAGATTCCAAGCAGTGGAACTCGCATTCGGAGAATGTGAGTTCCAGAAAAAAATTTAAAAAAAAAAAAAAATTTGTTCTTGACTGACCTCGCATTCGGGGAATGCGAGGTCAATTTGACTGACCTTGCATTCCTTGGGGCGGTGGTATTTGGGGCCTTATCTTCTGCGAGGCCTTCTGGCCTCACAGAAGATAAGGGTCTTGTTGACCTCGAATGCGAGGTCGGTCAATCAACCACATTTTTTTTTTTTTTTTTAAATTTTCTGGAACTCGCATTCTCCGAATGCGAGTTCTACTGCTTCGGAATTCCACTTTGAAATAGGCACACAAATAGAATAAATTTGAAAACTGGCATAATCTTAGAAATTTTCCATGCTTGAGCTCATTGAAAACCTTATTTGTCAAATGGATTGTGAAATGATGTTGAAAAGACGGGGGGTGGAAAGTATATGGCCATTAAAGTGTTTTTATAGTCCATTTATGGTTACTTAACAATTTTTAATTTCAAATTACTCATTGAAATTTTAAATGAATATATATTAATGGCCAAGAGAAACATACATATATATGTGTATGTATATATTACTAAATTATCCTAATGACTGACAATATAGCACCTTTTTAAACATTCAGTGAGTGATTTGAAATATAAATAGTTCGGTGACCAAAAATAAATTGTAAAAATAATTTAATGGGTAATTTTAGGCAAATAATAATTGAATGATCACAAGTAGACTATAAAAATAGTTTAATGACTATATACATTTCTTTTTGGCCGGGAAGAAATGAAGGATAAGATACATACTTGAAGTTTGGCATTATTTGCTAATGCCAATGCTAATTGAAGAGTGTAAGGAGATTGCAGCCTTATTCAAATTCTTGATGTGAAATATAATTTGCCAAGTGGTTCCTTTGCAAGTGTGATAATTATTAATCTCCTTGCACTTGATAATAATCGTATATTAAGAATTATAATTTGTATTAGTGGTATCAATTTAACTGGTAATTATGTCATAATGAGTTGGGCACACCTTGCAACAAATTAAAATAGCAATTATGACCCGATAAGGGTTAATTCAAATATACACAAAAAACTTAAAATATTATATAGTACTAACTAAATTTTAAAATTTTATATTACTTAACTCACACATACAAAGTAACAGAAATAATAGTTCTATTACTTGGCCATTTTTAGCATATATTCTTATAGAAATTTCGATATAGTTTTTCCTAATTTTGTACATTCTTCTATATACAAACCAATTAAAATAGTCATGATGACTCGCAAGGGTCGATTCAAACATACACAAAAATTTAAAATATTGTATAGTACTAACAAAATTTTGAAACTCATTAATGGTATGAGCAACATACACAAAGCAATAAAAATAACAATATTTTTTGGAGAAATGGATAGAAGGACAAAAGAAAGGGGTAGAAATAAAAGGGTTATAAAAGATGAATTAATAGCTTGCATGCAAAAGCCTTCATTTGTTTAAAAAAGACATCAAAAGTGTTACCTTATTCACTTTCTTGCAAATACTTTCTAATGCAGGCCATTACTCTAATACCTTGGCCCAAAGCATAAGCAACTTTGTACCTTATAAACTGCATAATAAGTGATCACATCAGATTTTTTTTTTTTTTCCCACATGCAATGCTTCTAGGGTTCAATTAAAGGACTTAAGTATGAATTTTTTATTGCTTTAACATCTCCTTTGTAATTCTACAACATTACACTTGAGTTTAAACAACCACTAGAAAGCTCCAAACAAAGAGAAGATAATTTGGACAATAGTTGTAATCTTGATACACATAAGAATAATTTCAAAGTCTAGATGCAGTATTTAGTCTATGATTAGTGGTATAATTTTGTTTGTATATCACGAATGGAGCATGTAGATATGATATTAGTTTGGTTCCAGAACTAATGATTGCATCTTATGTTGGTTTTATTGCTGTGATTTTTTTTTTTTTTTTTTTGTTCATTTTGAGAACTGAGATTATGCAAAGTTAAGGAAGTTTTGGATGTGTAATTTCTGTCTATCACTATATCTGGATGCAATCTGTCTACAATCAATTAGTATAAGAGACTACCTCCATTCTAGATGCTTATTGCATGGTGGCTTGAGATGGACAGAAGCATTGAAGTTTGCAAATCAGAAGCTTATTATGATAGTAGACAGTTTGCTAAATCATCCTAGAGACAGAAATGAACACTATTAGGTTGTTTGATTTAGATTGAATAGTCTAAGAATTTTCTTGCCCTGTGTTTATTTACTCAGAATTGGTAACACGATCCTTGACATGAGATAGGGGAAATTGATTCCTAGTACATCTCAAGTTTTGAAGTTTATCGACTTAATTATAAACTAAACACTACATCTAGAAAGTAGATAAATTTTTTTAATTTGTTCTTGAAAAAACACGCATACATTTTTCATATCTCATGTCATAAGTATATCTAGTTTATATCCCCTAACATGCTTCCATTAGAAAGGCCTTAATCTTAACTTCTCTTTTATCTTATGTTTTTTACACTTATTTTGATATCGTTTTGTTTTGGATGTAAATCTCTAAGTGGAAAATTATTAGGTGGACCAAATCCATGATAGGTGGCATGGTCCTCTTGATCTACGATCACCCAAATTACCCAAATTACCTTAAGCAATTAAAATAAAGTATCAAATGTTGATGTAGGTGATTGTAGATTAAGAATTTATGGTATCTACTATAGACCCGATCTATCTAAGAATTTCTTATCTTTGGGAGGATAGCTCCATATCATGTTCTTGATATTGAAAATTTTACTTTTTAAACTGCAAGTGGCCACTAGACTTACTTTCCTGAATAGTAGAAGACCTCTGGAAAAGGACACCCAAAAGACCTGACCAAAATACCATATCTGAGGTGTTACTTTCTTGAGAAGCTAATTTAATTATATCTTCATATTCTCAGGTAAAGAAGTTAGCTTCTGACTCTTTATATTAGTTAAATTTATACTTAAGGTTAAGATATAATAAATTTCAACTCCAGTAACCAGAGAACTTTGTCCATCTAATTATTTATTCCTTTTGGTTAGATCTGCTACCATTTATCATTAGAAAAGCTATAAATTGCACTCTTTAATGCGTGCGAAAACAAGAAAAAGGTTAATATTTGATCAGAGAACATAATGGAACAGTTCTAAGAAATAAAACGGTCAAAATCCCTCTCTTGATTAGTGCCTCGCAATGCCATACGCCCAAAACTAAGAAACAATCTAACGATACTGATTCATTTAAAGAAGGTAAGTGTAAAGCTGTTAAAAGCACAAATTTCCAATGTTTGAATGGTAATTAAGCCCTTCATTCTATTTTCAATCAATAAGAAACTTGATGAAATAGGGCTTTAATACAATCATTTGCAATATCAAATTTGTATTGTTAGTGGCTAGATATGTATGGATAAGGAAATTTCACAAACGATGCAAAGATGATGGAGGATTGATACGACAATCCCTGCAAACTCTACAATGCCAAAATATCTATTAATTCAACTGGCATCATCAGTAGTTTCGACATCCATTTTTAGTGCCTTTAGATTTTGTGCTCGGCTTTATAACTTGACCACTTCAGCCAAAATTGGAATATGAGTTTATCTCAATCACTAGATACCAAAAAAAAATAATAATAAATAAATAAAATAAAATAAAAAATGGCTGATATTTATCAAAGCCAAGAATCCAAACCTGTAAAAAATTAAAAGTGTTATTCTTGATCCTTCAGTTCTATCCTTTCCTTCTCCTATGCCTAATTCTTGCTAAAGTTGTGAGCTTCTACCATCATTTGTAGCATATTTCATCATCAAAAAAAAAAATTTAAAAATCTACAAATTAATGTAATTAAATCTGATGAAAAATAATAAGAACTACGAAAATCCTAACACTTACATAACAATCGAAGCTTTTGTGGCGAAGAATGGTGGTGGCAGATGTTGGTAGAGGACGATAGTGACGGAAGGTGGTCGCAGTCGACTTGGTGGCTGACTGATCGGGGGAGAGAAAGAAAACGAATAAAGATAGGGAGAGAATTGGATAGAGGGGATATATAGTGGTAGGGTTGATTTAGGATGAGGGTGGATAGGGAACAGTGATCCTAGGTGGAGGTGGAGGTGGCAGTAAGGAAGAAAGAAGACAAGTTCTAGGAAGGTTTTCCAATTTGAGTGAGGAGGATTTTAACTGATAACTTCGGCTCGTGCCTCTAAGGAATGGATATTTCTATTGCTAAGAGGGAGTTATTATCTTTAAAAAATTAATTTAACAATTGATCTTCTTTCCAACAGATTTATCCGTTGCTAATGGATTTATTTTTATAATTTTAATGACTTTATCAAAGGATTTATCCATTGCTACCTGACAATCACCCAAGAAAAACATTTTGAAAAATATTGCACAGATAAATCCGTTGGTGAATTCCTTTAAATGTTAGGAGAAAAATAAAGAATTCGATCACTAATTTCGTTGCTAATAGCGACCGATAAAATTGGTTGCTAATTTCCGTCGCTACTTCATGTTTTCCTAGTAGTGCGAATAGAGTTTCAAAAGTCCTAACCTCTCAGACTGAACTATGATCAAATTGTTCCAAATAAGATAAACCTTTCAAAAAATGAACAAACTTTTCTTTCACTATACTAGAACTTATCCAACAATCATCCACTAGTTTATAGTAATACAACTCCACACGAAGTATATTTATGCATAATTGAAAATGCCTCTTGACTTGAACTTTCAACTGGTGTATGTGATTAAAAACCTTAACAAAGTTTGTAGATTAAACTATAATTCTTGATGCTAAAATCAGAACTACAACACACAAAATATACATTTGTTTGCACTAACGATAAACTTTTAGCTTTCGATGTCTTTTTTAAAAAAAAATGCCTAGTTATATCATTTATATCTACACCTAAATCCTACTACTAACTAGACGTCATCCCGCAAGTCTACGGTTGTCAACTAGTGATAAGGAGAAATAGGGTCAAACTCACAAGGATTGGTTGGTGATTACCGTTATTAGATTAGATTATTTGTTGAAGTGATAGATTAAAAAGTAATTTTAATTAAAACCAGAATTTTAAGGGACTAAGAAAACAATTTAAGGACTAACTAATGCATCAAATTAAACACTACACTAAGGAAAGTATTTCCATGAGAGCAACAAAAGTAGGCATGTAAAAAGAGAGCACATTAAACAAATATTTTAAGAAAGCATGTAAATGGAAAGTATTTTTAAGAGAGTTATTAATTTATTTAAACTAATAACTAACACTAAGAAAGCATGATTAAAGAAAACCAACTATTAATTTACCCTAATTAACTAATCTAGGTTGCAAATTACTCCCAAAAAAGCACTTTTAAGACTAAACACATAAACTAACCTAAGCTACAATTTTCCTCTGAGAAAGCACTTAAAGAAAGTCCATAAATTAATTTAACAATTATACTAAGAAAGCATGTAAAGAAAGCAATAAAATGAAAAGCCCGTAAACTAATTCTACTAATTAATCTATGAAAGCACAAGTAAACAAGCTGTTAAAATAAGCTACACTAGAGTCAAAGCATTAACCTTTTTAAACAATAAATTAAAGAGAAGAGTGCACTAAGGGTCTTTAATTTATGACTAGGAGTTTTGAAACTACACTAATCTACATCTAATCTAATCTACGAAAATCCTCCCCAAATAGGGAGGAAAAATGGAGGACTAAACTACACTAAGGGCTTTTATTCTATTCTACTTCTACCCTACCTAGCCTCTAAAGAGGCTTAAAGACGTATTTATAGTGCTAGGGCTAAATGGGGAAAGTTGCAGCCACAATTTGCCTTGCTCTAAACGATTTTACCCGTCAAAATTCTTAAATCGCACCCAAAAATAGAATTTTGCATACTGCCAAGAGTTAGAAAACCCTAATATTTAGATTTCCTTTTAAAATTTAAACCGCAGTTGTCTATACTTTGAAATTTTTCTGACTTTTGATAGATAATAACCGCAGTTAAACTTTCAGTAACTTCATGTACTTGGTAACTACTATTTTTGAGCGAGGTAACCGTGGTTACTGAAATTTTTAGCTCGATTCTCGTCCGATTATAATGTCATTTTCTCCAATGAACTCCTACACATAAATAACTCTATGAGTTATATGAAAACACTAAAATAACATTAAAAATACTAAATTAACATAAACTAACACAATCTAGAATATGAAAGTAAAAATATACAAAAACAACAGTTAAACCATAAAAATGCTTGAAACTAAAGCAAAAATAAACAAGTTTATGCTACATATAATTCTAGTTTCCTACAGTTATCAGACTCCCAAACTTAACTTTTTACTCATTCTGAGCAAAATAAAAGACAAAAAAAAGAACAACAAAAACGTTCACGACACAGGAACAGAAACAAAACAGAAGATACACAACATAATAATCATAACATGACCAAGAAATTGAAATTGAAATGTTGAACTCTAGTGCATTAATCAAAAGTGAAAATGGGGTTTTAACTCAACAAACTCAATATTTTCATCCACCCTTCCATTTACAAAAGTATACACTAGTTTTAGTCACAAACTTTACTTTGACAAATGAAGTGCATATGGAATGCTAGTTCAAATGAAAGTTGATCTAGAGTAAACAAGTCCAATTTCTCAAAAATTTGCTCCAAGTATAGAAAGATCTTTAAAACTTGTTTTAGGAAGCACAATAGATGTAAATGAAAAAACTTGTTTTAGGAAGCACAAGAGAGTAAATGAACACACAAGGAAATTTGTGGACACCACTAGCTTGAACAAAGAGCATCAATCAAAGCCATGCTTCAACCCAAAATCTCTAAGATCTTATAGCCTAGATTAAGGATCATGTAGGACTTTTTAAGCTTATAATGTAGGTTAAGGTAATAGGGTAGGATTTTGGATATAAGTAGTTCAAATCACTTTAGTCATTCCAATACAAACTCTTGGACTACTATTCCACACAAACAAGTTCCAAAACCAACATGAATGAACTAACCAACACTTTGAAGACAAAAACATTATTATTAAACTCTTGAAGGTAAGATGAAACTTCTTTATGCAATAAGAACAAAACACTTTCAATTTTCTTCTCTCTTTTTTTTTGGCCTTTTTTTAGGGAGAAATTACATATGGAACAACAATTACAAAAATCAATCAATTACAACAAGAGAGATACAATTAACATTAAACATCTTGACTTCAATCCTCAAAGTAATTAGACAAAAAATCTATTTAAAATCATTATATAACCTCTAACTATTACATTGAAGAACTAAGATGATTCTAGAATGACTAAGATGATGGGACGAATAGAAGATAAAGAATCAAAATAGAATGGCAAAGTTATGTAGTTGACAATGAAATTAGGCTATAAGGTTTAATTAAAGGGGACGCTAAGGATAAATTAGTGTAAGGTAGGATTTTTTATTCAAACGGTTCAAAAAATTGCCTAATACATTTCTAGATCCAGCTATTTGGTTAATGGGATATTAACATTACCACAACTAATGCTTGAAGCCAAACCTTACAAACCCACTGTATCCGAAATGCAATTCATGCAACATGATCAAAGATGCTTAATTCACCTCTTCCTATACTCAAAACTAACTTCTAAACATCTTAAAATGTTTGAACCACATCAAGAATCAATTAAACTTGGCATTTGAAAAACACTATGCAAAAAGTAAAGTTTGAAGTTAAAACTAGTTGAAAAAACTATTTTATGAAGTAGTTGAAAACATGGTTGAATTTCAAGGGTTAAATACCATTTTCATATGAAGTACAACCTATGTTCAATGTGTTTAATTCCAAGTCTCACAAACAACAAAAACAAAAACCATTCCCGGAGAACAAAACAATAGATACCACCACACTTTTCACATTATTCAATGATGAGTACAACTCATCCTACCACTTACCCAAATGACAAAAAACAATACACACACTCACACACTACTAAAAAGCATAAAACAAGCTACGTATAATCTAAGGTAATGATTTTGAAGTATACTTGGATAACAAAAGTTCATCTAGAAGATGGGCAAAATAACAATCAAATGAATGTGAATGTGAACAATTAAGCACAAAGTAAACTTAAAACAAGAGTTCTATCCTTAAGTATAGAATTCATCAAAATCAAGCCCAAAACTAAACTAACTACGAAATGAGTAATTTCAAGTAAGCCATATAAATGCTATATGAATTAAGCACATAAGTCTTAGAAGCTGAATTTCTTTCAACAACCAATCTTAGATATATCAAGAAGAAGAGTTCTTGGAACTTCACGGGGTTCAAACAATTAAAGAAAAGAAAAAACACACATGAGGGAAAAAGGTTTATCACAACAAATGGGTGAACTAGATGCCCAATTCGTCCCCAAAACTTAAGTTCATACATAATTAGCCTTAAAAAGTCATTGAACATCCAAAACTACTCTCAATTTTATGTCAAACATCGACATCATTTGCTCAAAAATTAACTCAAGACTTAGCAAGTCTAATGTCTCAATAAGTAGACTTTCCATAAGCAAGTAGCAAACCAAGCTCAAGTTCATCCAACAATTATCACAACAATCACAAGAATAGTATATTGCCATCAATCCTTATCATCAACAATCAAATTTAACCAAGAACTGTCTCTTAATCAATTACCAACATCAAAACATAATTTAGACTAAGCACAAGGCTACAACCTTTATTACCAATGATGTACTTAAACTAAAGAAAGTAAAGTAAAGATAGCATAATATAGAAAAGGAAATACCTACTCCCTCAATATCAAGGAGGCTTTCCAAGGATATTGTAATCCTTGGTGAATTTGCACCATTTTTGAGTTCCTTTGAAGTCCCCAAAAAAATGACCTTCAGCATATGTAGTCGGTACCTCCCCAGTCCCTTCTAAGAGGTTTGTATTCTTCTTCTTCTCCTTCTTCTTGAGTTAGCTCTTTCTCCACGAACACCCCAAATAGAACCTCCTTAGTTGTAACCGGGATAAACCCACACTCATATAAAGGGGGGAGTTGGTAATTCCCCTATATAAGTGTTGAGTTTTCTGGTTGTAGTGACTTCAAATTCGTGAGGTGCTTCAAAATCGATTTGTTGTAGATATTTGCAATTTGTTTTTCTTAAACTAATTCTTCACCCATTGGTAGGAGGTGGGGTCCATTGTTCTTCACCATTTACTATTCCTTGAATTTGGACAAGTTGGTCTTGTAACCTCATCATGGATTCTAGATGTTTAGCCATCTCTTCTTGGAGTTGGGCTCGTTCTTCTTGGCGTTGGGCTTGTTCCTCTCGAAGTTCTTGAATTTCAATCCACATGTCCATTAATCTTGCTTCAACACATTTTGGGATTGGTAGAATTGAGGCTTCATTGGTTCATATAAAGAGTATTGAGGTGGAGGAAAAGAATTGGGATTTTCTTGGTAACTCTCATAAGGATATGGATGGCTAGACCATTTCTCTTGATAATTTAAGAGGTATGGAGAATAATTATAACAAGAAACATGTTTATTGGGCATACTCTATTATCATAATAATGATAATTTCCTTAATATGAATCATTCCAATTTGGTCCTTGCATGATCTTGCAGCAACAAACAACACATACAGACACAGAAAAAGAACTATATCACACAAACAAGAAAATTAGGCAAGTTTAGACTACTAGCTAGTCTAAACTATCCATCAACAAGAATATCTTTTTGGATTTTTCAAAATAAGAACACAACTACAAAATGAAATTCTTTTTTATTTTCAAATAGAGGAAAAAACTATACAATAAAACAAAAGGTTCAATAAGCAACCTATACCAAATATATCAGTATCACCAAAAATCAATCCTTGGCAACGGGGTAAAAAACTTGATGCCTTTTTAGAAAAACACCTAATTATATCATTTATAAAAACACCAAATTCTCTACTAATAACTAGACGGCATCCCGCCAGTATATGGTTGTCAACTAGTAATAAGGAGAAGTAGGGTCGAACCCACAAGGATTGGTCGGTGATTTACCGACATTTGATTAGATTATTAGTTGAAGTGACTGTCCAAAAAGTAATTTTGATTAAAACTAAAATTTTAAGGGACTAAGAAAGCAATTTAAGCACTAACTAATGTATCAAATTAAACACTACACTAAGGAAAGCATTTCAAAGATAGCAATGAAAATAGGCATGCAAAAAGAGAGCATTTTAAGCAAGCATTTAAAGAAAGCATGTAAAATAGAAAGTATTTTTAAGAGAGATTAATTTATTTAAACTAATAATTAACACTAAGAATGCATGATTAAAGAAAGCCCACTACTAGTTTTCCTAATTAACCAATCTAGGCAACAAATTACTCTTAAGAAAGCACTCTTAAGGAAAATCTATAAACTAATCTATCCTAATAAACTAATCTAAACAACAATTTTCCACTAAGATGTAGAAGAACTTAAAGAAAGTCCATAAATTAACATAACGATTATACTATAAAAGCATGTAAAGAAAACAATAAAATGAAAAACACAAACTAATTCTACTAATTAATATAAGAAAGTACAAGTAAATAAGCAATTAAACTAAACTGCACTAAATTAAGATAAAGCAAATAACATTAAACATAAACTTAGAGAACTTTACTAAGGGTCTTTACGAATTTTCAAGACTTTTGAAATTACACTAATCTACATCTAATCTAATCTAAAAAAATTCCCTCCATATGAGGAGGAAAAATACAGAACTAAACCACACTAAGGGCTTCCTATTCTATTCTACTTCTACCCCACTTAGCCTCCAAAGAGACTTACAAGATGTATTAGGGTTGAATGGGGAATGTTGCAGCCACAATTTGCCTTGCTTTGGATGATTTTACTCCTTAAAATTTTTAAATCGCACCCCAAAACACATACTGTCAGGTAGGGGTACTCAAACCCAATCCAAAAACCAATTTGGGTTGGGTTGGTTTAAATTACCCAACCCAAATTAATTTGGGGTTAAATGGGTTGTGTTATTGTCGCACCCCCCCCACAACCCGCGGTCTGGCCAGCACCTTTGGGACCGGCACCGTCGCCATGTGGTGCTCGTGAAATAGGTGATTAAATGCAAAAATCCTATTTACTATTTACAAACATAAATTACCTACTTACTATTATAAATTTAAATGAATCACCTATTTACTATTACATAACGGGGCTTTAAATGCGACTATGAATTGTACAAAAAAAAATCTAAGCTAGGGAACACAGGATTGGAGTCGCCACCCGGTGTGTTAGTGCGCCGGGACACAAAAATACATCAAAGTTTAAAGAGAAAATAAACCCTAGTCTAGATTGACTCTTGGTCCACGTAATTCGAAAAAAAAACATGAGTTCGGGAATCCTGTTGTAAAATGGGAAGGTTTGGGATAGATTAAAATTTCCCTCGGCACCCACTTTACCCGGCATTGGACCAGTTGCATGATTTTATTGCGTTGCCCTTTTTAATTTTAGTTGTGTTTTCATTATTGCCGACTTTGTAGCGTACGTGTGCTTGAGATAGTTTAAAAGTAATAAAATATGTACATATTAATGAGGAAATGAAAATAAATGGTAAATAATAACATTGACAGGTAAATTTAGCCCGGGGTCCAATTTAAAGTCACACACATTTAGCTTGTAGTGCCCTTTAACTCCCAAGGGGCAAAACAGTCATTTGTCATGCACGCCAGAGTTTACTTCTATCCCGATTTTATATTATTGATACAGTTATTAAGTCATGGACTAAATTGAGTTTAATTCAAATATTTAATGTCTAGTCGTGCAACTAAACAAAATTTGAGGACAGAAGAGTAGATTCACATCATTTAACAAGTAAGAAAAAGCATAAATATTATATCGAGACCAACAAACATCAAAAATAAAGCACAAATCATCACAAAAGAAACTAATCGAAAAATATGTGCAAAATCAGAGCCTATTTACAATTTAATACTCATAAGGGCAAAACGGTAATTTCACATAATCAAAGGGTAATTAAACATATTAAAATGTCAAACAAAAATCAAATTAAAGCTTGGTGGTTATTGTCATTAAAAATGTAATTTAGAAGAAATTTGAAAAGAAAAACAGTAATATTAAAGAAAATTTCTTAAGGGCCTAAATGTAGTTTAGAAAATTATTTGAGGGCTAAAATTAAAAATATGAAATTTTGAAGGGTTAAAACGCAAATAAAAATTTTTCTGAACTTTTTTAAAAACACATCTAGTGTGCCACGTCATTGATGACATGGCGCAATCTGTAGTGCCACGTTATCGATGATGTGGAATCAAAGGGTCCCTTAAAAAAATTTGTGTGTGTGCCACGTCATCGATGTCGTGGCCCAATCTGGTGGTGCCTCGTCATCGATGATGTGGCATCAAGTGGGCTCTGTCAGCAAGCTTTTCTCGTCATCGATGACGTGGCATCAAGTGGGCTCTGTCAGCAAGCTTTTCTCTCTTTTTTTAGGAATTGGCACCACGTCACTCTTTTTTTAGCATGAATTGGCACCACGTCATCCTATGGACCCAAGGGGGAAAAACTAAAAACCTAAGGAAAATGGGGGCAAGGAGATTCGAACCCAAGCCCCATGGAGTAATACTTGCTGCTGAACCACTGGTCCAAAGCCATTTTTGGGTTATTGTTCAGTTTGTTTTTAGAGGAATTTATTGTTTGAAAGTTTCTCTACATTCCCCCAACTTCTTCCTCTTCTTCCCCAACGGTAAACAACCATTCATAATTCTTCCAACTCCATAACCACCCCAAAAAGTGAAACCTTCAAACCTTAACCTAAAAATTCTAAGAAAATAGCCATAAAATTCTAATTTTTACATAGAACATGAAGATATAACAATTAATTAACATAAAAAACTACATAAACATAAATCAAAGGGTACAAGTAGGCATATGAACCAAACACAAACTTGCATAAAACATCCACAAAATTTTTGTGTAAACCTTTAGAGACACTCCAAAAAATATTCTAAAGCCAATAAAAACATTAAATTTAAACATCTATTATGAACTATAAAATTAAATTCGAAAATTAAGTCATAAATAATGTAAAAATAGTAAGATAAGCATTTTGTCACCAAAACAATCGATTCAAAAGCCCATTTAACTCACCTCAACCTCAGGAATGTGGTGGAATTGGTTATACTTGGCTTGGAGTGCGTTTGAGCCGAATTTGCTTTCGGCACCTCCAAGCTTCCGGTTGATGAACTAGCCTTCTTCCACCATGTTTTTCACCTACCAGATGAACGATTTTTCTTGATCTTTACAAAGAGAAGCTGTAGTCTCAGGTACCGTCTACAACTTTTATTCTTTGATTTTAGTCTAATTCCTCTTCAATCGCTTGGAATCTTGGCTCAAAGTTGGCATGGAAAATTTTCCAGACTTAGAAAAATTCCTCTTTTTTTCTGCAGATTTTCTTGGCCACCCGCCTTCTTCTACCACATTTTTGACCCTCCAAATGAATGATTTTGCTTAAATTTTACAAATAGAAGTTGTAGTCCCATTGGTATTATCTACAACTTTTCTTCTTTGAGTTTAGTCTAATTCCTTTTCAATCATTTGGAATTTTGGCTCAAAGTTGGCTATTTGAAAGATTTTTAAACTTACAAAAAATTTTCTTTCTTTTCTTCCTGCAGAAAATTTCGTCCTCTTTTTTAGGCTGAGTTTTTTTGCTCTTTAAAGAGGTGGATTGAGTGTAAAAATGGTCAAAGACCATTCCTTGTCATGTTGGAAGTATGGAGCATCTGATATTTGGTGAGAATGGGTGAAAAAATACAGAGAAAAATGTGGCCAAACACTCTGTCAAATTGTTGTGGCGTGAACGACGCGATATTGTTCACGAGCTGAATTTTTTTTTTTTTTTATCTAAAAACTTAATAATATTAAAACTCATTCTTAGTATTTCAAATGCATAAAACACATAATAATTAAACACCATAAGACAAATTAAGAGGGAATTAAAGGATAAATTAAGAGGAAATCAAATAGCAGGTTAAAAAGAAATTAAAAGGGAAATTAAAAACGAAAATTGAGAGTCAAATTAAGAGGAAAATAGGGGATAACTTAAGGGACAAATCCTGGTGTCTACAGTTATCGAGTATCGAGTTATTTGAGTTGGGTTACCCAAGTTTGGTTGGGTTTTATTCTTTAAAACCCAACCCAACACAATAACCTAATAAAATTTAATTATATAATTTTTTTAATTTATATTTTTTCCTAATTATTTAAACTAATTTATATATTTTTTCTTTTCATTCTTGGAATAGCATCCAATTTATCGTATTCTATATTTTTTTTCTTTAAATTATTGACCTAATTATTTTATTT
This sequence comes from Cinchona pubescens, assembly GCA_025175665.1. Lineage (NCBI taxonomy): Eukaryota > Viridiplantae > Streptophyta > Magnoliopsida > Gentianales > Rubiaceae > Cinchona > Cinchona pubescens. Next base: position 123,139 of record JANKKI010000354.1, read on the forward strand.
TTAACTAAATATATATTTTTATGGATAATCTTGCAATCTTATATTTTTTTAAATATTTTTATTAATTAGATTTTTGAATTAAATAACCCAGTAAATTGACAAGTATTAGTCCATGTTTAATTACATTTTGGACATCCCAAATTACTTGGGTTACACATATAGATGTGTATAAGAGATTGGGTTGGGTTGGGTTCTTTATTATATTCTTGACCCAAATAGATGTCAACCAGAAAACTCTAATCCAAAAATGTCAATCCGAAAACCCAACCCATGAACACCCCTGCAACAAGGAGTTAAAGACTCCAATTTTGGATTTTCTTTCCTAAAATCAGAAACTGTGGTTTTCATTACTTAAAAAAAATTCTGACTTTTGATAGCCAATGACCATGGTGATTGGACCATAGTTAAACTTCCAATAGCTTTATGGGTTTGGTAACCGCGGTTTTTGAGTGAGGTAATTGCGGTTACCGACATTTTTAGCTCGTTTCCCATTCGATTGTCGCGCCACTTTCTCTAATCAACTCCTACACATAAATACACTCTATTAATTGTACAAAAATAGTAAAATAACATTAAAAATATTAAATTACATAAACTAACACAATCTAGAGCATGAAAGTAAGAATATTCAAAAACAACGGTTAAACCATAAAAATGCTTGAAACAAAAGCAAAAATACACAAGTTTAGAGTACATATAACTCTCATTTCCTAGAGTTATCATCTTTATCATGATTATTATGTCCATGTGCAAATACTTAATTATAAGTGTTTACAAAAGAACTTCCAACTTTTTGTTGAAGCGACACCACTTCCATACTTATATAAGTGAAATTGTAATTGTGTCCCCATTACTTAAGAGACTTCACAATCAATTTAATTAAGAGTCAGTTGCTCACTCTCAAATGTAACAGATACACTAATCTTCAAAGATTAATGTACTAAGCAAATACCAACAATAACTTGTTTTTACCCATTGAACTTGAATTAACAGTATAGCTAATTTTGAGTTGAGTTAGTATTATTGGTATCTATTGTCAATAATTTGAGCCCCAATAGTATGGACGTCCTTTGTCAAAAGGATCTACTAAAATATCTACAAGTTTTACACATAACTTATATAGAGTTTTTTCAATAATCAATTCTCATACACGCTCATGTCAAGAGATACTATAGTTCAAGTCATTATAGCTTTACTATCACGACACAAGGATATTGCTTTCATAGTTGTGGCTGACAACTCTATTTTTAATAGCCATTGTATATCCTTAGTAACTGCAACTAATACTATTTGTGTGTGAGATACAAGTTTGCTTTTAGAAATTCAACTCATTACACCGCCTTTTAGTATAAATATTCAGCTCGAGATAGATTTATTTTTTGATACACTAGTCATTCAAATATATATGGAGTACTTGCATTTTCAATATCTTTTCTATATAATGGATTTTGACTTGGTACAAATTTTGAGAAATTTCTTTTAACTTTGAAACCCAAAATAGCATCAACATTATTTAAGTCTTTCATCTTAAAGACTAAAGTTAAATACCTTTAAGTTTCCACAATTTCTTGTATGTTTGTATATTTTGTATATTTTAAATACAAATGCTTAGCTGCACTACTAGACAGCCCAAAGGCATTTGACATCATAGTATCAAACTTCTCATGCTATTGCTTGAGAGCTTATCTTAGACCATATAATGACTTGACAAATTTATTATTGTCTCTAGGAAGTACTAAAACTCATTGATTGTTTCCATGTCAACTTCCTCATTCAAGTCATCCTTCAAGACTACAACGTTAACATTCATTCAATGTATACACAACTTGTAAATGAATTTAATGCAAACAAGACTCTCATAAATATTATTGAAATAATCTATACCTTTCTGTTGGTGAAACCTTTGGCCATTAATCAACCTTTAAAGGTATTGCATATCATTGGTGTTATATTTCTTTCCATAATGCTCATTTACACCCTATATGATTCAATATGTAATCAACCAAGACACATATTGCATTGCACATAATTAAGTTTTTTCCATCTTTCACAACTTCTTTCTAGAATTTGAAATTCTACAATACATTACTTCTTTAAATAATCTCAGGATTATCTTTTACATATAAGAAGTCAGGCACTTTTATTAAAAACATTTTGTTCTATGACCATCTTATTTATAAATAGTATAATCAGAACCGAAATTTCAATTTCTAAAGTTATTTGTCAAGTGATGATATTACCTTAATGAATTTGTTCTCAAAGAACTAAACTCATATTGTACCAATACTCTATTAGATTTGTAAATCTAATATATGTCTTTTGTGCATAAGTAAGATTACACTTTTGGCACCTCTTGGTATACCCCCAGATTTAAAGCATCCTCACACTCTATCATAGTTCAAAGTTAGCTTTCTACTATTCTAGTTCTCACATAAAGAAATATAAAACTTTTGAGGAAGTTGTCTAATATAAATGACATGATGTCAACAAAATTGTCCTAAAGATTGTATGGTAGTTTACAACTTTGTAGCATGGATTTTACCATTACAACTCCAGTTCCTTTCCTCTCACAGAAGCCCTTATATTGTCGAGAATAAATAACCATTTACTAGTGACTTTCTATTAGTTTCACAATATTGTTAAACTAATCTACCAAATTATTTCCTCTTTTATCTTTATGTAGACTTTTGATCCTCTCCTTTATTTGATTTTCAATATCAAATATGAACTCTTGAAATTTATCATTAAAAGTTTCATCTTTGTTTTCATTAAATACACATTCAGAAAACACAACAACAATATATCTCATAAGTTATATTTCCCTTATCTAGTCAAACATCATGTAAATCACAAATATCAAAATGCATAATTCAAGTAATTGTATATCTTTTTCTATTTTGGAAAAGTTTTCCTTGTTAATTTACTTGAACACTTAATGTCATTTATTACTATGATAACAATACATGACATATATATATGGCTCAACATACTGTTCTTAAATAAAGTTTAAATGCAATCACCTATCATGTCATAATATAGATGACTACTCAACAAGAGTTGTCAAATATGTTACTTATTAGGATAGATGATTCCAATGATCCCTGAACTTTCATCAATGATTCTATTTAGTCCCTCAATTTTTAAGTGCCTATTAAATCCCTAAATTTTTAAGTTAGTGTCTAAATTAATGGTCACTCGATATCAAATTTTATGTTTCCCAACCTTATTTATGATGACATATGCACTAAATGATCTGAATGCAAGCTGTGCAGGTCTACTATCTTGTTTCCTAGAAACAGGGTTTTCAGACGCAGAACACCGTCCTAACTGTACTACATCTTTCGGACGAACAGGAACGTCCGATACAAACTCCCACGGACACAGTTCACTGTCCGAACGGACGGGCAGAAAGGAAACTTTTTCAAGTACCTGCAACGGACACACAGGAGCGTACAGGGAAATATCCCCAGACGCATATTTCCGTCCTATATCACAACAGACGCATACAACTGTCCGAACAAAGTCTGCTTTAAATGAACAAGATTGTTCGAAATCCATACTTAGGACGACATCTCTTATGTACGGCCGTCCGAACGGCACTAATGAGTTGAATTATACTGAGAATGAGAGCTTGGTCGGACGCACAACTAATACATCGGATGTTTGAAACCCTTAATGGCTAATTTTTCTGCATTTGTTATTGAGCCACAAATAGTTACAACCAGAATTCATTGCTCCTATAAATACCTGCTCTATGATTGTGGTTGTAAAAGTATTTTAAACATTGAATACAAGCTAGTAAAAAAGTAATTTGAGTGCAAATTAGCTATTGAGCAATATTGTATTAGTGTGTACATTGAAGTGCAATTCAAAAATATTGAGTGGAGTGATAATCTTGTACTAAAGTGAGGTTAAGAGTAAAATTCTTGGCTCAACTAAAGCAATTAGTATGAGCAAGGATTGTCCTACTTTGTGTACATTAGAAGATTATTAAGAGACAAATTTTGTGAAGCATTCTAGTGGATTAACACTTGTTTAATTTCTCTCTTTACCTTTTTAAATTTCATAAGCTTTTTTGTCTTTATATCTATTTATCCATTTGATAGTTTAAAAGATTTTATTGGTGATTATTTTGCTAAATAATTTTTAAGAAACTCACCCCCCCCCTCTTAGGTTGCTTTAGGGCCAACTTAAAATTTATGTAATTTTTACTTTGCCTCCCTATGTTTTGGTTTACTATCTATTTCCTCCCTCTAAGTCTATAGAATAAGGTATTTAGCCCTATTTAATATTTTTGGTTAAATATTAAAAATTGACAAATTTGACCAAGAGAAAATGACAACACTTCCTTTTTTACAAATTTCTATAAGCTAAAATTTATACGAAATATATTTTTAAAAATATTTTTTTCTTTTATCAATCTAATACTTTTATAAAGTCAAGATTATTATCATTTATGATAAATATTGATAATTAAAATCTTAATATTTAGATAAACAATTAAATAATGACAATTTAAAATTACTGTCTCTTATTTTATTCTTGTATAATTATAATAGTTATTTCTATGCAACTAAATATGTCATTGAAATTCAACTAACTTGATTAAACCATAATAAAATAATAATATTCTTAACAATATTTTAATTGAATAAATTTCTTAACAGTATATTATAACATAATATATGATCGAATAACATGTGTCAAGATATTACTATTGTCATTTTTATATCTTCATAGAGTCAATTCTTAAGTATTCATCCAAAACTATATGTAAATGGCATAGTTTTGCCTAATTTTTGTACTTAGGAGAGTCAAACTGGTGATAAATTAAACCTTTAGGTGCAATTGAAAATTATCATATTTAAATTTGACATTGAAGGACCATTTAGAACCAGATTTAAAAGTTTAGAGATCTAATAGACATTTTTAAACGTTAAGGAATCAAATAGAATCATTGATAAAATTTAGGACTATTGAAGCCATTTACCCTACTTCTTTTATTGGTACTCCCTCGTGCCAATGACATAATCCTAGTATCGAACTTCTCATACTAGAGCTTAAGAGCTTATTTTAGACCACATAGTGACTTGTAGGGTATTTGATAACCCCATTAGGTATTTAAACTTAATTCATTAAGTATTTTTTGTATTAAGTGTGTTTGATAATGAAATTCTCTTACCTTTGAATGCAATAAGTGTCACTTAATTTCTATACAAAATTTTAAGTGAAAAATATATCAATTAATTTGTTGAATTCTTTATTAGTATAGCAAACCACTTACTCAATTTTTCTTTATTTCACATTCACACACTCTTTTACACACACTATAGTCATTTTCTCACACATAGACACACACTTGTAGATACTATATTCATTCTTTCTTACACACAAATATACATTTGTACACACTATATTCATTCTCTCAACATATAAACACACTTGAACACAATATATTACTTATCTCTCATACATAAACACACATTTGCACACACTATATTCATTCTCTCTCACACATAAACACACAATTCCACATACTATATTCCATCTCTCTTATTCATAGACACACACTTGCATAAAAAATATTCCTTCTTTCTCACATACAAACACACACTTGGACACACTGTATTCCTTCTCTCTCGCATATAAATACATACACTATATTCATTATCTCTCACACATAAATACACACTTGCACACTACCTTCTCTCTCACACATATAACATAATAACACATATTATATTCCTTCTATACACACAAAAAAGTACACATTATATTCCTTTCTTTCCAACACATACATACACACTATATTCCTTTTCACATATAAAAACTCACACTTGCACACGTTATATTCATTCTATCTCAAGTATAAATACACACTTGTACATAATATATCACTCTCACACACACATACTGTATATTAATAAATTATTTATTTGTATTAAAAATATAATAATTAAAATAATTTAATAGAAAAAATATAATATACAAGGAATAAAATATTTTAATTCAATATTTAAATTCAACTGATTATCACACAGATACAGTTTTATAAATTCAACAAATTGAGACTTCAATACTTAATTTTCAATGTTTAAATTTTATATTTCAAATTTTAGTTTTATCAAGGGCACTCTTAATTAATTCACAAACTCTATTATTATCTCTAGGAAATACAAAACCCATTAGTGTTTCAATATAAACTTTCTCATTCAAGTTAGTATTCAAGAATACAATCTCAATATTCATTCAATGTATACACAAGCTATAAATAAAGTTGAAGCAAACAAACTCTCGAAGGGTTGGCATCCTTCAATGAAGTCCAGAATTTTGTAGGAATTCCATAGAGACAGAAGACAACTTCATTGAGGGTTGAGAGCTTGAAGACATGGTCGCTGCAACTGCAAAAAGTTCAGAAAATTATGCCTTAAATCGATCCAATTTGGTTCACCAATATCAATTTGAACTGATTTCGACCCTTTGATTCTTCAATTTGAAGCAATCAAAATTAGAGGTCCTTACTTTGTTGGACCTCTCAACATAATTTTTTTGGGAAAAATCAATGTGGTGGGTTTATTTAGGGATTTTGGGTTTTCCCATTTAATATAATTAGGATGTGGTTTACCAATTATGCTCTCGAACTCTCCGGTTGTTTTTGAGTCAAATATGGTAAAGCCACCCACTAAAGATCATTAACGCGTAGGATAAAAAGTTTAGGGACTATTTCCGTGCAAAAAAAAGTTCAGGGGCGTTTTCTGTTGTTTTTAAAATATTCAGGGACTAAATAATTAGTTGTTTTCCCAAAAGAATCGCAGGCTGGAAATCTTAATTGACTTACATTTTCTAAGTAAACCAACTGTGTGAACAGAAACATCAAAGACCAATTATTTGTCCTCGAAATTCGTAACTGCAAAAGAAAAAAAAATCTAAAAATTAGGCGTAATTTTTTGGAATCCAAGGGTGAACTATTATCAAGACGACCCATTATTACGCCCTTTAGTCCATGGATTAATAGAAAAATACTTACATCTAATTTTATATTCTACTTGTAGATTTTATCGTCGTGATTAAATTTTAAAAAATTTTACTTATATTCGCAATTAACAAATATACTATTCTATCTCCCTCAATTAATATAAGATTAAATATAATATTTCCCTCAATTATTATAAAATTAAATATTTCTCTCGATTAATATACTATCTATTCTATCTCGGTGTCTCGTGTGAAATATTTGTCTTATATCTTGGTTTGCTTCATTCTTTATTCCGTCTATTCTAGTTATGAAAATTGTGGATCTAATTGTAAGAAATCCTATCAAACAAGAATAGAAACATCTCAAACTAATTATTGTGCTAACGCAACACCAAGCGTATGTAACCACACAAAATAATCATGTAATTAAAAGGAAAAATCGTATAATTAGTCTCTCATAAATGTGATTTATTTTATTGGTCTCTTACATTTGAAATGATGAATTTTAGTCTCTCACAATATAAAAATGTATAATTTTGGTTCCTAATCAGATGTCCATTAGTATTTTGGATGGAAAACCACTTGTGCACATCACATGTTCATTTTTTTGGGGTAGATTTGAAAATAAATATGGTCGGGACCAAAAGTATACATTTTTAAATTCTTAGGGACTAAAATTATATATTTTTAATTTGATAGGGACTAAAATTCATCATTTTAAATGCGTAAAGTTTGATCAATCTTGTTTCCCTATTCTTCTCCAAGAAAAGCTTCCACTGCAAAGTAAAAAGGCCAAAGACAAAAATAAATAAGAAGAACAAATAACAAGAAAAATTAGGAGAAAATAAGAACAAAGGAAAACTCGAAAAATTTCTAGTTCAAACATTGCCATGCTCCTCGCCATTGTGACCATCTTGATAATTTTTTTAATTTTTGATCCGTTTTGATTTATCATGTTTTGTGTTGCTTTAAATATATTAAGTTAATATTTTGCATTTCCAAGAGTTTTAATGTTAATTTTATGAAATTTAATTAAATTTTTTATGTTGACATTGTGATGGGTCTGTATTTAAAACTATGAATTTTCTAACTTAGATTCGTATTTATGTAGTTAATTTTGTGTAAAATTCATGCCACCATCATATTTTATTTGTCAGGAAGATCATTTTTATAAAAATTGGTGAATTTTATTTGTGATTTGATAAAATAAAAAAAAAAATTGACAAAGAGAACCCAGTTGTCTAAATGTATATAGGCATTTTCAAACTATTTTTGACAAGATATGGGTCCGAAATTGTGATCAATGCAAAAAAAATAAAAAATAAAAAACATAAAAAATAAAAAATAAAAAATAAAAAATAAAAAAGATCTGAAGATATATTTGATGACCCAAAAAGTCACTGAAAAAAATTTTCGCTGGTACGCTTATACCATCTAGATGTATATAAGAAACTATTCTTTTAAGTCTCTTTTAGGAAACAAGATTATTCCAACTTACACATTTTAAATGATGAATTTTACTCCTAATAATTTGAAAATATTTAATTTTGGTCCCCTAATCTCTTTTCCATCTAAAATACTAATGGGCGTTTGGTAGGGGACCAAAATTATACGTTTTCAAATTGTAAGAGACTAAAATTCATAATTTCAAATATAAGAGACTAAAAAAATAAAACCCACATTTGTGGGGGACTAATTGTATGATTTTTTCCCTAAAAAATTAACATGTGACGTGCACAAGTTATTTTCCATCTAAAATACTAACGGACATTTGGTGGGGTACCAAAATTATATATTTTTATATCGTGAGGGACTAAAATTCATCATTTCAAATGTGAGGAACATAATAAAATAAAACCCACATTTATGAGGGACTAATTGCACGATATTTTATAATTAAAATGTATACGAAAACTATTTTATGCAAATCTTTAAGGGAAAATTTAAATCCTCACATTTTAAATAAACTGTCTTTGACACATCTAGATGTTTAAAATGAGACAGATAATTTTCCATCATGTTTGTGAAACATCTTTTCTTCATCTTTCACATTTAAAACAATGCAAAATTATCTCTCACATTTTGCAAAACGTACTAATCTCATCCAACACTGAATTCCAATCAATATTGCTGACAACTGACAAAAATTTATTTTCTTTTTAAGGATTAATCAAAATAACTTGCAGACACTCTAAGAAATATGCTTGTGATGCAATTATAACTAAATATTAAGGTCCCAAAGTAGGTTCTATTTTTTTTGCATTGCTAATTTCTTTACTTAAGGTTTTTTAAATGTTAACACACTCAATGATAGATTTATAATTTGAATTTTGATTAGTATTCATGCATGAAATGAGGTTTGATTGTTTTTCTACGAATTTAAGATGTTTTGATGCCTTTTCTGATAACAATAAATTTACCCCAAGGCATTAGAATTTAATTTCATATTGGAACAAAATTTGAATATTTTGAATATATGAGGGATAAAGTCAGTACATTTTAAAAATGTGAGAGATGAAATAGGTATATTTTAAATGTTAAGAATGAAATTAGTACATTTTAAAAATATGAGTGACGAATTTACATAATTTAAAATGTGTGGGATGAAAAAAGATTTTTTTTGCAATGTAAGAGAAGTTTTTGGTCATTTTCCCAATCTTTAATTTACATAAAATCTAGATGTAGAAAATTTCCTGTTTCTAATGGTGAAAATTTTAATTTCCTGGACTTCCCCTCCTTCGGTCCGTCTGTATAAGTTTACTTATATTTTCAAATATATATATATATATATATATATATATATATATATCTGTATCTTAGTCAATGAGGAGAAATATAAGATAATTTCTGTTTTTCAAGGTATCCAATTTCAAGATCTGTAACATCAGACCTTCTAAGTTCTCTAATTCGTCAATGCACCCAAAAAAAAAAAAAAAAAACTAACTAATTCATATTTTTGTGGTCTATATTTTGGGATTTGTAGAAGTGTCGGAGTTGTTATCTTCCTATTAATGACCGTGACAAGTGAGGAAATTCATTACAAATAGTAGAAAACTAAAAGTAGAACTATTAATTTGTCCGTTTTATTATTTAATTCAAATCAAATGTAAATTTAGGATGTATTTCTAAAACTCATATGAGTTGTATAGGTTTAAATGTCATACCATAAGATAAGGGTTGTAAACTGGTCGGATCTGAGTCGGATTTAGTATATTTAGACCCGAATCCGATTAATAGTACCAGTTCCGGATTTGGATCCGGATCCGAACGGGTCTACAAAAGTAGATCCGTATCCGGATCCGTCGGGTCTTGTCGGATCCGGATCTGGGTCTTAATATTTTTTTTAAAATTATATGTAAAACTATTACAATTTATTGAATTTTCTTTTTTTTTTTAATTATACAAAAGTATTGAATTCATAATTAATATTTATGCATGTATTTTATATTAAATATAAATTACATGAGCAATTTACACAACATATATGTATATATACATATAAAATAACACTAATATACAATAATTTAATTATATATTAAATATTTTAATCGAATTCGGATCTTAATCGGATCGAAACACCAAGATCCAGATCCGACCCGTTTATTATAATAACTAAATAAGTTCGAATCAGATTCGGGTAATCGAAATTTATTATAGATCCAAACCCAAATAAACGGATCCGGATCGGATCAGGTCCGAATCTAGACCCGATCCATTGACAAGCATACATAAGATGGTTTACATAATTTATCCTTAGTCAAATAAAATGCTACCCGCAAGTCAATAACATTTTCACATCTGCAAAATTAAAAGACGAATTTTGTATGATGAAGAAAGAAAATAAAATGTAATAAGGCGAGACAAGACACAACCAACAGCATTAATACTACCTCCATGTGCACTAAATGTTGGACGATTCAAGTGTTGTCAAATGTCAATGACACAATGTGTACTTGACCCCCCGGCGGCTAAAACATGAAAAAAAATAATAAATAATAAATAAAAGACCTATGATTTTTTGTACATGAAATAATGTACGTTTTATCGTATTTTTCTCAACTCTTAATACAAAGTACTCGTCGAAAACCAAATTGGTTCGTGAACATGAATTTTCAATTTTGAAGAGTAATTGTTAGACATGATTGCAAATTCGGTTCACAAAAATCTCCTTCACAAAAACCAGTATATTAAAAGCATATGAATTTTCATTGAAATAGAAGGAGGACATTTAATTGCCCAGATAAAATTTACCCCTCAAAAGGTTGTCCAATTGTGTATGGATTGATTGGACAACCTTCAGACAATAAATTTTATTGGTGGGCAATTAGTGGGAAAAAATATATTGGTGGGCAATTAGTGGGGAAAAATAGCTCTGTCTATACCTTACGGTTTCTGGGAACTTCTCACTTGTGAGTCTCATGGTTTATGCGCTGCTATATAATAATTTAGCAATGGTCCTTGGGAAAAAGTGATAGTACTATTTCTTCTAACCGGCAACATGGAGAGTAAACTTGGTTTTTGACTCTTGTTGATGGGGTGACGGTGTCCAATAATGTCATATTGTGGTTTGCGTATCAAAATCATAATTATTAAACTCGGTCTGGAGAAGAACTAAGCGATTGAGGAAAATAGAATTACTAATGTCAATCATACAATTTATTTAAATAATATTTTATTAATACATAATATCTAGCAATTATTAAATATAAGATATTAGTGAAAATATTAATAAAAACATATTTTATTAAAATTTTTTAAATATAAATATAATTTTTCAATATTTATATAACCTTTTCACATGAAAAGTTAAAAATAAGTTAATACATAGAATGGAGTTTAAAGAGTATATATATAGGCATATAATAACCAAAAACTTACATGGATTATTAGATAGTAATGCATTTTATTACTGTTTAAGAGGTTTTTGGTTATTCTTTCCTTGTCCGTTCATTGAAGGAATCCAACTCGGTTTCAATGGCAGCTCACCGAGTTCATTAATTGAACCGCCAAGTCGGGTCGGATTTAATAACTATAGTCAAAATTAGATGTAATAAGAGAGCAGTACACGTCAAAAACTCGACTCGAGCTTGCTCGAGTTCGAAACTCTTGACGAGCCGATCTCGAGCATATGTATAATATGCTCGAATGCTTGTCGAGCTTTTTGACCCTTATATAATTTTTTTAAAATTTTTTATTATATGTAAAATTACTAAAATGTCCATACTTTTTAAAAAAATTACATCTTTTACCTACGATGTAAATCGAACTACTCGAGTTCGATCTCAAATTCAAGCTTGTTTTACTTATTTTCATTCGAGCTCGAACTAGATCAAATTTTTCGAGCTCGAGATGTTGAAGCTCGAGTTTGAATTCGAATATAAAAGACATTTCGAATTCGATTTCGAGTAGACAGCACTATTCATGCTCGATTCGTCTCGTTTGCATCCCCAATCAAAACTTCAAGTATGTGTCTTGAAGAGTGTGAAATCCAACTCTTACTAGAATCAATGTCCTTAATTTCATATTTAACGAGTGACATGTAAGTATCGTGGTAAATCTATTAAATATAAATGGGGTGGAGCTACCCCAGAGGTCACTTGATATTTAAATTTGTAGAATATTTACTGAAGGAGCTATAGCACCAATGTGAATTTACAGAAAATTTGTGAATTTAGTATTTAATTGTGCAAACGGGTGAAAACATATCTATTACCATAATATTTATAGGAAAATATTTACATAGACTTGATTTTTGGCCTTACCTGTAGACCATGCGATCAATATTAAATCTTATAAAATCTTACTTACATCAACTTATGTCATAGATTTATAACATTTAATCTACACCACAAGGTCTACAAGTGAGACCAAAAACCAAGTCTACCTAAGTCTTTCCCATATTTATATGGTATCTTTGAGATGTTTAATAATGGGCCTCACCATAATGAGCCTATTGGGCGGACTCGGGGCAGATTTAATAAGCTTTGAGAAATATTTAGATAAATCTGATTTTTTATTCCATTTGTAAACCCTGTGATGTAGATTAAATGTCATGAAATCTATGACATCAACTGATATAAGAAAGATTCTATAAGATTTAATCTTGACCGTAAGGTCTACAGATGGAGCCAAAAACAAAATTTATGTAAGTATTTTCCATGAGCTTTTATTTAAATTTGTGTATGCATTTTGTGCATTTTTAGGCCGTAATCTCCACATCGTTTTACGATGCAATTTCAATGTTTAATAGAAAGTAGTGGTGCAGGTTTACAAAAAGAAAGAAATTTATAAATGGTCACTTCGACTGGGAATGCTTTTGAAAGCATTAATATCAATAATTTGGGGTTTACATTAAATGAAAATGGGACAAGAAATGGCTATTATATATATAATGTAAATAGATTAACTAGCTTAAACTTGGAGCCAAAGACTTTCACTTTGCACCTTTAAACTTAGGGATAATTTTATAAATCTCCCATGAGATTTATGTTAATATCACTTAGTACACCTGAATTTTTAAAAATATTACTTACCCCCTTTCTTGTCAGTGGAACCCAAGTTTAGTACCAAAATGCATAAAATGATATTTATGCCCATAGTACTTTAGTCATATAACAAAAGGGTAATTTCAAAACCTCCCCTGAGGTTCTTTAATAATTTCACTTGGAAACCTTTGGTTTCTAACAAAATTTTTGCTCAAGTTATTCTTTACTATATTTGCTAATGTATTTATTGCAGTCTAAAAATATTTAAAAATGTAAAAGCACATTGCGATTAATATTTTTTGGGAAATTAAACTCGTAAAGAAAAATAAATTGAAATGTATTTCCTCAATAAATTTTATTTGTCAATTAATTTAGAAAAATATGTGTTCACATTAATATGCTTGTGTCTATTAGTTTGAATAAAATGTTAGAATACATAAAATAGAGCAGTATAATATAATAGAAAAATATGATTGGTATTTTTTTGGAAATCAGAAATGGGAAACAAAATGTAAAATTATGATTTGATAAATTTTTAAAGTTTATATACGAAAATATATGCACGTGTAGTGGTCTTATGTGTATTTATTTGAACAAAAATTTGGAACACTTAAAAATGTACCATTTGTTATAAGAAAACATATTATTGGTATTTTATATATGAAATTATGCACTTGTTACTTGAAAAAATTAAAATAAATATTTTTATTTTAATTGATAAAGGACATTAAAAGTTACAACGCAATGTATTTGCTAGGAATTATATTACACCATTAAATATCCTTTTCCTTTGTATGCAATTATTAGAATAAGTTAAAATTTTGTTACTAGGGGTAAAACTAGAATAAAAAGATTTCTCTCTCCTTAAAGCAATTTTTTATACCTTTGAGCTTACAATGCTACTACAAAAGTAGAATTAAGGGAGGAAAATGATATTTTTAAAAATTCAAATGTGTTTAGATGATATTAGCATAAAATTCATAAAGTTTTATGAAATTATCCCTTAAATTTATTGTTAAGTCTCACTTTATACTTTTATTTTAGAGGCCCCAATTACAGAGAGAGCGATCCTGCACCATTTTCTGAATATATTGTGGTAGATGGGAAGGAATGAACTGTCGCATTTAATATTATGTATCCACGCTTCTAGGTGGTTTTTGGTTTATGAGGTTGGAGGAAAGGAATGGAAATTGAGATTAATGATACTTATAAATATTGTTTAGTTAATTTTTATAGGAATTATTATATGGAAATGAAAATATTAAAAAATGTAAATTTTCATTTTCCATTTATGACTTGGGTTTAAAATTGATTAATTTATCAATATAATAAAATATATTCCTTATTTAAATCAAACAAATAAAGATGAATGATATAAATCTCTTACCAATAATAAAATTTATGATATTTATTCTGATTCCGATTCCGATTCCGATTCCGATTCCGATTCTCGAATACATGCTCCTAAATCTTATGGAGAAAAACAACGTTTGAAATTATTGAGGCAGCCGGGAGCAAAAATTAGCCCATTAAATTTTATGAAAAGTCTTATTAGAGCCATAAAAAGATATTTGGGTAAAAAATATATACATAGAAACAAAATTCAGGCCCTAGCGCTTGAGGTTCTGATTGGTTAAGTGTCTCGATTAAGTACCACTTGTAACTGTCTTCAGTTCTATAAATTCATAATGAACTAACTCAGCTTTAGCCTTAAACAAAATGGCAGCTTTAGTTCAAATCCAAGAGACATCATCTTCATGGAGGAAGCTCCTAGGTTATATAGGCCCTGGCATTTTAGTCTCTGTGGCATATCTTGATCCTGGCAATTGTGGGTAACCAGCAGCTAATTAATTAACCTTTTCACTACTACTACTACTACTACTATTATTATTATTATTATTATTATTATTATTATTATTATTTTGCTAAAAAAATATGCTAAATTATGAGTTTCAACAATATGTTCAGTGGAGACAGATTTGCAAGCTGGTGCTGACCACAAATACGAGGTTGTATACTGCTTTCTAGTTCATATTTAACTATTTTCTCCATCCCATTTCCTTCTTTAATCAAATTAATGCACATTTATCTATATCTATATCTATATATACTATCAGTAAAATCCGCGCTATATAGGGTAAACATGTAAATATATTTAACTTGTAAAATAAAATAATATTAGTAAAATCATGATGATGGTGTACAAATTTTAATAATTAAATCAAATAAAAAAACCAAAATTAACAATATTTACAGTAAATGTAGATATTATGAAGTTTTACCCTATTTATTTGTTTCATTTATATAGATATTATAAGTAATAATTAATTGTTATGATATCTACTGTTGTTAATATAATAAGTAAACTAAAAGTTGAATATTATTTCTCATTTCATTTATCCATATGTGTTAAGTAGAAATGAGTTTTTCTTATCATTTTTTGAACTTCAATCAGAATGTTTAGATTGGATAATGCATTAAAATCGGTAAGTTATTCAATTGAATAACAAGTTTGTTACCTCTTATAATTAGTATAATCATCTAATTTTACTAAATGATTTCGACCAAAATTTAAGTTTTGTAAATTTTTTTCTAAAATATATACATTTTTATTCATTTTAGTGAATTGTGATACTTTTATAAAATGTGATTATTGAGTTTAAAAGCATATTGCTATTTTTATAAGCTAAGTTGACATTATCATACCTTTTCTTATTATTTTTGCTAATAAATGATTATTTGGTAGTTATAATGATAAAGTACTTAAGTAATGTGTATCGATCAATTTTTCTCGTTTAAAGATTATTTGATAATGTGAAGATAAATTCAAAAGTATCGAGTTAGTAATGTAGTTTATTATAGTAATTTTTTTAATACGTAAAGGAAGATGAATATTAAAATTTTAATTTTTTAATATAATAATTTGAAAACATGTGCAATGCAAGGAAGGAGCTTTATATTCATATACATATGATACTATTTTATTTTAAAAGTCTATATATCTCTGTGTAATTTTTATAAAAAATGATTTTAGTCAAATAATAATGATAGTCTAAAATTTTTAGTAATTAAACCAAATAAAATTAAGAAATAATATCAAAAAAATTTACAATGCCAAAAATTAAAACAATGAACATGATTTAGGACCATTATTATTAATTTTTATTAAAATCTTTACACTTCTTTCCTATAAAGAATTATTGAAATTAATATAAAAGGTAATTTTGTTTTGAAAATTAGATATGTGTATGATAGTAATAATTTGAAAATAAATGAAC
The DNA here is from genome assembly GCA_025175665.1 of Cinchona pubescens. Lineage (NCBI taxonomy): Eukaryota > Viridiplantae > Streptophyta > Magnoliopsida > Gentianales > Rubiaceae > Cinchona > Cinchona pubescens. The sequence continues at coordinate 139,877 of JANKKI010000354.1, forward strand.
TTAATAGTGTGTACATAAATAGTCCAAAAAAATTTAGATATCAAAATCTATAGTTTGTTAGTGATCGACAGAAAATAAAAAGAAAAAAGAAAAACTAAAAATTATATTACCCGCATTATTTTTTTGTAACTTCTCACAAAACATAGCAGTCTGCTTTAGTCTTTTTATCTACTATAACTAATATTTAACCTGTGCTACTTACGGGATTGTATTGTTTATAGAATAATCTTTTTAAAATTATGTGGTCTCTCAAAATAATTTATAAATATCACATAATAAAAAAGAAAGTAGGAGTTATTTTCTTGATCAGAAAATGAAAAGAATACTTATAGCAATCAAAAGCATACTTCTAAATGGAGAAGACAAACAATTAAATTTACTTTTAAATATAATATAATTACATCATCATTTAAAAATGACATTGAAAGTGTGCAAAAAATAATGATTTTAAAACTTTATTATCATTTTGAACTTGTAAATGTATAAAGACAAAGTATTAAAGTTACTTTTAAATGTAATATAATTACATCGTCATTTAAAAATGACGTTGAAATTATGCAAAGAATAGTGATTTTAAAACTTTGTTATCTTTTTACAATATAGCCTATTATTAAGTTTTTGATAATTATTCTTTCTTAAATGTAAATAGATTTTAAGGATGATATTACTAAAACATAATTAGGTTAAATTTTTTTGTATTTAATAAAAGTTTTTTGTGATTACCCTTCACGTATTATAAACCAAAAGATTTCAAATTTGGAAATATATATTTTCACATGTTATTATGAATAACATCATTTTAAGTTGCCATTTAATATTAATAATTATAAGAGGTATATGTGCACAAAGTAACCATTTTGAATAAATAAAAGTAGTTAAAGAAAAGATTTAGGTGAGTAATTTGAATTTGCATGGTTAGCAAATTAAATTATTTTTCTTTTACTCCCATTATTTACCTAGATGTGTTATATTTTTACATTGCCAGTTGTCATCCTCTAGTTGTTTCTCACAAATACCCCTTTTGCTTTAATATATATATATATAGCAAAATCCCTTTTGAGGAAAAGTATAAAGAGTTGACATGTGGCATAATAGGTAATGCTAAATATACTTGATAAAAAATCAATTACTTAATTAATAATGAAAGTCAAATTAATTACCTAAATATTATCTTTAACAACCAATTTTTAAAATACATTATTTAACATAAAGTATTAATAATACCTACAACAAATTAACACTCTAATAAGTTCACAAAATAAAAATTAGTGTGAAATATTATGAATAACTTCAAAGGATTTTTGAATAAACCATGCATTCTAATTATAATAGTAAGACCCAATTAAGGATAAATAAAAGGAAATCCTATCAATTAAAAATATCCTGAATCCATAAAAAATTTTCAATATGTAATTATAAACTTTCCAATAATATTTGATTAAATAGATTATCCATCCTAAGTTCTCTATTTTTCTTGCTAATTTAGGAAGTTAATGCTATTTTTTAATTGAAAAAAAGAGAATATAATTTACTATAAGAAAATTGCAAATATCATAATTAGTTCAATAAAACATATATAAAAATGGTTCATAAATACACAATTAATAAAAGAATTTAAATACAGATGGCAATGTTATAATTAGAAATGTATATGGCCATTTAAATTATTTTGATTAATCAAAAGTGATGATGGAGTGCCAGAATCTTTATTTGAAGTGCCAAAATTACTAGCCTTTATTAATTATGCAAAAATTTTATGCATATACATATATATATAATGAACTTTTAAGATCAATTTCTTTTCTTTTCTCTTTTTTTTTTTTTTGCATCTTCTTGAGAATTTATATTTATTAGTAATTAACTATTAAATCAACAAATATTATTTTTAAATGATTATGTAATCGTAACACTTTTAAAAATAATTTTAATATTATGAATTATTATGTCTTATCTACTATTTGGCATCATGTTTATATCTAGACTTTATATAGTGAGATCTAAAATACATTGTTAAAAGTATAATTTTTTCCTTTTACAAGTACAAATAGCTATTGTTTTTTCATTATATTCCATATAATTATGATAATTTATTTATATAATTTTACTAAAATCAAATACTTATTCACATTTTGTTCTCAACTCTCATTTAAAATTTTGTTTTTAAAGTTTCTGGTAGTCTTTTAAAAATAATTTTATTTAAAGAACACAATTTTTTTAAAAGTTTATAATACAAATAGACATAAAATTTGTTATTATATGCGCATAACATGGGTTCTAAATGCTGACCCCTTGACAATGTAGTTATATTACATTTAAAAGTAACTTTAATAATATATATTCCCCACTTCAATTATGTTTTTTATTGTTAGAAGTATTCTTTTTTCCTTTTCTAATCTAGAAAAAAAAAAAAATTCTCCAACCTTCTTTTCACTGTGTGATCTTCACAAATTATTTTCAGAAACTACATAATTTAAAAAGAGTATACAAATAATATACGGGTTGAATACTAATTATAGTAGATAAAATTGATTTTCTACCATATATTAAAGCTAGCAAAATGCCTTTTTTTTTTTTTTTTTTGAGAAGTAGCAGAAAAAAATGTTGCATGTAAAATTAGTTTTAGTGTTTTTTAGTTTTAGTTTTAGTGTTTTTTTTCCCTATCTATCACAAACGAACTATGGATTTTGATATCTTAATTTTTTGACCATTTATATATATATATATATAGACACACCACACACATGCTATTAAGTTCACTTATTTCTAAATATGTACAAGAGAAACATGGCAGATTCAAATTTTTAAAATAATAAGTCATAGTACGTTGTTACTATCGTACACCTGTCTAACACAATTTTTAAAACATAATTTATTTTAACATAAATTTGCAATGATTATTTATAATTTGGAAGGAAGTATATAGATTTAAGTGCAAATTTAATAATTATATCATATTTTTACTATTAGTTTCTGGTATAAAATTCAGGGAAATTCATCCTTCTTTACATACTAAAAAATTACTGTAATAAAACACATAATCAACTCGATATTTTAAATATTCAAAAGATTTAATTTATCTTTATATTATCAAGTAATACTTAAATAGGAAAAATTAATCGATATACATTAATTAAAAATGTATGGTAAAAGTACAAATTGGGTGGGGTAGGTTTACAGATAATCAGATTAATCAGCATAAGATTTTACCAGATCAAATATAAGTTCTTCTATTTTTCTTTAAAATATTGTGTGGTCAGACAAAGTCCACCAATAACAATATTCTAACTATACATATTTAATTTGAATTTATACAGTTGCTATGGATCGTGTTTGTTGGGCTTTCATTCGCTCTTTTGATTCAATCTCGTTCAGCAAATCTGGGAGTGGCCACAGGTCATTTATTCGACAACATTTTTCGTTATTAATTTATTAAAAAACGGTTTATAAAATCATAAATTCAGTATTATTTGTTAATGTCACTCCACATCGACTATATTCCAGAAAATTTGTTTAGTGGGGCAAGATTTATGTACTTCAAGAATAATAATATTTCAGTCCCTATTAGAGTTTTCATTTTCTAATCGTCCAAATTTCTTTAAATTTTTGTATTAGCATAATCAATAAAAGCTACGTAATATAGAGATATAATTTAAACAAATGGAAACAATAATTTAAACAAATGGAAACAATCTATATAGAAGTTCTAATTTATAAGAACTACATTGAAATTTGACATATAACTGGTATTTACTATAAAAGTGTCTCATGTTCTATATTTACTCATTTGAAAGCAGCAATTTGATATTGTAGTTATTGCTTATTAGAAAGACTGAAAAACAAAATAAACTCAAGTTTTGAATCAATTGTCTATTTTTTTCTAATATTTAAATCATCTAATTTATAATTAATTATGAAAACAATAAAAATCTAGTTAGATTGATTTCAGTTTGTAACTAAATTAGTTTTCCTATTAATCAATCATAATAATTAGATTCATTAAGTATCTAGAAATTTTGATTAGCTTTGTTCATTCATACAATTATGAGTAAATGGCAGATGTTGGTATTTAAACTATTGACTAAATTATACTTTGGTATCCTATCTTTTAATTGTATCATTTTGGTATCTCATCTTTATAGATAATGTTGAATTGATGCAATTATATGATATCTAGACCTTTTGGCCTTATTTAAGGTGTTAGATACACATGTGTATATCAAATTATTAATATGTTCAATTTACACACTGATCCCTTACACAAATTGAACAATAATACGGTTTCGTTGACAAAAGATTTTTTTTTTTTTTTTTTTTTAAAAGAAAGAAGTAAGAGTATGCATTTAATCATTAAAAAGTTTGAGAATTTTCAGAGATTAAATGCAAACTCTTACTTTTTTTTTTTACATTTATTTTAGTTGCGATAAACAGCTACCTATAATCAATTATGTTGAATTTGTATTTCAAAATTTTTTTTTAATCTCTTGTGGTATCCATGTAACAATTTCGAGCATTTTTCATCCAATGTTAAAATTGACAATTATACAAAGTAGAGATTAATTGTAAACACGGGTATCAAAATGATACAATTAAAACATAAAGTACCAAAGGTAGCCCAATAAAAAATTTAGGTATAAATGATATCATTTACTCTACTGTAGTTTTACTTATTAATTGGGGAAAGGGAGGATGAAATATTAAAACTACTATTATTTTTTCAAATTTCTTAAAAATTCTTACATATTTATACAAGGTACAAGGGAATTTAGTAGGGATATAGCTGTGTCCATTGCCCCCATCCTCCTTCCGTCTCTGCTCCACATGACAAAATAATATTAAATTATCAGTCTTGATTTTAGATTCTCAATCAGATTTCGTTCCTTTTATTCTAGATCTAGTGACACATCAGTAGTTTTGTCACTTTATCACTTTATATATATATACACTTTATTTATTTCATTAATACTTGTTGTGTATGTTAGTTGAAAAAGAGTTAAATATAGCAAACCCCTTTAAGGTTTATGCAGTTTTGTACTAAACCCCCCTAACATTATTTTTTTTCTCACTTTGCTCCTTCTGTTAGTATACATCAGTAATTTGACTATTAAAAAGTCAAGAAAGATATTTTTACCCCGAGGCACTATAAGAAAATATAAAAGTATCCTCTTAAAGTTTACTATATTTGTCATTTTAGTCTCTAATTCTAGTTTTATGTCAATTAACCAACTTTAATCATTTAATCAATATAAAAAGAGCAAAGTGCCTATTTGGTCACTCAACTATGTCTAGCCTAGTTGTCATTTTGGTCACTAAACTTATTTGATGGCTGAAAAAGTCACCAAACTTTTAAAAATGCTTCTCTGTGGTTACTCTGTCTATTTCTTCGTTAACTGCTCTATTAGTGACCTCATGTGCGATTCACATGCGTATTTTTTAGGTATTTTTTTCAACATCCAAATGACTACCCTAAATCCATGCTTCAATTGGCTTTGTCAACCCTATTTGTCCCCAATACATCTGCATACACCAAAACAAGACTCCAACGGTAAATACTGACCCACCGGCTGCCCACTTCCCTAGCCCAATACAAGCCATTCCTTCGCTTCCATCTCCAGCTCCCTCTACCCCTACCATTCCTCCCATCTATTCTCCTTCGTTGAACTATCACCCATCTCCAACCCCTTTCCCTATGCATTTAAAGATCAACATATCAAAACCGGACAATCCTCGGTCAAAAAATACAAAAAAAAAAATGCTCCTTACAAATGGGTTGCTCTTTCAAGCATTAATTGTCCATTCTGTCTCCAAGCTCTGTATTTTCCCTAATGACTAGTTTCTTTTCTTGATGGAGTTGGAAATTATCAATCTTCAATACGGTTGAATCATATTTTTTACTGGGCTTTGGTTAAGGGATGGGGATGGGAAGGGGAAAGGGATAGGGGTGACGAGATGGGATGGAGGAGAGGTGGGAATGACGAGATTGGGTAGAGGAGAGGTAAAGGTGGAACAGGGGTATTGGGTGACGTGATGACCAGTTTGGGAGGAGTGGGGATGGCGGGATAGAGGGGGATGGGGGTAGCAGGATGGGTGTTTGGAAGGGATGGGTATGAGAGGGGTTCAAATTTTGAATTTAGTAAATTAAAATTATTCAATTTTTTACCCAAAGTTACTTGTATTTCTAGTAAGACCTTATAATTTATAGTTATTTTTTTATCATCGAATTTTGACTCCAAATTTTTTATTAGTGTTAGTTCCCTGTAATTGGACAAAAAAACCCCAGATAACACACACGTGAATTGCACATGTAGTCACATTTAAAGGAGTAGATAGTGGGAAAATACACGGAGTGACCTTGGAGATGCATTTTTAGAAGTTTGGTGACCTTTTCGGCCACCAAATAAGTTGAGTGACCAAAATGACAACCGTGGCATAGTTGAGTGACCAAATAGGCACTTTGCTCAACATCTTCTAATATTGTCTAAATAGCTAAAAATATAATGATGCCCACCAACACCAATGATTTTTTTTTAAAAATACTTGTGAAAAAATTTTAATACAAAAATTTCCTAATAAGACTATATTTTTCGGTCTTATATTTTATTTTCATGTAAAAGCAAAACTTATGTACACATGTAGATGTGTATAATTAAAGTTATATCAATCTATTTTCTTTTTTGCTTTTTTCTATGTTTATTTAAAATGATTTTCTTCTTACCTTTTTTTTCCTTTGTTAATATAATTCAACTGTCACCTAAATTATATGAAATAACTTTATACTTATAAACTAAAACTCAACTTAAAGTAATTTAGGCGAAACAGCTTTCTATAATTCATCAAATATTTTAAAATTAATTATTTCATCATGTTTTTAAGTTTTAAATATTGAAGGAACCATAATTTGATAATTAGAAAATTAATTAATTTAGAACATACTTATATTTTCAACAATGTTTATAGCATTATTGCTTTTATTTATCCCAAAGCAATAAATGATACAAAACTTACGTGAGCGACTAAAGTTAAATCTCGCTTAAATCTTAAGGGGACTTATCGCAATTAACCACTAAGAGTAAATTTGTCTTTTTGATAAAAACCTACTGGCAGGATTATATTGGACCGTTAGTCAAAGAGAAAAAAAAAGTAACGTTACGAAATTTAGTACAAAACAGTTCAAACCTTAAAAAGTTATACTATATTTAACCCGTCGGAAAACTTTAATACCTCATTCTTCCCTCTTTATGTAGTATGTGTACGTATAACATGCATGCTAATATGCTATATGAATCATGAAAAATATGAAACACAAGAGATGAGTAGGTATATGAGGGATGGATTTAGGGTTATAGGAGGTGCAGTCGGTCCCAAGATTTTATAAAATTATATTTTTAAAAAAATACATTTTTCCAATAATTAAACATAAACCTTATGACATCTATATTTATACATGTATTCGTCCCAATTCTTAATTCCTGGATCCGTTAACCTTGAAATCATACATGCATATGGAACACGTTGGACCTTATATATAAGGGTTACTAACACTTTGTCCCTCTAATTTTGGTGGGTAATTTTCATTTTGCCTTCTGAACTAAAAAAAATGTACTTTACTCCTTATTCACATTATTCATCATAAAAAATTTAAAATCATTACGATAATTTAGTTAAATGATTGAAATACCCTTAGTACTATATTTTGATCTTTTATGTATTTAAATTTTGATAATAATGTGATAATTATTTAAAAATAATAAAATAGATACTATAAAATATTCAATTATATCAATATATTTCTTGGTCAGATTATTAAAATTTTTGAATTTCATTTTATATTCTTATCGAATTTGAATGTTAACTATAGTGGTAGAACAATTCTATTAGTAATCGATTTGAAGCCATCCGACTCTAAATGAGTTTATTTTGTATTGAAAACTTTTCTTTGGATGTGTTGCTTGAAAATATATTTTATATAAAATTTTGTGATTTTTTTAATATCTCTTAACATTTTACACTTTTAATATTTGACTTAATCTGTGCAAATTGCAATATTGAATATAATATAATTCAACATTTTCTCACATTTTCACTCCCTAAAGTCAAATATATCAATTTGTTATTATATTTCATTTTTTTCATAATTCTTTTATAACTATAAAACATCCAATATCAACAATATAATATATACTAAGGGTATTTCAGTCATTTAACCAGATTTTCTTGATATTTTAAAATTTTTAAAGGATGAACAATGTGAATGGGGGGTTGGCGAAATGTACTTTTTTAGTTCACGAGACAAAGTGTAATTACCCACCTAATTCATAGGGCAAAGTGTTATTACCCCGTATGTATTTATAATTCTTTTCTAGGCAATATGAGGTGTCCAAGGAAAATAATAACTCACCTCGCAAGCACGATTGTAGACCTTACCTTTACCAAAACTTGATTAACTTAAACATCTTAGATTAGGAAAGTTAAGATATTTTAAATATATTGAAGTGCAGATGAAGACAATTAAATTTAGCTTGTTACTCTGACACCGAACTCTAATTCTTCCATTAATTAGAAAAGTTATTGTCAGACCATTAAATTCTCTTTTCAAATAATTAACGTCACTAGTCGTTGAGCAGAATTTAATAATCTACTCTTAACCAATAAAATTTTCCATATTTTTCTTAAAAAGTGTGTATTTCATTAATGTTAAGATTTAGGGTTTTTTTTTTTGAAAGTTAAAATCATAATTTCATTAACTTAAATCGACATAAGCTGCAACGATTACATCCATAAGAAAATTCTCGAACCAAAGAATACAACCATTGGTATACAAAGATAATTTAGAAGCAACATGAGATGGGCTTTGTATTATACTGTCTCTTAATATGCTCCACGTGTACAGAAGGAAATTGCTGAATCAATAATTGGATGTTTTCAATCAAGTGTCCAATGCTCAATAGATCAACTCCTTTGCTATTGATCTTTTTTACAAGGCTAAGTGCATCTCCTTCTGAAACAAAATGGGATAATCCAAAATCCTTGGCTAATTGGATTCCTTTTAAGAAAGCCAGGCATTCCGTGTGCTCGGCATCAGCTACACCCATGTGTATAAGCTTGGTCATCACCACTTGAATTTGGCCATTTTCGTCATGAACAACCAGTCCAATCCCCGTCCCTTCTGGTGAGAAAGCTCCATCCACGTTAATTTTTAGGTGGTTTGCTGGTGGAGCAGACCATTTCGAAGTCGAACATCTAGGAATTGAGGAGGATGTGATCCATGATAGAGCGCAATGGCGTAACAAGATTCATGCAACCGACCTTACTTAGTAGGATTAAGGCTTGGTTTGTTTGTTTTTTGTTTTTTTAATCAGGGCAAAAGCCAACTCCCAATCACATTGGTTATACCTTCTCCCCATCTAACCTAACTTGTTCATCAGATTTTGCCCTGTGTGGGAGTATTCTAGAGTTGGCTCGCCAAATGAACATTCTCACCTTTAGGGGAACGTTTAAATGCAAAATTCTATCTTAAAAGCTACAGATGACTCTTCACTCCCCTGCCATCTCTTCGAAGACTTCTTGCTACATGGTAAGCCGATTTCACCTCAAAATCCTCTTTCTTAGAATAGTGCCAAATAATCACATTTTCTAGGAAATGGGGTGCCAGTAGAATTCTTAAAATGTGCTCGACTTCAAAAGCAGGAAACAGCATTCTTAGTTCCCTTCCCTTCCAATTTCCTGCCTCAAAATTGATCAAATCACATACCTTTGCATTCGACCACAGGTACTTTGATTGTGTGACACTCTGAATGAACTTGGAATTGGAATCCAAGGATCCTCCCACACATTGATTGCACTTCGCTTACCAACTCTCCATCTAATTCCCTTCTCTAGCAATCTCCTACCAGCTAGTATGCTTCCCCAGACAAACGATAGGTTCTTCTTCTTTTTCACCTTTAAGAAATCAGTCTGATGATAGTACTTAGCTTTCAATAGTCATGCTACCAATGAGTTTGGGAATTTCAATAATCTCCAGCTTTGTTTGGCCAAGAGGGCTAAGTCCTTAGATCTCTGAATCCCATGCCCACTTCTCGTTTTGATCTGCATAAGTTCTCGCAATGGGGCCAACATATTCTCTTCTCTACTCCACTTTGTCCCCACCAGTAATTTCTAATCATGTTTTTTATATCTACACACAATCCATTTGGTAGTTGATAACAAGACATCACACAGGTTGGGACAGCTTGTGCCACAGATTTGATGAGTACTTCTCTCCCTTCTTGCGATAATGTTTTCTCTTTCCATCCTATCAATTTCCTACAAACATTGTCTTTGACAAAAGAAAAGATGTCCTTTTTTCGTCCTATACATAAGGCATCCCAAGGTAAAGAACATTTGCCATCATCCATTTGAACCCCCAAGATTCTGCACAAGTCCTCTAGCCTTTCTGTTGATGTATTTCTGCTGCAATACACTCTTGACTTGTTCTAATTTACCATATGTCCTGATCTGTCTTTATAAAATCAACAAATTTTTGACCTTGAGAATGCTACTATTATCTGCTCTAGCAAAGAATAGGTCGTCGTCTACAAACAACTAATGGGAGATTGATGATCCTCCAACACTTATTTTGATTCCTTGCCAAAGACCTGGCCTCTCCATCCTCCTGATCATTACAGATAATCCTTCAGCGCACATGATAAACAGATATAGTGATAAGGGATCGCCTTGTCGTAAGCCTCTTCAGGGGTTAAAGAACCTTGTAGGTTTCCCGTTAACTAGGACTGAAAAGGACACGGATTGCACACACTCCATAATCATTTTACACCATTTTCTTGGAAAGCCAACACAATGAATCACTCTTTCCAGATAACCCATTCTATTCAGTCATGATTATGCTTTCGCCATATCAAGTTTTACTGCAATAAAAGGGCCACTATTATTCATTTTGCGATTGAGCCAGTGAAAGATTTCAGTCACCACCACCAATACATTGTCGGTAATAAGTCTTCCTTTGACAAAAGCACTCTATGCTTCATCTATGATATGCAGCAAGACAACTTGCAGTCGATTTGTCAAAGGTTTTTGCCACAATCTTGTATACCACATTACAAACGCTAATGGGTCGGTAATCCGTGATTTTACTAGCATTCCTCCCTTTTGGAATCAAGATAATACATGTTCTATTCAACTTGCATATCCTTTCATTTCTATTCAAAAATGACAATGCCAAATTGATTACGTCAACCCCACTATTTCCCAGTATTTCTGAAAGAAGCCTGGATGTAGGCCATCTAGCCCAGGAGCCTTCCACGGATGCATTTGCCTTGGTGCTTCAATGATCTCTTCTTTGCTAAATTCCTTCATTAATACTTCCCTCAACTTTTTTCTGATATTCACCTGCTATCAATAAAGTCAATTGCAAAGTGTGTTGATTTCTTCCTGTAACAGTTCAAAAATACCTGGTCATTTTCATCTTCTTGTATGGTTCCCCCCGCCCCCAAAAAAAAAAAAAAAAAATTAGATTCTAGAATAAGCTCGTACTAACAAGTTTGTATATGCAGCTAGTCTCTTATACACATCTAGATGTGTATAAGAGACAGCATTAAACCTCGTATTAATCACTTAGATTTATTAAATTAAGGATACTAATAATGTGAAATAATAAACAGGAAAACACTTATCTGAACACTGCAAGAAAGAGTTTCCAAAATCAGTGAACATATGCCTCTGGATACTTGCTGAGATTGCTGTGCTAGCTGCTGATATCCCAGAAGGTTTGCATTTAATTTCTAGAATTATATGGTGTCAATCATTTTCTTTTCAAGGTTTTATGATATTACAAAATATGCTTACAATATTTAATGGTTGTTTTACTCTTTAATGCAGTGATTGGCATGAACAGCTTTTGCACTCAACATACTGTTCAAAATACCCATATGGTCAGGGGTCTTGCTAGCTGGCCTAAATACTCTTCTTCTCCTGGGGTTACAACGCTATGGTGTGAGTAATTAGAAAGCACTAATTAATCATGTTTAAGCTCTCTGTTATCTTAGGAAAAGTCCCAATCATGTTTTAGCAAAATTGCTGAAGTTCTTTGCATGGATTATTTATTCAAAGGCTTAATTAGTGCACTTCATACCGCTAAACTTGTAACAATTCTCACTTTGCACTCGGGTCATATTTTAATTTTGGACTTAACGCACTTTAAACTCTCAAATTTACCTAATTTTGATCCAATTTCAACACTATTATAAAATCGTGCACACCATATAACTAAAGTAGAACATTCGTTAAATTTTTTAATACTAATAAAAAAATTGGACCATAGCGAGACAATTAAGAATTAAGTGTGCAATGCGTCCGTAATCACAAATTGAAGCAAGTCCCTTATTCCACATCAGATACAATTTAGAGACCAATCCATTATTGATTACAGACTCACAGTCCCAACGAACTTGTTAAATATCCACCGAGACAATAACTCCTTCTTCTAAAGAGAACATTTACAGGCCTGATGTATTTTTTTTTTTGGTTGCAATTGCAGATAAGGAAGCTGGAAATTGTAATTGCCACACTGCTGTTGGTTGTTGCAGGCTGCTTCTTTAGTGTTATGCTGCATGCCAGACCTAATGTGAAGAAGCTCGCCATGTCTCTTATACAAAATTGAGCCGTGGAACTGGCACAAGAGATGCTGTTGCTCTTTTGGGAGCCTTGATCATGCCGTAAAATCACTAGACTCTCCAAATTACTTAAATTGCCTCCTCCAAAACACAGTCCTAGCGTTCATGGGTGGAGGAATTACATCTTGAGGACAAAATTTAATAAGCACATATTCATAAGGACATAACTTATGTTGAACTCTTTTAAAATTTTAAGCGACGAAATATAAATTTTTTAACGGTTAAAATATTAAAATTTCAAAATTTTCAAAGGTGAAAAATGTGAAAGTTAAAAATCTTGAGACAGTTGCCCCACCTGCCGCCCTTAAATCCGCCCTTGCTAGTGACCATTGCTCTGATGAAAATTCCCCGGTTTTAAGCTGACTATCAGTGATCCTTTGTGAGTGCAGGCACAATCTGTTTCTCCATTCAGCTCTAGTCATCTCCAGGAAGATACCTCGATCCGCAGATGGTATTCGGGTCAGTAATATGCATCATCATTTTTTTGTGTAAATTACATTTACCTCCCATGTGGTTTGACCAAATTACCAAACGCACCATATAATTTAGAAAAATTACAAAACTCCCCTCAGAGAGGGAGAAAAGGGGTCGGATGTGAATATCGGTGTTAGAGGATGAATGAAAGAGGGACCAATTAGAGGGATGAGATGGGTGGATTGTGGAGTGAGCTTCCGGTAGTGATTGGAGAAGAGAGTAAGCCTAGAGAGGAAGAGACAAAAAGAGGCAGAAGGAAAAGAAAATATCAGTGGGATAAGGTTTTCTGCAAAAGAAAAAAAAAAGTCTTTATTATTGTTCTTTTAATTTAATTTTAACTTAAAATTTTTCAATCAGTCCTAATCAATCCCAAAGTTTTGTCAGAAACTGTATTATGTGAATATAAAATTAATTATAACACTTTGATGGGATATTTGACTTCACACTAATTTAATTTTGACATCAGCAATAGCATTAACAGTAAATGGTTATTTGTTAAACGTTTAAATATTCAAAGGGAATGATTGTGGATGACCGTAATTTTACCAAATTACAGGATGTGTTTGGTAATTTGGTCAAACCTCAAGGGAGATCAATGTGATTAACCATATTAGAGACACCAAATCTTCGTCTAGTGATTTGAAGATAACCAGTAAATAATAAAGAAAGCATATTACTATCTAAACTACAATTAGTTGTCTTGTAATCTGCATCATCTAAATATAATGTAGAATGCTGAATCAACGCTATCTGCTCCCACGACTTGAGACAGATCTTATTGCTATTTCTGCCTCATTTTTTCCCCCCATGTTAACAGAGTGCAAGCAGATACTTCTTACTGGAAAGCGCTATCGCTCTCTTCGCTGCATTCCTGATAAATGTTGCAGTCATATCTGTGAGTGGCAGTGTTTGCTCAAATCCAAATATCTCCACAGAAAGCAAGAAACACTGCAAAAATATCACACTCGACTCCGCTGCTTTCCTGCTTAAGGTGTTCTTCATCGCGAGTTGCGCAATTACTTCTTGTACCCATAGATCGAGTTCATTCTCGACAACCAAATATCAATGAAATCATCAAAGAATGCTCATTCATTAACTTATGAATGTTAAAACAGGATGCATTAGGCAAATGGAGCTCACAGCTCTATGCCATCTCTTTGCTTGCTTCAGGTCAGAGTTCAACTGTTACAGGAACCTATGCTGGCCAGTACATAATGCAGGTAAGATATGAGAAATTCTTAGATAGACCCGATCCACGATAAATGACATGGTATCCTTTGGTCTAAATTTATCTACATCACTCTATTCTATTAAAATAATTATTTTCATGGATAATGTAGATGAATAACTTGAACTATTGGGTCCATACTATCTATCATGGATCGAATCCATCTAAGAATTTTTCGATAAGATACATATACAAATACATTATAGACAGAACAGATACAGTCGTAAAATTGTTCGTCAAATGCTATATTTTCAGGGATTCTTAGATTTGAGGATGAAACTTTGGTTGCGAAATCTGCTGACCAGATTCATCGCTATTGCTCCAAGCTTGGTGGTCTGCATTATAGGTGGATCTGCAGGAGCTGCAAGGCTAATCATCATAGCTTCTGTAATGTCAAAACTAAAACTTATACTACCAAACTAAATATATGCTCGAAAAAAATGTCTAACGAAAGAATTTTATGCTTGTGTTCAGATGATCTTGTCATTTGAGCATATATTTGCCTTAATTCCACTTGCTCAGGTTCACAGGCAGTGAAGCAAAAATGGGTCGCTACATAAGAATTCTATTCCGGTAAAATTATTATCTATAGTTTCGTATGCACAAGTATTCTTTTGGAGAAATCAGATTGTTCATCAATTTTTACAGGCATCTCTAGCCACTTGGCTCTTGGGGTTTTGCTCAATTGCTATCAACATATATTTTGCGAGTACAAGTCTGCTGGCATGGATTACAAACGAGAAGATGCCTAAGGCTGCAAGAATTCTTTCAGGACTACTAATCGTTCCACTAATTGCACTATACATTGCACTGTTGGTATACTTAACATTGAAGCCAGAAACCCATTCCCATCGTTCCACAGATTTTGATACAGATTCAAACGAGCACAATGAAGCACAAATAGAGCAAAGGACAGAATTCAGCAATATCCAGAGAACATCTAGATTGAAATCGAAAGCATTACAAGCAGTTAAAACTATTAGCATTTCAACTCAATTTCACCAAGGAGAATTCACTGTTATTTCCAAAATTCACTGTTGAACTGTGCGGATATCAGAATACTTACCCTCAATTCACGTAAAAGAACAAACAACATTGATCTGCTTTCTTTGAGACTGACCCGAAAGAAGAAATATCTCAAGAAAGCAATCAAGAACTGAAACCTCAAAAAAAAAAAAAAAAAAAAGAGGAACTGAAACTTTGTAAATCGATTAAATTATCAGAGTTCAACGATGGATACAAAAAGAACTGATAAGATTGTCAAATGAACAAAAGAAACAAAAAATAGTAACAAACTCCAAGTTATGCCTCCACAATCCGTACCCTCAACGTGCTAAAAACTAGAATGCAACTTTCTTTTTTCCCTTTTCTCTTCTTTGTCAAGTTTTAGTTGACAAATAGGATACAACACACCAAACTGTTAGATACCAATTTACAATTTTTAAAATTGCTAAACAGCAATCTCCAAACAAGTTTAGGGGCAATAGAGGTAGAAGAATTTATAATTTAGTACTTGATCAAATGGTGGCGTAACCAGAGTTCATACATGACCTCATGCATATGAAAAGCATCATATTTGATAGGAGGCGAATTCCACTGAAAATGCTTCTGAATCTGCATGAAAACAAAGCTATCATCACTACTACCATTCATAAGAGACATAGAACCTACACTATAGTCCAATAACGGGAAAAAGACCAACTTAGTCCCTTATCTTTGGGGTATCGACCAATTTGGTTCCTTATCTATCACTATAGACAAATTTGGTTCCTTATCTTTAGAAAAATTAACTAATCTATGGCTTATGACGGAAAAGTTAATGGACCAATCCACGTGATAATCACGTGACCATTAACCTGCAGTAGATAAGTTGTCAATGGCTCCGTTAGTTTGTCCACAATTTCTGTCACAAGCTTTAAATTAGTTGGTTTTTAAGGATGAGGGGCCAAATTGGTCTTTTTGATAGATAAGCGACTAAAGAAGCATTTGTGTACAAGGGCTTTAATCCATTAGTTTAGACTAAGTATAAAGTAAGTCATTGATGCCAAAAACACAAATGTATGATCAGCAAAACCTCCCACCCCAAAAAACCCCTTTCCTGTTAAGAATGGCAAGCCTTACCTTCACTAGATTGTTGTGCAAAGAAACAAATTCTGCTTGTGTTATGTTCTTGAGGATTTGTTTCAGCTCATAAACATCTTTCTGCTTGAGAATGACCGAAAATTTCTTCCAGTTAAGGATGTCATTGAATGGCAAGTCATAATAGTCAGAAAGGATTACTGCCACAAAGATGGACATCCAATTAGAGAAATGATCATAAACTCCCAAAAGCGACCCAGAACTAAGGAGCTAAACCATGCAAAAGAAAAAAGCACTCAAAAGATATATAATTCAACAGAAATGACACATTGGTAAACACAAACCTAATTTTTTCCCACAGTAAACAGGAAATAATCAAGTTCCGGACACCACTTTTTTCTCCCATAGTTGGTAACAAAATTGTTGACAGCATAATGTTGAGTTATTTGTGAGTAATGAACTGTTCTATCAAACAGTAATATGCAATGTATCTAACACAGACCAGAATTTGTTATTACTAGAATGCTCCATTTGTGGTGTCTTATTCAAGCTGGAGCACAAGGCAATCACACAAGAGTCCAACAGAACACAAACTTAGCCTTGCTTCCCAAATTCAGGCACCAGCCAACATCCTAAATCTGCAAACCATATTTTCACTTGGTTACTGTATAACTGGGATGCCATCTCGTGCTACAGTTGTTTATGTTCTTGGACCATCATGGATTGGACCAAGAAAGGTTCTTTATCAAGAAAACAAGAGATTGCTAGACTGGTGCAACAGTGTGGTGGCTTAATTGCTAAAGTTATTCAAACCACCTAATCGACTCCTAGTAAGAGTGGGAAAAAGATAATAGACAACCCCATTATTCTCAAAAATGGGAACTCTTCTATTACTCAGCACAAGTGGAAATGTCAGATTGTTGGTTGCTTTTAGTTTTAAATTCAAGCAACACGCATAATATTCCATAATGTATTTCAGGATGTATCACACATGAGAAGAAATCAGTCAAAATTGTTGAAGGTATTACATGTTCAATTACAGAAGCATAAAAGAATTGTATTCTTACCAGGTATACATCCATAATGGATAGAATCTGCTATGCGAGCACTGTTGACCTGGGAGCACACCAGGGCAAATGCAGAATTTAGACCAGTAAAATTTCTTTTGATACACTAGTTCTCCAATAGCCCTGCTTATTCTGCTGTCTTTGATATAAAGTTCTGTATCATTCATCCACTCACGTGCCAAAATAACCCTGATTTTCGAGTTCCTACTACATTGCCCTTAACCAATCTGTCCTGAAAATATAATTTCTGTTAGCTCCATATATTTCTGAATGTATCTGAAGCATGTACCTCCTATGCCATGTGTATAAGAGACAGGTCAGGTTTGTGGATTTGTTAGTGATGATCCGGATCAGGCTGACTTGTTTTTCAGTTCCTCTTTTTTTTTAAGACTTTTTTTTTTTACACAGGGGATGGGTATTTCTGCACAAGACAGAAGCATCAGGGGATTTTCCATGAGAACAAGAGAAAGGGTAAATTAGAGATGACTATAAACACTTGGCCTACCAAAAAAAAAAAAAAAAAGAATGAGGAAAGGATATAAAGAATCAAGATATGCTGCAACTTATGGCAACAACCAAAAAAAACTGATATTCTTGGAAAAACTCTAAGGTGATGCTTATCTTCTTGGTGAAAAGTCCTTTTCCTGCTTTAGTCTTTCTAAATCAACTTCATTATGTTGCCTTGACTAATATTTAAGATAGGGTATCTGGTAATTCACTATTACATCACTGCTGATGATGCTACTAAATCTATTCCTGATCTTTTATGACAAAGTAAATCAAATAGCTCGTAACAAATGAGATCTTCCATTAAAACAAGGTATCTACATTGGAAGAGTATTACCATAAAGGTTACCAAAAGAAAAACACCACATGAACAACTGAAAATCAGAGGAGAAAATAAAAGTAAAAAGAAATTTCAGATAAAGATGTCCCATACTTCACACCTATCTCAATCATTAAAAAGGAAAGGGCGTGAAGGACTTCTAATTTGAGGTTGACACGAGCCAAACAGTCCTTTTGAACCCTCTAGAGCATGTCTTTAGTAATCCTTCGTGACTGCCCACACTAACCATCAAATTTCCAAAATACTAGTTATTCTGTCATTCACTGCATGACAATCATAACAAGCATATGGCACAAGACTTGATATGTTATAAAGGGCAAAAATGTAGAGAACAAACCCCTATACATTCAAGAAAAGCTTGAAAAACACATTAGGAGTCATCCACAAGTGGAAAAGAGTAATATATAGTAAACATTTCATGAACAGCATGGCATGATGGAGATATTATTGTTGCTGAAACTATTTTTTCCCTATACAGCACACGTGTATGACTTATGAAAAAGAACATAGTGTAGTTTCTAATTGCACAAGCTGAATTACAAATTTCCTCTGTAATGATATACACCTTACAAATCTTTACTATGACCCATGGTTTCTCTTCAAATGAAAATCTGTCCAAGTTTCATCTACTTTAACTCCACTACTCACAGATACATCACCCAACATCTTATGCCTACATCACAAGAGCAAGCAGAAACCCACCAAATCATCATGCCAGTTGCAAAATTGGCATGCCATCAACGGAAACTTCTCCAAAATGAGAAATCCCACAATAATTTCCAATAGGAAAGTCCTACTTACAACCTCAACCACAGCTGTGAAACATCCTACATGTTACTATGATCCTCAGAATACCAAACATGACATGTACAGAATAGCATGCACAACAAATAGAGGAGAAAACCCTGGGATGTGAGAGAGAGAGAGAGAGACATTGACTGAGGACCAAAATGAGTTTTTAATTGAACCAGAACTAAGAGGTACTCCTTAAGACCTCAACCACAATCATAAATAGTACTATTATTACAATGCTCAAAAACAAAAATGAGATCCATGTACTAAGTTAAGAAATAAATAAGGGAGACCTGATAATTTTGGTGTAGATGGCCACAAGGATCAGGTGACAAAACAGAACTTAAAATTAAATGAAGGGAAACTTAAATGAAGCTAAAGAAAGGGGATAGCAGCAATTACTGTACATAACAGTGTCATCATAGCTTATCTAGGGGAGAAATGGCAGGCAGAGAGAGGGGGGCTAGCATATCTATCCTGTACTCATTTTAGAAAAGACCGTGGTATATTTTCAAGTTGCATTCTATAATAACGTGTCTATTATAGGAGTGCAGTGTAAGGATCCCCAAAGAAGAAATTAGTGAATACCCCAGTTAACTCCAGGAACATGAAAACAAGAAAGGTATGTCTGAACACTAAAGTTTGCATCTTTAAGATGGAAATAACAAAAAGCTTCATAGTGAAGATAAATGAACAATGCAGGAAAATATGTTCAAACAATGAATCTATGTCCAACCAGGAGGAATACAAAATCAAAACATAATTTAGATCACTAAGTTAAAATAAATCCCTATTACCTGTTTTCAACATCATTCCCATCCACGTGGAAGGGCAAAAGGCTGCAGCACTTGGGGAAGAGCAACATCTTTGTGCGGAATAAACCCAACATCGTAGCTTGGGGAGCACACAACCCGTATTGAGTTTTTCACAAGAAATGGAAGTCCTTCAGTTGCCCTGACTCCTACACATCTAAATGACAAATAAGTGATCTGCACCCAGGGTCCTATTCCAGTAAGGGTACTTGACTATCAAACTCTCAATGTAGTCTTTGACAATCACGGTCATATTCTCATAGGAGGTGGCCTGAAAAAGATTATTGCACTATCAATTATCTATGTCAGTTAAACTATCTAGACATGTATAAAAGAACAATGATTTGATTGTACTGTAACAAGCACTTAGACATGTGTCTTTCCATACTGGAACGTAACAGAAGAGATAGAATGCTCACAGCAATTTCAGAAAAAGCAGACATATTATCTACAAGAATTTCATAAATCAAGGGATCATGATAATATTAATTAACTAAAATGTACTAGAGAACTACTGGTAACAAAATTACAGCAAACTAGTATCCGACAAAAAACAATACTCAATACTCAGGTTGACTGTGCCTTCATTTTACCAAATCCAGTTAAGAAAGTGTATCTCAATACTCAGGTTGTCCGTGCCTATCACTCCAAACTATAACTTCCTAAGCCAATTTGCTATTTTCGTCTGAAACCTTAACTCACTTAGAATTTAGAAACTCAATCTTGTTTAACAAATCAAAATCAGCCCTTCATATTATAGTTAAACTACATTTCTTCCCTAGATTCTTCTGAAAAATTCAAATCAACTAAACCAAGAAAGTAAAAAACGTCAACATTTAAATCAATGAACATGAACTCGTAACAACTTAAACACATTATACATTTATACCTTTCCTCTCATCTTATGACAAGAGATTGGGATGAAAAACAAGTCAGCCTGATCCGGATCATCAGTAACAAATCCACTCTCCCTAATATTCTGGAAAAAGTAGCCCTCACTCGCATACTTCCCCGTCAGGCTTCCTTGGCGTCTGATAGTAAGTTTTGGGATCTCCATCCCGGTATATATACACCTTAAACTTCCTCTCCATTTCCGCATAATTCAACCGAAAAACCTCCGATGAATGAAATACATCGATTGATACTTCATCCGCTGTCTCTTCCCCCTCCTCCTTCTCCTCAGCTTGATTTAATTCATCTTTTTGTACAACATGCGCCTGTGAAATCATCAAAAGATTAGAAATTGTGAAAAGGGTTGTCGATTTAGGGGAATTTTAATAATGCGTTGGTGAGAGTGAGAGAAAATACGTACCTGAGGGGAGAAAAAAGTGGCCGGAGGAGGGGTAGTTGAGGAGAGAGAAGGAGAATTGAGGGATTTGAGGGAGAGACAAGTGAAGGAGAGAAGAGTGACGATCGCGAGGGTTAGGAGAGAGCCTTGGAGAGTGCAGATGGCAGTTGACGGCAGGGTTTGTGTGGGTTTTGCCGCTGACATTGGCGGAGCCGAAGGTGGTTGTCGGTGGTATCTTTGCTTGAACAAGTATTGGTCTACTAGCACTACTTTTGTGATGGGGATTTATGGTGTGTGTTTATGTGTGTGTTTTCCAGGCGTCAGCAGCATTTATGGTGGTGGTGGTGGTGGTGGTGCCTGGTGGATTCCAATAGACGGCCAAATCCAGCCAAGGGCTGTTTCAGTTTATATTTCAGATTTCTGTTAATTTTTTATTTTATTTTTTTTAATTTAAATTTCTCGTCCCGTGCAAGGAAATCTAATCATATCCATTCCAAATTTTGGTTCAATTGTTTAACGGCAAAAAAATCTATATGATCACTAAACAATTTTTATAGTTTATTTTTAGCTATCTAATTTTTTTAGCTTTTAATTATCTACTAAATTATTTTAATGATTCACTTACAGTAAGTTAGCTGTTTTTTTTTGTTTTAGATTACGCACTAAGCTTTTTTTAAAACTTTACTATTGACTATTAGAATGACTAAGTATAATATTTATATAATAGTTATTAGTATACTTTCTTTTTAAAAGTTAAGTAAGTATTTTAAAGCAAAAATAGTTGAGTGACCATAAGTGAAATATAAAAATAATTCAGTTGGCAATTTGAAGCTAAAAATAGTTTAGTGGTTATATATATATAGATAATTGAGTGATCATAGACATTTTTTAACCATTGGTTAATTATCAAACTTTTTCTTCAATCCCAATTTAACTGATTAATCAAAATTTATTGATTAATTTAAAAAATAATATAAAACTAAATGTAAACTAATAAAACTAATGACGCAAAAATTAAAAGCTAAAAGCTAAAAAGTTATAAATGATTGAAAAGTGTGAATTAATAAATATATGAAATGGTGGTTACTAAAGACTAAAAATCAAAGTTGATAAAAATAAAATTTTGATTATTCGATTATTTAGTCATTATTTTTTAATAACTAAATTCAAACTGTAAAATCAATTTCCATATTAGTTTTTATTCGGTTAATTGAATATCAATTGTTCAAATATCGAATATCAAATTCAATTTAATTTGATATGTTTATTCAATTAATAAAGAGTATGATACACACCTAGTCCTATTTTTATTTGGTTTGGTTGTAATATGTACCCTGGGCTATTATTAGTTTGCACTTTATTTCTAAACTATCAATTTTAGTATCAATTTGTGGCATATGTTTTGAAGGGATAATTATCAAATCGGTCCCTTAACTTAGGTCTTGTGATCAATGTGATCCGTTAACTTAAGAAGTTGAACAATTTAGTCACTTAACTTATTAAATTTTGGCCAATGTAGGACCCGTAACGAAATCTTAAACCCTAACACTTCATTTAACGGTTGACCAATTTAATCCCTTAACTTTCATATTTTAATTTATTTTAAATTTTTTCTTAAAAATTATTACTAAAATAAATAATACCTAATACATAGTACATTTTTTTTAAAAAAAAAAATTCTTAGTAATTAAAAAAAAAAAAAAAAAGAACAAGTGTGAATTCCAACACATACCAGTTCAACTCGAACAGAAATTTAAAAAATTGAAAAACATACTTGTTTTACATACAGTTCTCCAAAGTACTTGTGATTATATGCGTAAAAATATAAAACAGTCGCACGATGTTCTATTCATATAACTTGAAGGTAAAGTAATAAAAGACTGTCTTTATTTTCATGCCAGTGGTGTGGACAAAACAAATATTAAAAAACAAATTATTTATAAATTTGTCAAATCTCACTTAAAACATTATACAGTAAACAAAATAGTTTTTTCTCTTGGAATAATCCAGAACTAAATTATATTTTGAGCATAAATTTCAGAATTGATAGGAAAATTATTTTTGTTTTCTCAATTTTCATGCCGATAATAAAATATATACTAATCCTACAATGTATACAATTTTTTTTGTAGGTTATAAACATAAATTCAAGTTTTAGGATTGATATGAGTTGAGACAATTTTAAAAATAATTAACAAAATTTCAATAGAACTCCTAAAACTTACCAAAAACAGTTTAGATTGAATAACATTTTTTGTACTTTGAAAATGACTCGTAAAATTCTCCCAAATCATATCAAATGCTAACATTGAAGTAAAGTTTTTTTTTTTTTTTTTTTGAAGGCAAAAAGTCTAGAAATTTTCCTTTTACTAGTAAAAATATCTTGAAAAAATAACAAATGAGCTTGAAAATAAGGTTTAATTTTTTTTAAAATTTATGCATTTTATAAATTTCGGAATATTAGTGGAAAATTATAATTTTTTGAGTTATATTGGTATTTTTTTTATGATATTTTAAGCATTAGGGAAAATTACCTAAATAGTCTTCCTACTTTTTCATTAAATCAAAAGTGGTCCATCAACTTCAGTTTTAACCCATTTAGTCTGTTAACTAAATATTTATAGCTTTGGTCCCTATTTAGTTGCACCGTCCAACCCAACCAGTTAAATTTCGTGTCATAAATGGGTTGACTCAATAAATTTCGAGTTGTGTCATAACCTGTTAATTTCGTATCATGTTCTTGTTGTGTTATTGGGTCGTGTCAGAAATCACCTTTGCCAACCCTACCCAAAATACAAGTTTTTTTTGACCGCATTGCCCACAGTCAAACTGATGACTACCCTCACTCGCCACTCGAAAAAATACAAAAAACTTGTGTTACACGATAACCTGTTAAGTTACTGTATGAACAAATTTTGCTGAACTTTTTATTTTATTATAATTTAATATAGTATATTTTAAGACTATGAATAATAGATTTAATATTAGATTATTAAATCAAACATAATAATAATTTTAAATATTATCCAAAAAATTTCAATAATTTTAATAATACATTTTAAATTACTATAATAATAAGGTTAATATTAATAATAGTTTGAGTTATTAAATAATCAAAATTTGAGATTTTAACTCAAATGGATCGCAAGTTATGTAATTGTTAAATAGGTTGATACTCTTTGTCTATAGTAATCGAGTCAGACACGAACACGACCCGAACCCAAATGGGTCTGACACAAACACAATACGATAAGAAACAAGCCTTACATCGACACGACATGACATTACGAATAGAGGTGCTCAAACCCGACCCAACCCAAATGAATTTGGGGCTAAATGGGTTGGATTTTCGGGTTTCGGGTTACTCGACTTTAGTAGGGTTGGGTTGGGTTTTATTTTTAAAACTCAACCCAACCCGAATAACAAAAAAAATTCAATTATATTTTTTTAAATTTCATTTTTATTCTAATTATTTCATCTACCTTCTATTATTTTTCCTTTTTATTTTTGAAATATCTTCTAATTTATCATATTGTTTACTTTTTTCCTTTTATTCTTGACATAACCATTTTAATTTTGACCAAACATATATTTTTAATGGATGGATTTATAATTATAGATTTTTTTAAAAAAAATTATTAATTTAAATTTTTAACCCGAATAACTTGAGTAACTTGCCCGACTAATACTTGGGTTACGTTATTAGTTGGGTTGGATTGAGTTTTATTTTTTTAACCCGAAAACCCGACAATACGAAAACCCGACCCATGAACACTCCTAGACACGAACACGATACAGAAATAGGTCACACCTGACACGTAATCTGATAACCCGACCCATTGACACCCTTAGTTTTGGGCAATACAACCAAATAGAGAATAAATTGGCACAAATATTTAGTTAAATGACTAAATCATCCAAAATTTAAGTTAAAGAGATCATTTCAGTTTTAATGAAAAAGTTGAAGGATTATTTAGTGTCCTCTATATACAAGAAAAAAGCTTTGTACTTTTCTCCAAATTCCACTAGAGATTATGTAATCAAAAAGCTAGGAGCCGTTGTTTTCAACTTGTTCGCATAATTCACAGCCATCAGACCTTACTATTACACCCCATCTCTTTAGTATATTCTGGGTAGTCAACTTCATTCTATAAAGAAGCCAAAGAATAAATCAGATTTTCGGTTTATAGCCTTTTCCCTACATCAAGTTGTGCCATAAAACATTGCTGATTTTCGGTAAATAACCCTTTTCCCTACACCAATTTGTGCCATATAACATTGCTAATTTAACGGTGAAAATCTTCATTCATTCAAAGTTACTTTCGGTCCAAATTGTTTGTTCTGTATTTGTGGGCTGGGGCACAAACAAGTTTGGAGTCCCTTGTTTTAGCAGTTTCACCTCAAAATTGTTCCTTCTTCTTTTAGGCATTTCCAAGCCCCTTCATGAAAAAAAATTTCTACCCTTGCGAAACTAAATTTCAATCGCTTTTTTTCAGAGAAGTTTATACACAAGGGACCACTTGGAATATGCCGGTAATCATACCAAATATTAGTATTCTATCCATTTTCAATCGTAAGTAAATTTGTTCTACTTATTTCGTACTACAGAGTAGGTATAATAGTTATTGACATGATTAAATTTGTTCTACTTATTTCGGGGTCCACGCGATTGCCGTGCCCTCACCCTATCTCTCTTAAACTAGATTCAAAATATAAGTTAACAGTTTAATCAAACCTCTTAATACAAAATTTATGATTATAACCTGCAAAAATGTTAATATTATGAGGTGAGCGACAAATCGCTCAAGTAACTCTAATAACCTCCTTTACTGGACCAAACAAGTTATATATATACATATTTTATAAAATTTTAACACACAGTCATACAAAAGTTTTTTTTTTTGAAAGAGTTTTTAGTCGACAACAAAACAAAAATTTTATTTTACGTAATCGCAAAGATTCATTTCAAAAATAAAACATACATACTTTTATAGCAAGTGACATTATATCAAAAATTTGCAAAACAGATTTCACAAATATCAAAAGTTCAAAATCGAAATCGAAATCAGAATACAAGAATTAGAATTCATAATCAGAGTTTTAAAATTTAGAATCAGATATCATAATCAAAATCCATAATCGATTTTCAAAATTTATGTCATGATTCATGATAAAACATAAAACAAACACACGATTCTTCGACTTCATACTGAATATTCAACTTTGTTCTAAGAGAGTTCACTAACCATCTTAGCTAAGTTCAGACTCAGAGTTCGGAGGTCAGAAATTATCTTATCTAACAGTTCAGAAAGTGCAGAACTATAGTTCATACTGACTATTCATGATTATTTTAAGAATCTTGGTTTGTTATTACCGAGCAAATATTCCAAACACATACGCAAAATAACCATACAAAGTTCAAAATAATGCCACTTATATAAATTCATAATTTAAAACAATTTTAGTATCTATGTATGGTCTAAGTTTAATAATTTAAAAAATATGTTATCAAAAACCTAATATTTAGACAAAATTAGAATTTAAAAATTGACTAGAAGGATAATAAGACTTAGCTCGAAATAAAATATTCGTAAAACAAAAATTAAATTTCCTCATTCTGTCTCTTATTCAAATTGTTAACTAAGTTCACATTTCAAAATAAACTAATTACATCTAGACTATGTATAAGAACATTATTAAACTATTCTAAAACTAAGAAGTCATGTAAATACTAAATTAATATACTTTTTAATTAAATAAAAATAGACAGTTAAAATCTATTACTATTACGTGCAAAAGTATTCAATAATTTATTATAAAATAATTTTTAATATCTTTAATTACTTATACAATAAGTATTCAAATTTTTGATTCAAAAATTAAATCTCAAAAGGTTAAGAGAATTACTATACAATTTATCCCAAACTATCATATGTCAAAAGCCTAAAGGACTTAAACTATAATTATCTCAAAATTTTGAAACTTCCTGCCAAAATAATGCCATTGTCCTATCAACTCTATTTTCTCTCACTCCTTTTTTTAACTTACTTCTCTCTCCTGCTCACTTGTTTTTTCTCTCTCCTACTCCTTTGTCTTTTTCTCCTATTCCTTTCTTCTTTCTCTTTCTTCTTCATATTTTCTAGCAGCCACAAGCCTCCACTCCTGCATTGCTAATACGGGCAGTGCCACCCAGCATCAGCGGAGCAGCCAACAACAAACAGCAACCGTTCTCTTTTTTTTTTTTTTAATTCAGATTTTAACTTTTCAAAATAAATAAATAATTTTTAAAGCAAATACATAAATAAATTCTTATACTTTAAATTTAATCTCAACTTTTTAACAGGAAATTAAATTATTTAAATTCAGTTCATCAAATAATAATTAATGGGTAAAAGCACCAGTTTAGGTATGACATTCCATATACGAAAAATACATAACAAGAAACAGAATAATTGAAAATTTTAGTTAGAAAATTATACCAAATTTGATACACGATGAACTCCTAGTGTGCACGAAAACTCCTTTCTCCAAAGCTCTAAATTTCAGCCAACAAAAATAATTTCTTAACCCTATAGAGTCTCCTATTTATACATATTTTTACTCCCAAAGCCTCCAACTTCTAATTTCTAAAAGTTAGCTAAAAATCCTACAATTCCTATAGTTATTTGGTAATTAGAAATGGCTGATAATTTGCAAAATTTTTAATTACAAAAATTATCAATTAATTGGCAAAAGATCTATTTTACAAAAGTGTGTCTTTTAGACAGGCAATAAGTTAGTCCAATACAATTAAGTTTGGAACAATTAGATTCCAAGCTAGAAAAGCTATTTTGAATTTTATTATAAGAAAGTACCAACACAAGTAATTTAATTTCATATAAAATTGTTTAATTAAAATATCATTGTTTTATATTGATAATATATATACATATATATTTAAAAAAAACGGGGCTTTACAATAGAGGAAATAGCAAAGAAGTTTTTTCTTGTGAAGATTAGTGACTTCTCTCAGTTTCGATATTATGCTCCAAGTCCAGAACAATTGCTTTGAACTTTTATGCTCCAAAAATAAAATCTTCTTAAGGTTCAATGGCTCACAATGTTAATCCAATACATCCATAGAGGATTATTCTTGCAACAAATATTTCAGATCATTTTCATTATGCTTCCAAATCAAAAACACCGAGACAACTCTCTTCATAAGGCAAGAATAAATTATTGGCATAATTAAAACAAACTCCTTAATTACCAATTAAGAATCGTGTGATTGTTAAAATTTCGTAGTTTAGTTGGTTAAAGTATTAAGTGTTATTTGTAAGTTTTCTGTTATGATTATATTTCTTAATAGATTATTAGATTTCTTGGTAATCTTAATCTTGTGACTTATAAATAGAGAGTTTGCTAGATTATTAATAACTGTATTATATAGGGTTATTTTATCCTTATTTCTTATGCAATTTTGAGTATGTTAGTTCCATTCGAATTAGTTTTGTGTATTTTTGTATACATTTCATACTTAATTATGATTTGTAGGATCTTAGGTGTATATTAGGACTTTTGGTAGAAATATGTAGTAATTTGGATATAATTGACATTTGTGATGCTAAGTGCATTTTAATTTATGAATTGTGGTGTATTTTGTAGTTAATTTTAGAAATTGGCTACTAATTGAAAAAGTGGAAGAAGCAAGGAACTAGAGTGCAATTAACTGAAAAAGTCAAACTCCAGTCAATAGTTTCAGATGTTATTCACGAAATAAAAGACATAAGAATTAGAAAAGCAGTTTTCGCAATCATAGGGTATTTCTGTCTCTTATACAATCTAGTTTTGTGCATAAGAAGAAACTCTTACAAGAACTGGTGTCACTGAATTTGTTTACCTAAAATCGTGACTGTGGTTGTGGACAAAATGTCAGCACTTTGACCAGCTAAACCTTTGACATTACCCAAGAAACACACCTACTAACACATAGTAGTAGGTGTAATTAGTATAGCCACTTTAGATAGGGTAGTCTAGTCTTGTCAAAGTTCTCTTTTCATTTCTTCATCTTCAACTCAATTCTAGCTTCATTTCAATTGTAAAAACTTTACCTTTTAGTTCTAATTAACTGGGCTTTCATTCTTTTCAATTTGATATCCATTTTGCTTGTTTTAATCTAGCTTTCTCGCATTTTCATTCTAGTCAAGCTTTAACCAGTTTTCTAGAAGTAGTGTAAATCTCCATTTTAGTTGTTAATCTTGTCTTTAATCTTGTGTTTTCTTCACTTCTAAGCTTTAATTAGTAGTGGATTTGCATTTTAATCCTATTTTGTTAGCCTAATCATTAACCTAGGTTTACGGATCTTGCAATTGAAATTTCTTTCCCAAAATAGTAAAATTGAAGAACTCTCTAGACTTTAGTGTAGGAATTTCCATTTTTACATATTCCTTCATGTTTTTCTCCGTCATTTCCCAATCATTAGCTAGTAGACATTTATGTACTTTCTTAGGGTAATATTTAGTGTGATTTTTGTCATATGCTATTTAATGCCTTCCTTTCTTAGCTAGAGTTAGTTTAGTTGCTTTCTTAGTTGTAGAATAGTTTAGTACTAGTATAGTTTAAGCTTCCACTTGATTAATTTAGTTTGCCTCTTAGATTTGTATTTTAGTTGTCTACTTAGTTGCTTAACCATTAATTGAACTTTAACTTGGTAATTTGGTGAGCATTTAACTTATTATCATTGTTCTAAGAGACAATAATCTATTTTAGCATTAATTTCACCCCCTAATTGCCTTTGAATTTAATATTTCATTTACTATGTTATGCATTCTTATGCGAATATTTATGTTAATACTTGACTAATTTATTTAGTTGTAGCTTTAATTACTCTTATATTAATTTAGACCTTTCTTATTTGTGATCTTTCATTGTTTTAGTAGAGTAGACAAATTACCCTTTTTTATTTGTCTAACTAGTGCATAGGTTAGTATTCACCTATCAATTTTCCATGGGAACGACACCTACTCGCCACTACCTATGAACCGATCTCGCATACTTATGAGTGTATGGGTGTTGGTTAGGCGTAGTAGAGTCTATTTTATAACTTGTTTGTGCGTTAAATTGCCTGACCAATATTTACCGAACAAGTTTTTAGCGCTGTTGTCGGGGAACTTGAATTTGCAATGGTCATTTTGGATACTAGCAGGTCTCACTAGATTCAATGCTTTCCTTTCTTGGAATCACTTGCAGTTAGGATTAGTGCAATTGCTTTAATTTTTCCTTATTTCTTGCTTTTGGTGTTTGCCATTGAAATTTGACTCTTTGTTCTTGTTGTGCAGTTTATGGTTATAGGGAGGCAATCCTTATGGCCGTTTGATTGGAGAAATTGAGCATACTTTGACTAGACTTCAAAGAGAAAAAACATAATAAGAACAAACCGATAATCAAATGGCACATCCATAACTCAACGCTAGGGGTTTTGACGAGAATATTAGACATGACGATCAAGAAGAAGTGGTGGGTAATAATGGACTTAGAAACAAAATGGGTAATGGTAATGGCAATGGATTGCATGGTGAATTTAGTAATCATAGACATGGGGTTAATGCCAAGGCTCGACCTCTTAGGAACTATGCAATACCAAATTTTGAAAGGGTGAACTCAAGCATTTCCTGAATGCCCGTGCAAGCCAATAATTTCGAGATTAAGCCTACCCTTATCCAAATTCTCCAAGCTCATACCATATTTGGGGGTGGAGCCAATGAAAACCTGTATACACACGGTGAATTTTGAGGAGGTTATTGAGACATTCAAATGTAATAGTGTGCAACTAGATTGTGTTAGGATGATAGGTTTTTCCTTTTTCTTTGAGAGATAGGGTAAAGTGGCATGATTACACTCTTATGAGTAAGGAATGTTTACATCTTGGATATTGGCTTAAGAGTTCCTAACTAAACATTTTCTGCCATCAAGAACTGCGAAGCTCCACAATAATAGCACATCCTTTAAGCAAGACACAAGGGAAAGTTTGAATGAAGCATTGGAGCAATTCAAAGATCTATTGAGAAAATGCCCACATCACGTCACGCCATTATGGCTCTAAATTCAAACTTTTTACAATGGGTAGTTTCTAGAGACGAGGTCAATTGTGGATGCTTATATGGATGGTTCAACATCTTTCAAGACCCTAGAAGAGGCACAAGCTTTACTTTATAGGATGGCCTCTAATTACTACTACCATGGGCCAATCAATCCACTAGGAGAACAACAAGAAGTACCACAAGCTAATGTCTAACACAGATAGATGCTGAATTTGAACACATATGACACCTTACTTGTCCAACAAGGTCTTATGATGAACGTGTTGACGAACCTAACTAGAAGAATTCTTAAGAATCTTATGAGGGAAGTATGGTTAACGCAATATCTTCAACCCCTCAAGTGTTGCTTGCTTGTGATTTTTGTGGAGGTAATCATCAAAATGGCCAATGTGAGCTGTCACCGAGAATAAGTGACAAGTTTAATTTGTATCCAATCAACCATCAGCTCAAGAAATCCTCTTGGAGTGTATGGCAACACCCATAATCTTTCATGGTGTAACCATCCCAATTTCTCATGAAGCAATCAACTAAATCAAGAAAATCCATCCTTATACACAATCCTCATGCCCCAAACATCCAAAATAATTGCCTCAACTTCGAGGGCATATACACATCTTCACCAAAGAAATGACATCTTACCAATCCCAACCAAACCCTCCATATAAACCCTAACAACCAAGGCCTTCATTTCAACCCTCATATTTCTCCTAGCCCATATATAATGATCATGCACATGAGGATAACTCGGGAAGGGAAATGGAGAATTTGATAAGAGAGAATGAGACTCAAAATGAAGGGATTTGTAGAACCAAAGAAGAGAGATGGAGAATCAAAGGAAGAAGTATGAGAATTTGAGGGCCACTACAAGAAACTTGGAGATTCAATTAGGTCAATTAGCACCTCAAAACATTGAAAGGCCGTTGGGGATGTTACTGAGTAATACCATATCAAATCCAAGAGATAATCATGGAAGAAATTAAGTGCAAACCGTTACCCTTAGGAGTGGGAAAGCCTTGGAAGAAAAAGTGGTTATGAGCTGAAATTCAAAGGCTATGGAAGGTGGTGGAAGTGTAGAGAATGGGATGAAGAAGAGAGAGTCTTCGGACCATGGGTTGATGAAAATGACGAACCTACGAAGGCCTTTAACCAATAAAATGAAGGCAAAAATCCATCAGTTTCACTAACTAAACAAGTTATGGTTCCTTTTTCTCAAAGGATGAAAGAGGATGAGAAAGCAAAAAAGCTAAAGAGATTCCAGAGATATTCAAGAAGATCAAAATAATTATCCCTTTCAACATTGAGGCATTGGAGAACATGCTAAGTTACGCCAAATTTACGAAGCAAATTATCACAAGTAAGGGGAAGCTTTTGGGTGACAAAATCTTGCATTTGAATGAAGAGTGTAGTGCCATAATCTAGAAAAATTTTCCTCCAAAGTTGAAGAACCTCGGCTCATTTTCAGTTCCTTGTGAAATAGAAGGGGTTGTTTTCAATACGGCACTATATGATCTTCGGGCCTCAATCAACCTTATGCCTTATGCAACATTTAAGAGCTTGAATAGGGATGGTTTGAAAGCTACAAATGTGACATTCCAACTAGCCGAGCGAAGCATTAGGCAACCAGTAGGGATTATGGAAGACGTCAGTCAAAGTGGGCAAGGTGTTCTTGCTAGCCGATTTTATTGTATTAGATATGGAGGAGGACGGTGTGACCCCATTGATCTTACGAAGGCCATTTTTATCTACCAGAGGGGCACTCATTGACGTCTAAGAAGGAAAATTATTTGGAATGTCGATCTTTTATACACATCAATCATTTATTTAATGTTTTCGATTCTTTAAAATTTTCTTCAATTCCATAACATCAAAGCTTACTTATGAACTTGATTGAGGCTATATAAGATGTGTTTTTGTCTCTTACACACATCTAGATGTGAATTCTATCAATTTGTCTTGCATACACATCGAAGATGTGTAGAACTCAAGTACCACAACTTTGCAAGTGGTCATAAACAATAGTGACGAAGAGTTCAAAGTGAAGGTGGGAGAGCAAATTCCAAGGACTATAGGTACGGGGTATCCGACCAATGAATCCCCCAAGATTGAACTCAAACCACTCTCTTCACATCTTCAATGTCTTTACTGGTGATAATAAATCCTATCCCTTCATTGTGAGTGCTTTACTTTCTTGTGTCAAATTGGAAAAATTGATTATTGTTTTGAAAAAGTATCGTGGAGCTATTGCTTGGAGCCTTGATGATATAAAGGGAATAAACCCCACCATTTGTATGTACAAAATCTTCCTTAATGATGACTTGAATGATCGTGCAAGCAACCTCAACGTTGGTTGAATCCCACCTTAAAAGAGGTAGTTTGAAAGAAGGTATTTAACCTTTTAGAAGCCGAAATCATATACCCTATAAGTGATAGTGAGTGGGTGAGCTCGACTCAAGTGGTGCCAAAGAAAGAGGATAACGGTGATAGTGAATGAGAAAAATGAATTGATACCCTCTAGGATTGTGACTGGGTGGCGGATGTGCATTTACTTTAGAAAGCTTAACGAAGCCACTAGGAAGTCATCACTTTCCTTTACCTTTTACACATCCAAATGTTTGAGTGCCTTTCGAGACATGTCTTTATTGATTTCTAGATGGTTATTCGCATTACTTACAAATTGTGATAGCCCCAAAAGACTAAGATAAAACCACCTTCACTTATCCTTATTGCACTTTTGCTTACCGGCGAATGCCCTTTGAGTTGTGTAATGCTCCAAGCACTTTCTAACATTGCATGTTTGTCATTTTCCATGATATGATCGAGAAATTTATCAAAGTTTTCATGGATGATTTAAGTTTTTTCGGTGATTCATTTAACTCTTGTTTGCAAAACCTCACTTGTCTGCTTAAAAGATGTGAAAAAATCAACTTGGTTTTGAATTGGAAAAAATGCCATTTTATGGTTAAGGAGGGTATTGTTTCAGATCGGAGAATTTCTTCTAAGGGCATTGAAGTTGAAAGGGCTAAAGTAAAAGTTATTGAGAAATTACTTCCTCCAACCAATGTTAAAGGGGTGAGAAACTTTTTGGGTCATGTTAGTTTTTACCGGCATTTTATTAGAAATTTCTCTTTGATTTCTAGATTTTTATGTGCTCTTTTGCAAACAGATGTACTATTTGATTTCATTGATGATTGTTTCTCTATGCCTATAATTTTTTAAAAAATGCCTTGGTTACCATCCCTATAATAGTTGCTTTGAATTAGTCTTTACCTTCTAAATTAATGTATGATGCGAGTGATTATGCGTGGGAGCGGTTTTGTGCCAACGTATTGATATGTAAAGTGTTACATGTGGTTTACTGTGCTAGTAGAACCTTGAATGAGGCACAAATTAATTATTTCATTACCGGAAAAAACTTCTTGCAATTATATTTGCCTTTAATAAGTTTAGGTTGTACCTCATTGGGAAAAAGTGACCGTTCACATCGATCACTTAGGTCTCAAATATCTTCTTGCTAAATATGATGCCAAGCCTAAACTTATCTGTTGGATTTTATTATTGCAGGATTTTGATTAGGACGTGGTAGACAAAAAGGATAGTAAGAACACCATGACCGACCACCTTTCAAGATTAGAAGGTTGATGGGAAAGTTAGAGAAGGAGGTGCCAATCAAGGAAAATTTTCCATAAGAACAATTATGGATGGTTAGATGGTCCATACCTTGATATGCAGAATTTTTCAACTCCATAGTTTCCAAGATGATCCCTTCAACCATTGACTCTAATTGAAGGAAGAGGTTTCTCTCAGAGGTCAAGTAATACATGTGGGATGATCCTTCATACTATATCGTCGGTGAAAAGATCAATTGATTTGAAGGTGTGTCCTAGAGAAAGAAGTCCATGGTGTGCTCTACCGTTGCCATTCATTGCTGGTAGGAGGACACTACAGCGCACCAAGGACGGCAACTAAGATCTTGCAAAGTGGACTGTTTTGGCCAACAGTATTCAAGGATGCAAGAAATTTCATTCTCCAATGCAATGAATGCCGATGTGCCGGAATCTTGACCAAGAGGTATGAGATGCCATTGAATAATATAATGGTGTATGAAATGTTTGACATATAGGAAATCGACTTCATGAGCCCATTTCCACCATCGCACAATAACAAATTCATACTTGTGGCTGTGGATTATGTTTTCAGGTGGATAGATGCCATGGCACTTTTAACAAATGATGTTCGAGTTGTGGTGAATTTTGTGAGAAAGAACATTTTCTTGAGGTTTGGAGTACACAAAGAAATCATTAGTGACGGGAAAACACACTTCAAGAATTCATTGTTTGGATCCATCTTCTCTAAATATGCACTTTTATACCACCCTCAAACATCTGGTCAAGTGGAGGTCTCAAACTTGGAATTGAAGAGAATATTTGAGAAGACCGTGAACTCATCAAGAAATGATTGGTCCAAGAAGGTAGATGACACATTGTGGGCATATTGGACCACTTCCAAGACACCAATAGAGATGTCCCCTTATTAGATGGTTTATGGTAAACCATGTCATCTATCGGTTGAGATTGAGCACAAGGCATATTGGGTTGTTAAAAGCCTCAACTTTGATTTGAAGGAGCCGGGTAGAAAAGCTTCTTGATTTGAATGAATTTGATGAATTTTGGGGAGAAGCTTATGAGAGCTCATGAATCTACAAGGACTGAACTAAAGTTTGGCATGACAAACACAATTTGAGGAAAGAATTCGAAGCCAGGGACATAGCGTTATTGTATAATTCAAGGCTAAAGTTGTTTTATGGAAAACTCAAGTCGTGTTGGAGTGAACCTTTGTAATAGTTCAAGTTATATTTCCCTATGGTACGGTAGAGCTAAAAGGGAGTGAGGGAAATTTCAAGGTCAACGGGCATTGTCTCAAGCTCTATTTTGGATGATCGATCAGAAAGTAATGCGAGACTATTCACCTCACCACCACTTGATCTTATGTGCCAAATTCGAGCCAACAACTATAAACAAAGAGCACTTCTTGGGAGGCAACCCAAGTTTCTTTCTTTTATTGTCCCTTCACTTGTTTATATTTTTGCTTATTTATGTTTAGATAGGGTTAGTTTTCTTGATTCTAGTGTTTTTAAGTTTAGGTTTTAGTTTGAAGTAGTTTTAGTTGGAATGGTAGTGGAATGACTCTCTAATATCATATTTTTATGTTTATAGGTGAATCTGTAGCCAAGGGCATGAACTGGAGAAAATCTAGAAATTTGCCATAAATTTTTTTTTTCTAACTACTCAAAACTGCGGTTTTCTCATTTTGAGAACCATGGTTTTCAAAGGGTTGTGCTTTCTAGAAATTTGATAGCACAGTCTGAAAACCGTAGTCATTAGAAAGAATTTCTACAATTTTTTTTTTTAATGTTCACAACCGTGGTTGTTGTTTTCAAAGTGTATTTTTCAAAACTGCGGTTGTTGTTTTCAAAGTGTTGACTACCGCAGTCACCAATTTAAAGCTTTATTTTTAGTGACCACAGTTACTACCCCTTGTTTTT
Source organism: Cinchona pubescens (assembly GCA_025175665.1). Taxonomy (NCBI): domain Eukaryota; kingdom Viridiplantae; phylum Streptophyta; class Magnoliopsida; order Gentianales; family Rubiaceae; genus Cinchona; species Cinchona pubescens. The sequence continues at coordinate 176,750 of JANKKI010000354.1, forward strand.
GAAAAACATCTAGATGTGTAGAAGAGACGGTCTTCATTCCACAGTTCAAAAATCAACAACCGCAATATCCAACCCCTTAAGTATAAATAAATTTTTGGCAAATTCTTTAAAAAAAAACCCTTTCTCCTCCCAATTTTCAGCCGTTTCTCCTTTTTTTCTCCTCTTCTTTGCACAGTAAACATCCTATTTTCATCCCCAATTCACTCTTAATTCACCCCTTACCTCTCCCTAGTCCAAGTTTGCTCGGGATTTGGGAGTCATTTATGGTGTGCATATAAGAACTTCAAGTTTAACACCATCCACCGATAAACTCGCTTCAATCTTGGTCTTGCGGTCATAAATTATTGAGTAATTGGTGTTAAATTGTGGTTTTTGTGGCTATTCCATTATTGTGGAATTGTGTTTTATATTTGTTTGTAATTTTTATTCGATTGTTGAATTTGATCAACTGGCAAGGAATAAGGGTAAAGGGAAGGTAATATTGACGGCTCCGACCGGTAAGAAAAGAAATACTAGTACGAGTAGTGGTAGTGCCGGGACTAGGTATGATGATAACTTCTTTGTGAATGCCGAAGCAAAAAAAAAAAAATTACAAAAATCATAGTAAGCATGGTATCATGCATGAGAGAAGTTTTGACACTTCCGAGAGATGGGGAGAGTTTGAGAATTTTAGAATGGAAATCGAGATGCAATTGAAAGAGATAAATTGGCTAACTTTTAACGAAATAACTCCAGTAGGGAATGTTAATATAGTTAAGGAGTTTCATTGCAACTTATGTGCGATTGAGGATGATAAGGTGGTCGTTTGTGGGAAGTGGGTAGAGATCACCTTGAGAAAATTAATGCATTTTTTAAAGTACCAAATTTGAATGGTAGCAAGAATGGGAAGTTGATGAACCTGGCAAATAGAGGTCCTGACACAAGTAAGATGTGGCATAGGTTATGTGAAGGGAAACCTAAGTGGGGCTATAATGCCTCTAGAACCAAAATTTTGGGTTTCAAGAAGAAGTAGATGTAACTATTATTCAAATTTTGGTTGTACTTTATCAATTGTTAGATTTTGGAGACCACCACCTTCAATTCTGTGCAACGAGAGAAGGCGTGCTTAGTTTTTGGGATTCTTGAAAATCTAGGTATAAATTTGGGCAAGACCATCTACTATGATTTCCTAAGAAATGGCAGGTCAGGGAAACCTTCATTTTATCTGCCTAGTCTTTCTACGTATTTATGTGTTAATGGAGGTTGTCCCAGTTTGGAAGGAGATTAGTAGGTGGGACCTAAGGGCAAAATAAATTGTGCTTATGTTCACAACATGTTGAATGAATATCGAAGCCATAATCCAGTGAATATGGCACCCTATGAACCTCCTCAAGCACCAGTTCAACCACCTCTGAAAGCACACAACATCACTTAGCCAATGGGATACACATATAATCCCCCTCAAACGAACTATGAAAGGAAGGAGTTGCATGCTTACTGGATGTATAGTCACATGACCCTCTTCAACAATCTGACGCTCCTAGGCCAAGCCCTCAAGACCACGACTCTCAAGACTTGGGTCCACCTACGTCCTTCTCCATTTTGGCACTTTGAACCACCTCAAGGCGAGATCTCTTTCTACCCATATGTTGAGCCACAACCGCAAGAAGATGAAGATGGAGAAGGAAAGAAAGAGGAGCAGAAGCTAACTTGAATGACTCAAGTGATGATGCCTATGAAGAAGACGACAAAGAGAAGGGAGGAGATTTCTGAGCAGCTGTTCCCCTCCCCCCGTCCCAAAACAAGCTTGAGAAGACACTCTACCTTGCTTATTTATTGCTTTATCCCCCATCACCCCTTTTATTATTGCTTTGATTGCTAGAGAGAGAAACATTCCCATACATTCCTTTTCATTCCTAGCTTTTTTATCAAATTCTCAGTAGTTTTAGTAGTTTTATGCTTTTGAATAATGCTTTTGGTTAAAGGGTTAGTTTGGATGATTGATTGGTTTAGACCCCTTAACATAGGTGGATTTAGTTTTTAAAGAGTGACCGTTGGGCTATTTTGGTGCGGTCAACCCTTAGTTATCGTTTATGCTTGGTTTAGATGTTTGACTTTTGAACGCCTTATCGGCATAGTCCAAGTTTGGTTTATGTTATGTTTTGTTTCGTTACTTCATTTTACTTTCTTGTGCTCAATAGTGAGTGGTAGAATGAGTAGTACTCATCACTAGTAATAAGATGGAAAGTATGGTGATGTCTTTTATGTATGCTTTTGGTTTGTGTGTTTGGAATAGATGAATTGACGTGGTAAATCTGGGTGCATTTATACAAAATAGTCTTTAGGTCTTTAAACTCTACCAATTGTTTTGCTACTTGTTTAAAAATGCTTTTCTTGGCTAGTTTAGGCGATATGATCTATTTTGATATTGTTTGAATACCCAATTCATTTCATAGTTGATTGGGTTTAAATGTGTTGAAATTTTTGGAAATTAGTGGATAGCGTAGAAAGAAATTATTTAAGCATCTTTGATCATTTTGCATGAATTGTATGATAGGTTATTTTGTGGGCTAGTAAGGTTCAGTTGGTACATTAGTTAAGGTAGTGTGAACCTCCTATTTATTACATAGCCATATTTTGGAAATGAACTAGCTAGGCAATTCTTAGGACTGTTTGAACTATAAAATCTACCCGAATGTTAATATGACCATAGTGTCCCCATTTGAGCCTTTAAGCCTTATTCCTACAATAACCACACTATTCAATCATTTCCCTTTTATTGAATTTTTATCTCTTCAATCCATTACTTTAGTCGAATTTGAACCTAAGAGTTGAAATGTGATATGATATAATGAAGTTGAGTCTTTTGCAATCATTTGTTTGGAAATTGAAGTATCATTACTTGAATCTTTTATCAATTTCCTTCTTGTAATTAGATACAATAAAGTTGAATATTTGGTATTATATTCATTTCTCTTCAAAAAAGAAAATTAAATATTTAATTTCTGCAATGTTATATATATATATACGTCTTGTAATAACGGAAAATCAAAACAATGTTCTTACACTTAGATACAATGTTTTAGTGCTTCAAGTGGAAGTTAGTTCATGTGTGGAGTTTATGGAGATTTTGTTCATAGGTTAAGGTCCTTAAATTTGTCATGAATGACAAAGGTGAAATTGAGTCACTTATCCAAAGTTTATCTTCCCTACCAATTTAGGATACATTACAAGCTTATAAAGTCCTATGGGATCCTTAATATGGGTATAAGATCTTAGAAATTAATGGGGCATTAATTTCAATCCCTCTAATGTAAAAGATTGCATTTAATAATTGATTTACTATGTTTTGCTTTCTTACGGGAATATTTATTTTAATGTTAACTTGTCCAATTTATTTAGTTGTAGCTTTAATTATTCTTTGTATTAATTTAGACCTTTCTTATTTGTAATCTTTCATTGTTTTAGTAGACAAATCGCCCTTTTTTTATTGGTCTAACTAGTGCATAGGCTTGCGAGTGATATCCACTTGCCACTACCTACAAACCTACCTCTTATACGTACAAGTATGTGAGTATTGATTAGGTCTAATAGGGTCTATTTTATAACTTGTTTGTGAGTTAAATTGCCTAACCATTATTTATCAAACAATTATTCAGTTGAGAAGAATTAAATTGAGAATTTAGAATATTAAAATTCTAGCATGAGATTAAAGTTATTATGCCATGAGTTTATGTGAGTTTCAATATGAGAGTACAATGTATTTTATTTTGTAATTCCTCCTTTTATCCCGCATACATTGATATGCGTTAAATAAATTTATTTTCAGCCACTATATGTTTTTTTTTTAATGACAAGTTGTATCAGAACTGTAGGCTGTGATCCTAGTTGTGTTTTGAATATAGAAAAAAAAATGTTGGAGTATACATATATTAAAAATTAGACCACGAGAGGTTAATTTTACCGTACTCGGTTGTTGAGCATTAGGGTGTAAAAAAATTGACTCTAGTTAAGACAAAGATCTAAAAAGAAAGATCCTATTGTGATTATTATTTTGTGTGGAGTTGGACAGTTATGTCAAATTGTTGGTTGTGATTAATTCACAAAATTGAGAATTTCGATTCCGGTTGTTATGAAATTTATGGAAGTTGATAAATTGAAGAAAAAGTGTGTGACAAAATTTATCTGCCCAAATGCAAGGATCAATTGAAAAAATCGAAAGATAAGATCAAGGAAATTCTATGACGCCAGACTAGGTAGAATTAAAAAGAAGACAAAATCAATGGAGAAATTCTTGATCGAATGTTTCATGGATGACATACACTGCTTTCATGGAGAGTTTGGTTTAAGGATGGTTTTTTTGGCATGATCAAGCCAAAGTCCTTACCACTTGATAAGGAATTATGTTATTGTTGAATTTTGGTAATTTAGTTGTTTAAGGTACTAAATGTTATTTGTTAGTTATATTATGATTATATTTCCGAATGGAATTAGCTTTATTGGTAGTCGAGTCTGTGACTTATAAATAGAGAGTTTGCTAAATTGTTCGGTTGAGAAGAATTGAGTCGAGAGTTTAGAATAGAGAAATTTTTGCCTGAATTTAAGCCTATTATGTCATGAGTTTATACAGATCTCAATATGCGAGTTCGATATGCGTTATTTTGTAATTCTCCCACTTCTCCTGCATATATTGATATATGTTAAATAAATTTATCTTCCATCGCTACATGTTTCTTTTTTTGTACCAATTAGACGTGGAGTGTTCGCCGGACAGAATAGCAACACGTGTCCTGTTATCTCATTAAGGGTAATCTTGTACAACAACATAAGTGCTGATATATATATACATGTGTAGGCAAATGATCAGATAGTCCGATCGGTTGACCACCTTGGTCTAACACCATGGAGGTCAGAGGTAGCGACTATGAGGTTAGGAACCTTAACCTATGAATACCTAGCAATGACATGTAAATAGAGAATCCCACCAACAAGTAAGAGATCATCCATACTAAGCAATACAAGCCTACGGGCCTAATTCACACAACTCTCCTTCTCTCGCTAACAATCCCTTTCTCTCTAATTCTCTCTCTCTAGAACACCCCAAGTCTCACAATGTACTAACATAAATCATACCACCAAACTTTGGCAAACTATTGTTTATTTTTCCGGCGATTACGGAAGAAGACACAAGACTAGTACTCCTCTTAAGGGTTAATTACACTTTACCCCTTTAAGTTTAACATTACTAACGCTTTAATTTCTAACGTCATCTTTTGATTACTTAATATCTTTTACTATGCCAATTTAACATTTTGACCATTCTATCCCTATTTAATTCAATTCTTTTGTTTAATTATACTTTGTCTCCTTAAACTTTAGAACAACTCCTTAAACTTTAGTACCACTAACAGTTTAGTCCATATTGTTTTTTGATCACTAAAGTACTTCTATTATACTAGTTTAGTACTTCCATTATTATAATGGAAGTTTAAACTATATATATATATATATATATATATATATATATTTTGCTTATTTTGGTACATGAATTCATTCTTCATCAAAAGAAGATTTGATTCATGTGGAATTTAATTTGAAAGATGCTTGGGAGTTGAATTGAGAGTTTTTCATATCTTTGCTAGTAGAAATTTGTTTGAAAAAAATGATTGAACATGAATGAAAACATAATTATCTTGAGGATTAATTACAATTTACTCCATTTTAATACCATTAATAATTTGGTCTTGAATGTTATTTCTTGATCACTTATCCTCTTCTGTTATGCCTACCAAACATTTGACCATTCCACCAATTTTTTGAAAATCGGACTGGGAATTGAACTGGAGGCCTCAATTATTCCCGTTTCGATCGGTTGAACTGGCCGGTTCACTAATTTAGTTTTTTTTTTATTGTTATAGTGTTATATGGTTTAAAATGACTTAAAATATATTTCTATGAAATCCAAAATAGAAGAAAATACTATTTTTTAAGTATTCTAGTTCTAATACCCAAAAATAGTAAAACACTAATCAAATTTCTAATAAGAAAAATCAATTTTGTACAAAAATAAGTATAAAAAAGATGTCTCTTAATAACATAATAATTTAAATTTTGGTGTGTTCACTATTTTGTCGTTTGGAGTTTATTTCACAATTTTTTAATTTTTCTCTTTGTTTAAATAATTTTTTAATCTAAAATTTAAAAAACCGCCAAAGACCGGTTGAACCGGTTTTCTTTATAGTTTACGAGCTGTTTTTTGTTCACATCTGATTTTTATATAGACCGGATATACTTATAAACCGGACCGGTGGTTCTTCCGCTTCGCAGTTCGATTGGTCAAATCGATTGGTTCGGTTCAGTCTGGTTTTCAAAGCATTGCATTCTACTTTATTCTTTTTACCGATTTAATTACACTTTATCTCCTTAAATTAAGACACTTTAGTACCACTAATACTTTAATTCTCTATGTTATTTTTTGAGTACTAAAATCTTTCCATTAGCCTAACTCATTATGTTGACCATTATAATCCTATTTTTTCTAATCTTTTTCTTTGGTTTTTTTTCTTCTTTTGGTCTTATGAATTTATAAATTTTTTTATTAATTTATGTAGAATTGGTAATGTTGGCCTTTTCTGGTTGTAATTAATTGAAAAGATGACAAGACATGATTGATATTATTTTCTGAACGTTAAAGCTAACAGATTTATGGTTGATTATAATTGCATGACGTGTCTGAGTAAAATGTCTTTTTTAGTCCGATTTTTAGCTTAGTGGATGGACATATGAATCCATTATTTTGAAATAATTGTTATTCTTCAAAGTGATGAAGACCCTCTAGATGTGTTTGTGGATGTGTTTAATATAGATATTCTTTTATAGATCTAGTCTACATTTTTATTTGTAAATCTTGTATTTAAATAAAAGAAACATGTGTTAAATGTACGTATGCTAATATAAGAAAGTGAATGCGTGGTTCTTATTTTAACTACAAGTATAAAAATTTTTCATGGCTATAGAGCAATGAAGAGCAATGGAGCTAAAGGTAATAAAAAATGGAATGGAAAGTGATAGAATAGTCAAATTACTAAATTGGAACAAAGGAAGCAATTAAGTGTTCAAAAATAGCACTAGGGACTAAAATATTTATGACGGACAAGTTTAAAAGGTAAAGTGTAAATAATGTTCTATGGGTATAATTGTCTATTTAGTTAAAACTTGAGATGTCATAGAGTTGATAATTAGTCCAAAGACTTTAATTTTAAAAGATAAGACTAAAGCATTAATGACATTAAAATTTAAAGGAATATAATATAATTAACCCTTATTTTAACTCTAAAGTCTCTTAATTGACAACCACTTACAACCATGCCGCTTTTCTCGATTATATTGGCCATGAATCATGAATTTTAAAACAACTTTTATTCTTTTAAGTGATTATTAGGGAAGAGTTTGTAATGGAAGCCAGGCTGAGCCTAACATTTTCCATTTTTTAACCGGCCAGACACAACCGACTTGCCATTTCTGCATGGAGGATTGAATTGAACTGACTGTAAGGCAAAAATTGCCTTCCAAGATGCATCTCCATGTAATAGGACGGAAAAGCATTTTCCACTCCATTGGTATGTGACATTTGACTACTCTTCAAATGACACAACATCGAATACTATAATCCATAAAGATATCTTGCAATAACATAAGAATGTGATGTCAATGATAAAACAAACATAAAATCATCTTGGGTTAAAACCTTATGAAGTAAAGATGTCAACGTTATAAAAAAAGGTTTTTCCCATACATTTTGGGAAGCTTCAGTAGAGAAAAAGCTCGAAGAGGAGGCTAACCCTTTTCAACTACATCCACTTGGTCGCTGTTTCATTCTGTATCAACAACTGTCTTCATTAATTCAGTGTACTTTTGCTTGCAGGCAGATAGTTTTTCGGAATAATATCTCTATGCCATCTTGGTGGCACTGTATGGTTCACAAAAAATATGTTGAAAACTTGAAGTCAGGAAGATAGAAAAACCATTAATAAGAAATAAAGCAATTGGAACTTGCAACGCATATTCATACTAAAAATAAATTTTAAAAGGATACTCATTTTTTATTTGCCACTGAATTAAACCTTGTTATAAGATTTTAAACTATTTATAATGTTAAACTAACAATATTTAAAGCATTTATAGGTATCTTTAAACGTTTTTGGACAGGTTGTTTATTGAATCTAGATAAAAAATATTAAGATTTTTTTCCTTTATTATTCCATGTCTCAGTATCTTCACACTATTTTTCTACACAATATAACCAGGAAAATACTACGCCTTATAAGTATAAGATGGCTTTTAGCACAAACTATTCTAAACATTAATCTGAATATTATTTGGAATAATAGTATAGTAATTATTTTATTCTGATATATGTGAAATAAAAAAAGTAATTGAAAAAGTATTAAGAAATCATTACAAAATATTAGTATTTGAAAAATAATAAATAGAACTTTATAAGAAACAGTTGCTTTGGTTCTATATTGTTAATTCAATTATCAATATTATTTCATTTAAACTCTACTATAAAGCCAAACAATAATTTGACAAAAATTAGTCAAACAAATATATTTGTTATTAGAATTCAAATTATTTGATTAACCTACAATATAAGGATTAATATTGGTAAAAATGTGTAGAACACAAAATATCCTTAAATGGAATTTGTAAAAAGACTAGTTTTTCAAATTTTTGGATAGTTACACTAGAAAATAGTTTAATATTGATCCAAAATCATTAAAATAGGAATTTGAGCCAAAAATTCATTAACCTAAACCTTAGTGTGGTAAAATTGAAAATTATACGACTTTGATTTGGCCTAGGGTCCATTTAAAACCAAATTAAATAATTTAAGTATATATCCAATAAATACTTTTAGAAGTTGAAGGAACAATTAAAAATATTGGTAAAACTATCTCAGAGAATATTGGAATCATTGACCCTATTCCACATGTACACCAAATCTCTGTAATAACTATATGTCCTTTACCCTATTCCACATGTGGAATCATTGACCCTATTTGGGAGTACTCTATATGTCATTTACATTGACTGTCTGAATATGGAATTATTAACCAAAGCAATTTCAAAAAAAACAAAGGAAAAAGAAGAAAACAGGCCAAATTTTCATATTCTATTTTGGAATTTTAGTTATCCTATTCCTATATTTATATTCCTATATTTACTGTTTTTTTTTTTTTTTTGATTTGTTTCATTAATAACCTCATTCCACACCTCAAACGTAACTAACCTTAACCTTAGTTTTTTGCACAATTAACAAACGTCACTGTTAATTAAAAAAAAAAAAAAAAACTAGGGAAGAAAGTTGCATACATCTGCATATATATCCAACACGTGCTTGCAAATCGAAGGAGCCTTTCTGGATGGAACTGTGTAGTTTCAGGAGATGATAAGGGCGTTAACATTTAGCGATTGAATCGAAATTTGATCAAAGCCACCACAGAAGATCCCGGCCAAAATTTTTTAACACTATTATAGGCTCTCAAGAGAAAATAGGTTGCGTTTGAATTGAAAGATTTGACATATATTAATTTATTGGAGGAATTTTTTAAGGTTAAAAGAAATTAATTTTAAATTTATCTAAATTATAAAATGTGAAAGAATAGATCAAATACATTTTAATTTAGATAGATTTAAAATTTATACTTCCCTAATTTGGGAGAAACATTCATTTTAACTTTATAATTTCTCAAATAAATAGATAAATTTAAAAAAATTTCCGAATCCATTAATCCATACGCAACCATAAGTATATTTCCATAATGTTAAGTACTTACCGGCAGCAGAGGTAGGTGTAGGTTTCGCTTGCGGTGTCGATGCTGTTCAACGACAAAATGTTACCGCGCAGTAAGAAGCCACCGGATACGTAGGGTAACCAAAAAAAAAAAAAACAATGGGACAGCCAAAAACGCCCACTGTTCAAAAAAGAAAAAAGAAAAAAATTAACCCGACATAATTATTATGTATGAGAAATTCTATAGTTCTTTTTAGGTAATCATTCCTTTGGCTTTAAAAATTTGTACCGTACAAGCATTTTATTTTAAGTATATAGTGTTGTACTATACAAACATTTAAAGTACAAGAGAATGGTTCTATAAAAGGAAACTATTTCCCTGGGTTTTAAAAATTTGTACGGTATAAACTTTTTAAGCATATAGTGTTGTAAATTACAGTTAATTTTGTCTTTTTCTTCATATTCTTAGCCAAAATTTTGAATTCCTTAAATTACACAACTAAATATTATGGTAATATTCAAAAATAAGAATAAGTATCACTTAAAAATATAAGAAATTCAACGACTTTTGAAGTTTAGTAAATAAAATGGACATATAATTTTGATTTCAAAATTCATTTTTCAAATACATATTGTATAAAAATTGAGGAGTTGCTTTTTGAATTGTAAAAATCGTCTATACTAGTATTATATCTTTATGTTTTTTCGTAAAAGAATTTGGGCAACCCAATCGGACCTATAATTGCTTATAAATTTATTTATGAGATAAACAAATTACTTTTACTTTAGTGATTTTTAAACATCCTTCAAAGCCGTTGCTTCCGTTCCTATTTATATATAGGCGTAAAGTATGCACACACTTTTATTAGAAAGATTTACCCTACACACTGAACCCTAAACCCCTATACTTTTCTGTTTTATTATTAGAAACACTTCCCATAATACATACATGTATTTAACTTTTCATGATTCTTGATTATATGGCGAAACTAAAACGCCTCCAAACCTTCAATTTTTCTTTTTCTTTTTGTTTTTGTTAAAATAAAGTTCCAGATTACTTTTCTTTTGAAGGGAATGGAGTCCCAATTATTGAAGTTTCATGAAGTATAAAAAACAAAAGGATGAGCAGATAAATCAATTGGCCTTGAGAAGACCATACAACGAAGACTAGAACGAACAATGCAGTCAATTTATGTGGAATATAATTGATAGAAATAGGCCTAAAGACTAAAGAAAATAGAAGAAAAAAGAGCAATAAGAAAACAGATGGATGAAAATATGTACCAGTTGCATTGTTATTACCCATCAATTATCTATCAATGTCTCGTAATATATAGAAGAAACAAAATACCATAAAGACCGTAAATAAGCAAGAAACCAAGAAGACGAAAGTAAAGTACGTATATAAAGATTTTTTGGAACCGAGAAATTTGTAATTTACTTTCTATACGAGTTTTTGTTACTTGTGAAGCAATTTGTGTCTTACCATATTTAATCAAAGTGTCCAAGTTGAGGTCAAGTTTGGTTTAACTGGTTAAAATTATCGGCTGATAGTCATGGTATTCAAGTCGTGTTCAAACTCAAGTCTGCGTATCTTGTTAAATTGAAGTTGTAGATCCATATTTTTCCGCCAAAGAATATAAAAATAAACAAATAGAACCCTACATATTGGAAAAATTAAGTTTTGGTAAGTCTGTATGGGGTTTATTGGGCTCATTTAAATATTTTTTCGTTTGTCATGTGATTATTCAATTTCTTTATCTACATAATTAGATCTTTGCTAGTCTGAACTATTCTCTCCCTTTGTTTAACGTTGTTGTAGAAATTGTTAAGGTATGGTAAGGGCCCAATCAATTCTCCAATGCTAAGGTAATTAGAGCCCACATCCTGGTTTACCTCAGAAATTGGACGGGGCTTGTGCCTCCAAGGAGAAGTGCTCTTTTTATCTATTTTTTTATTTTTTATTTTTAAATGGTAGACTGTAGAAAGAAAAGTGCTCAATTCAGTATGGAGAAATTTTTGTTCGAACTGAGCCTATGTATCAGTAGATAAATTCCTTAATCCTAAAAAGTCACACGCCGACATGCGTTATGTGCGTTCTTCAAGACCAAAGGGCCATAACACATGGCAAAAACCCAATAAAAGCAGAATTTTTCATTCAGTATGACAAGGGTTGGCGTTATTGCCAGAGTATAACATACCTTGCCAGAGTTATCGTTTTTTATTCAACAACATAAAAATACCCTTTAGTCAAATTTTAGTCATGTAGAGATTTTTTTCTGCTTTTTTGACTCCCTATTCACTCAGCCACATTGACTCACAAAACGTAGGCTTAAATGGACCTTTCGTCCTTAAACTTGTCATCATTTAATATATTTTACCTTGAATTTTTTTTGATCGCTTTGCTCCCTAAAATTTTTATTTTTTAATATTTCATCCCAAATTATGACAGAAACTATAAAAGTAAGGATAAATTACCGTAAACGCTCATATAGTATGTCTATACGCCCTATAACATCTATGTATTTTAAAAATATACCTTAAATACACATATAGTTTGGATTAAATGGTAAAGTAATGAAAATCATCAAACTTAACGGAGTTTGAAATACACTCACCACCTATGAGAGTGATTAATAAAAAATATGGTTTTCCCTTAAAAATTATTTACCTCTTTTGACAAAGATACCCCTTGCATTTCTACCTTTCAACAAAAATAACCATCACCACCATCACTATTTTCAATCACTTCCATCCACCACCAACACAACCCGTCTCTACTTCTCTAGCAAGTACATTTCAGTAAACCAAAAAGACTAAAGTCTTCCTCCAGCAAGATTTCTGTAAAATTATTGTAGGAGTCGACACTACCTCTCGAATTTGGGGTAAAAGATTGAAACCAAATTAGTTTTTGCAAAAATGAATACAAATCCTCAAGTTTCAGCACCTTCAGAAGAATGGCTTGTTTTTCATCAACTGTCATTGATGGAGTCATGAGTTAATCGACGGTGTTGTGATGGCACCCCAAGCTTACAATCAACTTGGCCAATTCGTTAGACTTGTCGCTGCCCACTTATCCTCTCAAATTGTTCCACTCTCTCCTTGCAATAATTTCTTCTCTACAACCACAACTCCTCCTCTTCCTCCTTCTCCTAGTCCGTCCCAACATTTATCTTTTTCGTGCAAAAAATCCCCTAATCCTTCTCTTTCCCGTAATCCTTTTCTCTCCCGCTCTCTCTATCACCAATCTTTCTCTTCCTTCACCACCGCTACCACCGCTACCTTCCATCACCAACACCTTCCAAAAATTTGTTGAAAATGGATTATGGGTAGAAAGGTAATTTTACTAAAAATCGTGATTTTGGATGGTTTCCATCCACTTTACCATTTAATCTAAATTACACGTGAGTTTAAGGTATATATTTAAAACACATATGTATTATAAGTCATATGAACATACCACATGGGGATTTATGATAATTTACCATAAAAGTAATGGAACATTTGCAAGTTTTATGTACATATTTTCAGTTTATGTTATGATATTTAAAATAATATTTTATTTTATTATAACTCTTGACATTATATTAGCAACGCATTCATATAACTCATGAACATACCGTTACTTTTATGGCTTCCGTAAAAAATTATAATTAAGTATTGAAAAATAAAAAGTTTAGAAGGCAAAGTAATTAAAAAATTCGTTTAAAGTGTAATGTGATAAATGATAATTCATGTTTCAGGTGTCAAAGTGAATGTATGCTGCAAAAAGTCCTAATTCTCATCCAGTATTTTTAAAACTGGATCAAACCAGTTGGTTCGATTGGTTAAAATGAGAACCAGCTAGGGTAGCAGTCCGATTGAATATTAGAGCCAGAAATAAAAAAAAAAACCAAAAAAATCAGTAAAACCCACTAAACCGATAAAAATCAGTTGAATCGGACAACTTCAGTTTTGAAATTCTTCCACCTAATCAAGGCCAAAATCCTCAAAACTTTTCCAAAACCAGATCAAACCTCTATTAATCTTCCAAAAATCTGAAATGATTTTTACAATAGCTCACAAAATCTGCAACTTTACCAAATCAGATGCAATAAAAAAAATAAATCTATATAAAGGGGAAAGGAATGAACGAAAAAGGGGGAGGGTGGAGGCGGAGATGATGGTCAAGGGAGTGGAAGGTGATGGTGAAGGATTGGGGCTGAAGGGAAAGGGAGGAAGAAGGTAGATGGCAGATCAAAGAGTTAAGGGGAAAGTGTGGGTTGACAAGAAGAGTAGAAGACAGGAAAAAAAAGTAGGAGAAGGAAGCAAAAGGGGAAAGAGGGAGGAGAGGATAAAAAATTCCTAGAGAGGAAAGGGAAGCAGAAGTGGGTTGGATCGAGGTCAAATGAAAGCGATCAAAAAAGGAAAAAATAAAGGAAATAGCGGCAAAAAAAGAAACAAAAAGGAAAAAAAATCAATAAACCAGCTGCAAAAAGGATTTGAACTCATAACATGTGTTTTAATTGAAAACATAATTACTAGTGTCCTACCACTTGGCCATCTAAAGCTTTGCTGAAGAAGATGTAACGTTTTTATTAAATAAGTAAGAAAGGCAAAAAATTAAAAAAGAAAAAGAAAAATCAGGTGATCCGCGAACCAGATAGCTCTTCAAATCACCTTCCGGTCTGAATTTGAAAACATTGTTCTTATCCACATCTATGGAGCTCCATAACCTCCGAAGAAATCTATCATTCCTGGCCTTGGCAGGAGACCAAACTGCTTGAAAAACCTAAAGCCGCAAAAAATCTCCATGTACCACCGGTGCTTTCCATGAAAGATGCTTATTATTATTATTATTGTTATTATTTTGTCAATGATTGTGATTTTGACTGATTTGCTTTTTTGGAATTTTTTTCCCAGGAAGGTTTGTTTTCAATCAGTCGGTTCATCTTAAATGTATTCTGATAAATTATATTTGGATCAAATTGGATCCCTATTCTTATACCGGATTGGTAGTGTTGTAGGTAAACATTTTACCCGTATTAAGCACAGATTTGTGATAAATTATGATGGTATAATTCCATCTCGTACCAACCACCCCGGAGTGACTTTGCAATGGCTGGACCAATTACTATAATGCATATTTCATGTTAAAAAACATGAATTTTCATCTCAAATTTAATTGATAATGAGTGGAATGACCCATGAACATTGTTAATCAGTTCATGATCTCTTGATTAACTGATGTCGGATATTTATACTTTAATACCTTTCACATCAGATGACTCGGGTTGTTACCCCTCTCATCCATATCAAAATCAATTGTTAATGACTGGAGTAACTACCCCCTCTCACACATGAGAGGGTTGAAACAAGGAAAGTGAAAGCCTAACCCAAATTAGTAAATACAAGTATTGACATGACCGATACCCCATGAAATCAAGCCAAATACCATAACCAAGAGAAGCTTTAGGCCAAGTACAATGCGCAAAAGAGTCCTAATCATGTGCGAATAGATGAACACTTGAAGGTAGTTCTAATACCATGTTAGAAATGACAGAGTATGCACAATGTAAATAAATCAGGCATCAATACAGTTGATACATTTGGAGTGTTTATATAGATTTACAAGAGAATATTTTAAATAATTTATATATAATAAGTCTTGCTAATCAAGACAATTAAACTAGTAAGGTAATAACCTAATCTAACAAAGCAATTAGAATAATTACAAACCAATCATATATTTATTGACCATATATGATATATACGTATCTTGACATCCCTTCTAAAATTCAAGA
Organism: Cinchona pubescens; assembly: GCA_025175665.1. NCBI lineage: Eukaryota > Viridiplantae > Streptophyta > Magnoliopsida > Gentianales > Rubiaceae > Cinchona > Cinchona pubescens. The sequence continues at coordinate 192,308 of JANKKI010000354.1, forward strand.
TAGTTATGGAAAATCAAATTGAGTATGAAACAACAAATTGAAAATCAAAATTGTTGGGATCAAACGCGGAATAAACACAACTAGTGAGAAATCAAGAACACAACAATTCAATGAAAAACAAGCCACAACATGAAATATGAGTGACACACAAGATTTAACGTGGTTCGCTTTAATTACCAAGCCTACGTCCACGGAGAGAAAACCCGTTCTTTATTATGAGAGAAAACACACATACAAGAATACAACTGGAATCCCAAGCCCAACCCTTGTATAACCACTCTCTCTCCCAAGAACACTCTTACCACAAGTATAGGACTACATGGCTCCTAGACTTGTATTTTTTCCTCTTGTGTTATGTCTTTGTAGTTAGCAAACCCACCTATTTATAGGAAACATTACTTGGTCACCACTCCAAGTAATAATAAGAAATAACTTGACTTACACTCTAAACCCTATACAAATAGGAAATTACTTGGCAACTATTCTGCAAGTAAGTAAATTATTAGGAAACTACTTACTCCCCACACAAAAGAAAATTAGCCAATTTCCTAACAAATTTTCATCTTGGCGAATATTTCTTTTAGCCAACGCAAACCAACCAAAAAATATAACCATTTGCCTTCCGCCACTAATTCACATGGTGACTAGCTACACATACCGAATCAATACAGTCCTATTTCCAATTGATTCAACCGGCAAATGAACATGTGTAACTAACCAAGTTCAACTTCCAGTTGACTCGCACGAGGGGCCTCAATTCTCCTTCCCCTTTAGTAGGATTTTCCTTCTCACCACTATTTGCAACTTAGAAGCAACCTTGGATCCCTTCGCTCCCAATCTATTGAGGTAACCAAATGCTACAAATCACAATACTTCTTCTCTTTCAACAGGACTGTCCAGCCATGTGTGGTTCCAAGACTCCACATTCAACGAAAAACTCGTAGCCTTATTAGAGTCTAATTGGCTCAAGAAAATTAGATTCTTTCATATTTTATTGGACATGCCACACCACCCAAAAATGGATCACTCCATTTAATATTTTGATTTTCACTACTCCAAAACCCGTGACTTCAAACATATACCCTTCACCCAAAGGCCAAAACTTGTCTTCTTTACTTGAAGTGCATCAAAATATTCTAACCAGTAGAAAATATTTAAAACACAATCAGAATCTAAAATCCAATATGAAAGAAATATCCAAATGGAGATCGTGAGAATATCTCCACCTAATGCATGATGTCCAAATTCAATATTGGACTCGACCATTTTCCTTGACCCTTGAATCACCTGCCTTAGATTCACTGTCAAGTATCATCCCTTTTCGATTCTCTCCTCGAGCAATTAATGCAATTTCTATATATCTCACCATGGTTTGCCTTCTTTTGAGATATCAGATGATTTTACATTCTCGAGTATCGAAGTGTCTTTTCCGTATACCAGAGACGTCGTCACACTTTCGAAGAAATCAGGGATCCCGAGGTAAGAAGTAAAAGGGCCTAAAATTTTCTTTCTCATCGATTTCAACACAAACTTTTGGAGATAAACCAAAATTCCGTTGTGTCCATAACAAAGAGTCAAATCGAATTTATGCACATCGATTCCAACTCTTCCCACTCATCATCCTTCATGCTTGTTGGCTTCCCATCCTTTCCCTTCAACACCTTTTTTTTTTTTTTTTGCCAAGCCTTGTTGAACAAGGATGTCCTTTACTCTTCTAAGTGAAAGAGTAAATCTTGTACACCCATTAAATTGTTGAATTAGAAATTGCCACCAACCCACTTGATCTCAATAGTTGACCAGAACCCAACCTGTCTCTGATACCAATTTGTTGGGATCAAACGCTGAATAAACACAACTAGTGAGAAATCAAGAACAAACAATTTAATGAAAAATAAGCCACAACATGAAATATGCGTGACAGACAAGATTTAACGTGGTTCAGCTTAATTACCTACGTCCACGGAGAGAAAACCCGTTCTTTATTATGAGAGAAAACACACATACAAGTTCTCAATACAACTTGAATCCCAAGCCCAACCCTTGTATAACCCCCTCTCTCTCCCAAGAACACTCTTACCACAGTTTAGGACTACATGGCTCCTAACTTGTATTTTTTCCTCTTGTGTTATGTCTTTGTAGTTAGCCAACCCATTTATTTATAAGAAACATTACTTGGTCACCACTCCAAGTAATAATAGGAAATAACTTGACTTATACCCTAAATCCTATACAAATAGGAAATTACTTAGCAACTACTCCAAGTAAGTAAACTATTAGGAAATTACTTACTCCCCACACAAAAGAAAATTAGCCAATTTCCTAACAAAAATCGAGTAGACAAGAGAACCAAGATCGTAGGCAAACACAAGATAATTGAACTAGATATGAAATGAACTGAGAACCAAATTCTCTCTAATTAAAAGATGAATCGAGAAAATTTGAGTAAGAAAGGACCCAAGAGACGAGCCAAGAGGCTAGACCAGTGATAAATTGGTTACTCTACTTTGGATGGAACTCAAATGTATTGATACGAGACAAGAAGTACTTATGATATGGTGGATGCTATGAAAACTTTAATGAAAATAAGAAAGGGTGACAGACAAAAAGGAGTGGCCTATATGAGTTGGAAGCTATGACTATAAGGGAAAATTGTGCCATGTAAAGCTAAATTGTATTGGCAAGAATGAATTGGTAACGATTAAGTTTTGATTATTTATTTTATAATTTATAGTAGGTATAATAGTCGTTGAAACAAATAAAAAATAATTGAATTTTATTATGTTTCAATCATTCAATAATTTGTAATACTCATTTTATAATATGGAGTGAATAGCAAAGTTAATCTCTTTAGATCAACTATTTATACTAGTTGTAAATTGGCTTTATAATATAATCGGCTTGGAGTATTCAATTAACACAAGATCGAATGCTCTCATCCATAAAGACATGTTGCAATGACATAAGAATATGATGTGAATAATAATAAAGCCACATAAAAGCATTTTAGTTAAACCTTATCAAGTAAGATAATGAACGTTTAAAAAAAAATATAAAAAAAAAAAACTGTTTTCCACGACCGTTTTCGGAAGCATAGGTAGAGAAGAAGCTCGAAGAGGACGCTATAAACAGCACTGGACATATATTTTACACCTTAATTTGCAGCTATAGACACTTGGTCGCTGTTTCTTTCCGCATCAATAATTCTCTTCAGTAATTCAGAGTACTTTTGCGCGCAGGCAGATAGTTTTTTGGAATTGTATCTGTTTTCATGGTGGCACTATGGTGTACAAAGATATGTTGAGGACTCGAAGTCAGGAAGACAGAAATAACAATTAATAAGAAATAAAGCAATTGGAACTTGCAACTGCATATTCATACAATCGAAAATAATCTTAAAAGTCCCTCATCACATTTTATATTTGTATTTTTATATTTTTTTATATTTAAAATGATATATTTTAATATCTTATAAATTAAAAATGTATCATGTTGATCCTTCAATATAATTATGGGTATATTTTACCCTAAAATATTCACATATGTATTACATGTTATATTTTTTATAAGCAAAATCTACAACACACAAATTCTAAATACTAAACATCACTAACTAAAACCCTACCACCACCACCACTACCAAAAATTCTCACTTATCATCATCACCCCTATTCCCCTCCCATGCCACTTCTCCTTCGCCATCCCTACTCTAGCAACTCCAACGATATTCTTTTTGGAACAATATAGTATTTAAGGTTATGTATTACCAATGTTGCTCTTCAAAATATTCTATGTAATATGCATGTGACTATTTTTAGCCGAAATATGTCTGTAATTGTGTCAATGACCAAAATGATAAGTTTTAAATTTATGAGAGAATAAAATGTATCAGTTTAAATGAAAATGACTAAATAAGTACAAATATGAAATGTAAGGTATTATTAAGATCACTTTCCTTTCATACTATATATAAATAAATTAAGTGCATTTAATAATAAATAAAAAAAACCTCGTTGTACTTTCTATTCACAAAATCAAACGATACTCATTTTTTATTTACCATTTATTATATGTATCTAGATCGCATTTTGGACACTTGACTACATTTAAAAAAAAAAAAAAAAATCAGTAGATTTATATAAAGTAATAAAATTATTTGTGTGTCACAAGATTTGAAAAAAAAATGAAAATTGCCTGAATATCTAAAATTAAGAGTTTGTTTCACTAAAATTTTGTCACATAAAGTAACTTTTGCAAACGATCTCAAATTTGTGCCGTTGTAAAACATTTTCCTAAAAGAAAAAATATCAAGATTTTTGTCCATTTTCATTCCATGCCTCAGAACCTTCACATTATTTTTTCAGCACAACATAAACAATAAAAAACTACCACATTTAATTTTGAGATGGTTTTTAGCACAAATTATTTGTTTACTTGCTTTGTCAACTAGACCATGTAACTAGTTTAGTGCAAGATACATTACGTACTATCATTAGTAAAGAAAAATTCTACTGAACTTTAGTTTACTAAGGTGACAGTACGCTTACAACCCTGTCTCTTATACACAAAGCATGAACTTGTACTTTGAAAAATTACAAAATAAGTAAGCAAATTTTGAAAATTTTAAGTTAGTTATTCTAAAATTGCACTCCTTAAATTTGTAAAGCTTTTATTTTTATTTCCATCGTCTCCCTAATAATTTGAGTTCCTTACATCATACAATTGAAAATGATGATATAGTAAAAGTAAGAATAAGATAAAAATTGAGTATTATATATTTTGTCCACTTTTAAAATCATCAATTCTATTATATTTTTTCCCTAAAAAGTTAAGACAACTATCAATTATTTATTTATAAAAAGGGTACTTCTACTTTAATAATTGCGAAACACCTACCAAACCAAAGGCATTCCTGCCTATATTACTTAGTAATAGTATTTCCTTCCGTACTAGTACCGGTAGTAGGCTTGTAAACGGGTCATATTCGATTCGGATCCATCATATTCAGATTCGGATCTGAATAATATAACCAGATTCAGATTCACATTCAGATCTCCGACGGATCTTTAAAAGCAAATCCATACGCGGATTCATCAGGTCTAGTCAGATCCGGACCCGGGTATTAATATTTTTTTTGTAACTTTTAAAATTATATATATAATTATTACAACTTATCGAATTTTTTTTTTTAAATTATAAAAAGTATTTAGTTCATAATTAATATTTATGTACGTACTCTTTATTGCCCATATAAATTATTATAATAATTTAGAATACATATATGTATATACATATAGTAATTGTACTAATATATACATAATTATATTGTATATTAAATATTTTAATCGAATGTAATTCTTAATCAGGATTCGGAAAACTAAGATCTAGATGTGTAACTATTTATTATAATAGTTAAACGAGTCCGAATCAAATCGGATGATCAAAATTACCATCTAAATTAGGATAAATGAATCTGAAATAGATCCAGTTCAGATCTAAATCTGACATTGACAGATAACCGCTATGACCATCTTCATTACAAGAATTGTAAGAGTAAATAAGAAAGAATTAACAAAAAGCAACTACTTACTCCACCATATGACATAAAAAGCTGACCAAATGGGATTGGTATGACTGAATCGTCTTCCGGGGTAGTATCACTCTCATATTTTGCTCTGTGATCTTTGGTTGCTTCTAAAAGACATAACAACAATTCTGAATCAATTCCATATTACAAAAAATTTCATTCAAGGAGGAAGACATATATAATTCAAATGTTATGCATTTATGATTGCACATTGTTGTCGTAATTAAACCAAATTCGTTATCAATTAAAAATTACATGTCATGATGTTCTTCAGGTATTTAGGTGTTTAGTAGTTTATTTTTGTTTCTTTCTTAGAAAAACAATTCAAATCTAATATCGTCCCAAAAAAAATCTACCTATTTACATTGCCTTAACTTTGGTTGAATCGCCTTGGTAATATTAACTTTGGTTGAATCCCCTTGGTAATACTTACTTTTGTTAGGAAAGAAATATTAGATGCCCTACGTCTGCATGTTTGCACATGAAATTTTTTTTTTACTACTCACTTCACATTAAAGAGTGAGTATTCCAAACAATTGAATGATTGAAGAGTAAAGGGGGCATTTAGTAATTTCAACTGCAGTCATACTCACTCTGCATTAGGTAAGACTTACTCATGCACATGATTATTATGACAAAATTTTCTTGCATTTGTCTAAGTATTTTTAATTAGGCTACATGTGTATACGTTTATAGCTAATTAAGGAATGGAATTTATAATGAAAATATAATAAAGGAAATATAAAACATACTATACACACACATATATATATTAACATTTGGTGTTGTGCCTTTCGCAGATGCTGCCAATTACTATTTTTCATGTTAGCAGAATGGGATGAAGTACTTATTTGGAAAGAATAAAACCATAATTTTCATGTTTAGGATTAAGAGCAATTTCTACAGCTACTAAAATACCTGCCTCAACAAGTCTCGAGTAAGAGAATTTTCTATATATATATATATGTGTGTGAGTGTTTTATGTGTGTGTGGTGAGGGAAAGAATCATGGAGAAACTTGTTACCTAATAGACTACATTTCTTCACAAGATCCAAGTACTCCTTACAATTGTTATTCTGAAAATTGTTGTGCTCAACTTCTTTGGATGAAACATACTCTAAAAGATTTTGGTATTATTTTTGATTGTGTGCCTATAAAGTGTGACAACACTAGTGCAATTAATTTCACAAAAAATATGAAGGCAGGGTGACTAATGAAATCCCTTTCAGTTTTGAGGTGGTAGTCTAGCTGGATATAGGGGGTTTATTGGCATCAAGCACGCATGCTGTTGATATGTCTTTAGAATAGTCATTGGAGAAAATTCAGTAAGATACATGAAACATAGTTAACTTCTTGTCAAGTACAAGTCACTTGAGGTGGTTTTGAACCATGCAAAGTAGCTTCCTTTCTTCTTTCTTCTTCTTGGATAGACACTCATTTGGAAAGTATCCCAATTGGCCATATTTATAGCATTTTTCACTTGTAGCTTCTTGCTTGTATCTTTTTGTGAAGCTTTTAATGCTATGCTTCTTTTTGCCCTTGCCTTAGACATTTTTTATTCATGTGTATTTTAGGCTGTAAAAGTTTCTTTACTGACATTAGATTAAAAAATATAGCATCCATAAATCAATAAAGCTTAAATCAGTATGATGCATGATGATATGCCTGACATTTCAACAGATGTCGTGGTTCACAAACTCCCCACCGATCCTAAATGCCCGCCTGTAAAGCAGAAGCCAAGGAAGTTTAAGCCGGATTGTGGGCACTACGATCAATTGATTTAAGTGAATGTGTCGTAAGCAATAGTTGCAACTAAGGCTAACTGATTTAATTTAATGTTTTAGTGTGCAATTGGGGAATGCTCTTGACACATCTTGTTGTTATGTTGTAGAAGAAGAGGCTCCGGCCATTCCTCGACTCCCCGGTTGCTTGCCTTTACGTGCCATTCCTACAAAAAGTGGTGAGGCATAAAGTTATATTAATTTGCCTTATTGTATACCCGTAATTGGCTTCGGAGGCACAAAATTAAATTTACTAGCCTCAATGCCCACAATTGCCAAAGTGAGGTATTGTGGTATTTCCAACATATTGGAGTAGCATCATCAAAATCTAAACATGAATTAAACACAAAAGGATGGAAACTTCAAAATAAATAAATAAAAAGTTTATCCAAGTAAATATACAAATTCTAATACTAAACATAAATCTTACAACATTTTTATCTTTTTGTGATATAATAAATTATTGTTCTTTTTTATAAATATTAATTGAATGTAATTAGGTTGTAAGAATGATATCATTCAGACATAGCGACATTTCTTGCAAAGAATCTATTTTTGTTGTCAAAGTAACCCGAAAATCATCACAAAATGCATCAAGATTGAATTAGCCAAGATGTTAATCATAATCACTGAAAACATTATTAACATCTATAACTCAGTATTCTGTAGCAATAGCAAGTTAAAAAGAACAATCACAAAATTACTAATGTTAGTAATGACGAATTTTATGGGATATCTTCTTGTTTGCTATATTGCATGGTTTAGCGTGCGACAAAATGTTGGAAGTAATGCTTCACCCTTAACTCACTAATACAAATTAGCCATTCAGTTAAATTAATTGATCGTAGCGCCCACAATCGCCTATGAGGCATTAAATTAAATTAGTCGTCCTTATTGCCACAGTTACCTTCTAAAGTATTAAATTCAACTAATTGACCGTAGATCTTCATTAGGAACTTTCCCAAACATTGTGTGAGCTTGTAGCATTTGTATTCAAGTGGGCTTTATCTCAAAATTATTTGCTTGCATGGGTATCTATGCAATGCTAGAATTTGCACCATCGGCAAGGCATTTAGCGTGCATGGATTGTGCATGGGCAAGAGAAATTTGGTTAGGTTGTCATGGCTGTTGCAAGCAAATAGCCGAACATTGTTGATATAAATCATGATTTTGGTAGATTGGAATGTTGCCCTGTTTGCGAAGGCAAGATCATGATTTTCATGACCTCTGGCTTTCGCTAAACGCGACGATGATACGACGATGGAAGACAGTTCACCGAGCTGTAGGTGCATTAAAGGTCCGTGTTTCTGGCTAATTTTCTCATAGTATGATGGGGTAGTTTACTACCTATCAAATGATGCAAGTTTCCGATCCAATTAACCCTAACTATTAATTTAACTCAGACATGAGCCAAAGATTAATTAATTGAAGCAATAAAATCAACAAGAACAGTTAGGCTAATTAAACAAAAGCGCGCGCCCGGCTGAACTATTGCAGACCTCAGTTGGATTGTTGTAGACCTTGACGGGACTATTGTAAACCTAGGATGGATTGCTATAAACCTCGACCGAATTATTGCAGACTTTGGTTGGAATAAACCAGACATATATATCAAATTATGTGTTAAAAATAAAATAAAATTCAAAAAATTTTGTCTGAAAAATAAGTTTTGTAAAGAATTTTAGCCAAGTCAAGACTGCACTGCAATATAAGATTTGAAACATAAAATTAGTTAACCAGCCGTATTTTAACTACAAAACATACTTTACATATACTTCACAATTTTTTTTTAATATATAAATACTCCACAAAATTGAAGCAAATTTAATGCAAAATTTGCGTTTGTATCCAATATTAAAATTTGTAAATAAAAGATCATAGCATTAAGCATAAGTATAACATACAAATTAAAATACTAGAATCTTAGGCTGGCCAAATAACTTTTAAGGGTAGACAATAGGTTCAAAATTGTTAAACCAATTTATTAATAGCTCATTACTCACGATAGTATACACAATTAAATCTCCCCTCCTACTTCCAATATAGGACAGGGTATCACACAAAGGACATTTAGCTAAAATTACAAAACCAATCCTATATATGTTTTTTTTTTTTTTTCAGCCTAACCTATATATGTAATAAACCAGAAATGGCATTTCCTATTTGGAATTACCCTATATATGTATTTTACATTGACTTTCTGGATATAGAATTCATATTGTAGACCATTCTGCAACAAAAGTAACCAAAACAAAGCACATTTCAACCAAAAAAAATTGAAAAGAAGAAAAACTTGCCAAATTTTGTTTGATATGTTTAATTAATAACCACATTCCACACCTCTCAAACTATAACGGAATTTTATAATCTCTTTATATAACATCTTTTTGTATTTTCAAATTTTATATGACATTATACTGTACAAATTTATAACAGCATACTTCCGTTGTGTGACATACTTCCGTTGTGTGATTGTAAATTTTTTCCTTAGACGTAACCCTAAACCCTAACTTTTTGCACAATTAAATAAGCCACGGTAAGAAAGGCCTAGGGAAGGAAGTTGCGTACATCTTCATATAAATCCATCACATGCTGGCAAATCGTAGGAACCTTTCTGGAGGGAAAGGTTGGAGTTTTTTCAGTAGTTTTAGGAATTTCTGGAGACGAACCGGCTGTAAAAATTCGACTTAATCCAAGTTTGGTCAAAGCCAACAAAGAAGACCAACCTGTGAAAAAAAAGGACAAAATGTGGGTCAATCCCAGCCTTAAAAAAATGCTTCTATCTAACACTATGTAAAGGCTGCGCATATACTACTCACCGGCAGCGATGTTACCAAGGTGATCTTCCGACTTTGACCCACCACTAGGTGCTGGTTCTGGTGCCGGGGGCGGTGCTGGTTAAAAGAAAAAAAGGACAAATGTCAGTATGAAGCCACTGGGAGACCCAAAACAAAAGGAATAAATTTGGACATTGGGGTGCGGTTGGCCATCTCAATGTCCGAATTGCACACGAGACGCAACTGTCTGAACGAACCGGACCAAATTTATCCTAAAAAGAAAAATTGAAAATTTTTCTTATTGAGATCTTTTATTAAAAATTTTAAGTTTTGCCTCCCTCCCTCAAGAATTTGGGAAATCAATTTTCTAAGAGACCCATAGAAAATTTAAGGTGTCTCCTAAGAATTTGAAAATCGAAATTTTCTCCTTAAAAGAATAAATATTTTCTGTAATATTCTATAAAAAAAAAAGTTCTTTCCCAAAATTTTAGTAAAAATTATAAGTGAACCCTCCCAATATTCTTATATACATATTCCGTTCAGCCACAATATTCGTATGTATATTCCGTTTTATTAGAAACACTTACCACGATTCTTGATAATTATGTGAAATAATACGCCTCCAAACAATAATTTTTTCTTTTTCATTCCTTTTTCTTAAAATAAAATATGACGTGCCTTGCATACTAATGCTCTGGATTGTTTTTCTTTTGGAGGGAATGAAGTCCCAAATTATTGAAGTTCCATGAAATATCAAAACCAAAGGATGGGCAGATAAATCAATTTATGTAGAATAAACAGAAGTAGGCCTGAAGACTAGAGAACAAAAAGTTAAGAAAACAAAGAAAATAGAAGAAAAAACAGTATAAGAAAGCAGGTTGATAAAAAGTATGTACCAGTTGCATTCTTGGCCATCAATTATGAATCTTGTCTCGTAATCGAAGAAACAAAGACCACAAAGAGTGTAAATAATCAAGAAAGCAAGAAGACGAAAGTAAACAAGAACGTATACGTACGTGTAAAAAAAAAAAAAAAAAAGCAGAACCTCTATATAAAAAAGTACGGATATAAAGATTTTCGGAACCGAGAAATTTGTGGTTTGCCTTTTATACAAGTTTTTCTTTACTTGTAAAACAATTTAGGTCTTACCATCTTTAATCAACCGATAGTCATGTATCCAAGTTGAGTGTGGTTTGGTCATAGACTCTTAGTAATCAAGTCCAGTTAAAACTCATGTCTAGTTATCTTGTTAAAACCACTTTCTCCCTCAACTTTTATGATTTATCATATTCCTTTTTGAAACTCAAAAATCAGTTTTGCTGGAGTATTTTATTTCTCGCAGATTTTAATAGATGTCAGAGAAGTCGAGGGAATGTTGGCGAGTTTGCTAGATGTGTCATAAGAATCAATATTCGATACTTATTTTACTTCCATTAAAATTTTATCGTAAGTGACAAGAAATAAAAATTTTTGGGTGCAAACTGAGTAAAAAATAATTTGGAGTGAGCAATATGACAAATCATGAAAAGTTAACCGGGCAAAATAGATTTAACTATTTTTTTTGCCACAACCTTCACTTTATAAAATAAATGAATACTTTTCACCGCAAACAAACCATGCGTGAAGTAAATTCACTAAAATTTGGTCTCTTATCTAATTTTCCTTAAAATTTGACTTCAAGTGGCAAGAAGCAGAAACCATATGGTGCAAACTGCAAAGTGATAAAAAAAGTAGTTTTAGATACAATGTGATAAATCGTGAAAATTTAAGGGGACAAAATGGATTAAACCCAATTCTAAAGCTTGATCGATATTTTTTTTTGCCAAATAGAATAAAAATAAACATTTAAAACATAGAATATTATATTATATACTTATTCAAATCACAATGAGATATAGAACTACCATAGAATTTTTCATATAATATCAAGTAGAAACCTCTCCAAGATATTAATTTGGGAATTGCAATTTGGTTGAGATATGTTAGAGATATTTTTGAAGATAAGAGGTATACAAAAAACACACTATTGAGGACCTTGAGGTTGATGGAATGATAACTGAAGTGATCACTTCCCTTCAAATGAGGTCAACGTGGTGAGGACAGGAGCAGAAAATAGGGTTTCAAGATTTAATGTTTATGCTTGTCTTGTGATGATACATTAATAAGTCCAGTTAGATGCTTGTCGTACAAGAAAATTTATTAAGGGCAAAAATGTAATTAAACTTGGGAGAGATGGCTTTAACTCTTGATTCTCGCCTATAAATAGGGGCACACCCTGAAGACATGTACGAATCTACATTAATAATATTCAAACACATTTATTGCTCTTTCCCAACTTTCTCTCTCTTTAGAGTTCCCAATTACTTCTTCCGAACAAAATCTTATTCATCAAGTGGTACCATATGTGGAAATCAAACAAAAAGCCGAACTATTCTCATCGGTCTTGCCTTCGATTTCGAATATAACTACAATTTAAATGTTTAGATACCATCGTCTTATACATCAACTATGAAGAACAAACAATAGAGAGGAAATAATAGGGATGAACCCTTAGTCAAGAATCTAAGGGTCAATGTAGAGTTCCATGAAGGGAAAACTTCTTGATAGGAGAAGTGTGTGCTCAAGAATAAATGCTACAATTCCTTCAGGATAATTTTGTAGCTATCCAACAATTTGTGGAAATGCATAAACAGGATCCATTGAACAACATTCCAACTAATCTTGTTGAGCTCCTAAGACAAGAAAGAAGGAAAAAAGATACCACTAATAGTACCCATCGTGTCAGTCATCAAGGACCAGAAGTCACTAGAACTGTGAGTAGACAAAGATCCCGATCGATTCACGATCGGCTTTACTCAAGCCAAAGCTGAATGTTGTGCATCATGAGGAGACTCTACAACCACTACCCTTGACACTTGATGCAGAAATCATGGCCAAAGTTGAACTTCTGTTCAACAATTATTATCTCATAACAACATTGGCCAACAGATCATTTTAGATATTGATTGTGACCCATTCATCGCACTCATTAGGACTGAACAGATTCTGCCTAATTTTCAAATACCTAGATATTGATTGCTACTAAGGAACTACTGATCCAAGAGATCACATTGCCCACATGTCTGCCATAGCTCAACTCTAAGGTTACTCAAATGCCATTAAATGGCAACTTTTTGCTATCATTCTCAGAGGATCGACTTAGAAATAGTTCAAAGAACTTCCAATGGGGTTGGTAGTTTCTTACAATGACTTGGTAGAAAATTTTTTGAGACACTTCATGAGCTGCCACGTCATACAGAAAGAAGTTTCTCTTTCAATGAATATAAGGCAAAAAAAAAGAAGAAATTTTAAGTTAGTACATCAGACACTTCAATGATGAAACTATACAAGTCTGAGACATCGACGAGAAGGTGATGATTGCAGTGTTTTGCAATGGCCTTCAGCCAGGATTGTTGAAACATGATTTGGGCTCTAAACTTTCGAAGAGCTTCTCAGAACTCATAAGACAAGCAGAGAGCAATATGACAGGATAAGAGTTGAATAGGTATTTTCAAGATAAGTTGAAGAAGGAGTTTTTAGATTTCAAACAAAAAGGAAAAGGCCGATGGAAGAGAAGGCTGAAGGATTTGACAAGAAAAAGAAAAACAAGGATTTTGGGCAAACTGATTCTAGACAAGCTGACCCACCTAACAAACAGTTTTAAATTCCTAAGTTTCTAGACGATCGGTCAGTCTATCCAAGATCAAACAACTTCAACAAACCAGAGTTTTGCCTGACGAAGACTTTACTTTTTTGAACATGCCTAGATGCGATTTCTAAATTGAAATCAAGAATGGGATAGATTGGAATCCTGGAATCGCCCTTACCGATGAAAATCAAACAGTTCATGAAGACATATCTCGCTATTGTGGTCATCATTCAAATCATAGGCAAGATACTAAGGATTGTAATGAATTAAAGATAGGAATTGAAAGGGCAATCTGAAAAAGTTATTTGAAAGAGTACATTCTTCAAATCACCGATAATTTAAGAAATACAGACAATTTTCCTTCTGGGCCAAATAATGATCGGTATACAGTTATACCAAAGGGCCAACAACAACAATAACAACAATAATCAAAGGAGACCTCCAGCCAATAATAATGATGTGGTAGAGTGATCAATGTGATAGCTGGAGGTTTGACTAGACTCCCATTAGGTTCGAAAAAGATATACAAGATACCAGCCTGAAGGAGAGAGTTTTTTGAAGAAACCTAAGTTGAATTTGAACATTACCTTTTCAGATGACGATTCCCTACCATACCAATTTCCTCATCTAGATCCTATCACTATTCATGTCAAATTGGGGGATTATAGAGTCCAAAAAGTATTCGTGGACAATGGTATTTCAGTGAATATGATCTTCTGGCATGCTCGAGAGTGATGCGTATCAACAACAATCATATTTAGCCAGTTTGAACACCATTGGTAGGATTTACTAGCAAATTTGTCATGCCTGAGGTTATAATTTTGCTTCCTCTGACCCTCAGGAAGCCACTCAAGCGGCAAATAGAACTAATTAACTTTGTCATTATCAAACAATCAAGCTTGTCTTATAACATGATTTTGGGTTGGCCATCACAATATGCTTTTATCGGTGTAGCTATATCACAAGCTCATGTTTCTACGATCTTAATCTGTATTTACTTGAATGATGCTACAAATCCTAACCAGATACTTAAGAGCCTCAAGGAGGATCTTGGCTTAGATAACTAGGTTTTATCCTTCTCTTCTCAAAAGACAAACCCACTCACGAAGAAAGGAGCGGTTAATCCGTTTACCAAATCAATATCTCCACTACGGTACACTAATCTATTTGATATAACATCTATTCCCCTTCGAGCTGTCAAATCAGAGTACAGAGGTGTGGTTGCGGCAAAAGAATCATTTTTTTCAAATTCCGTTGCAGCCCCAATTAAGGTGCCTGTCATGACGATTCTACTGAATTTCCTGGGGACGACAGGTAGGCCTACTTCCTTGCTTACCGTTGAGGCGAGCTCCGTTCTACCCATTGGTTGACTCCTCTGTTGACCAACTCTCTTTCAGAGCCTATTGGTAGAAACGAACGCTTCATTCCGTGATAAGAGAGATGAAGTAGCCGACCCGGCAATATGACATAAGAAAGATCAGTTCCAGCGGTCGGTCTATAAAGTAAGATGGCAGGGCCGGTAGCCTTCTCCCTCTTATTATATATTAGAATCTTCCTATCTTCAAAAATAGCATCCTTATGTCAGGTTGGTTGTTTAAAAGACTGTCTCTTTACCCTTTGCATCTTCATATTTTCGAAAGCCCAGACCCATTCTTCTGGATCTACATTAGTCCTATTTTAGCTACTAGATTCAGCTAAAAAGCTAGCTCTCACTTCATTGGAAGCTTCATAAGTTTTAGATTTGAAAAAAGGCCCTCCTTCCTAAACAAGTCAAAAGACTCAGAATCAGGATCACTACCTAGTGATTTACAAGCACCTTAACTGCACACTTTCTATATATCTGTCTCCATCCAATCAAAGACGTCCATACCATTTTCTAGCAGTTCTTTTCCTAGGGCCAATCTATGAGACTGTTACAGCCATGGATCTCCTTTCAATCCTAAGGTAGGCCTATGCAGTTGGAGAAGAGTTCCGAGTCGGGCGGAAAAGAGGGGAAAGCTCTCTGTTCCTGGTTCTCCTTTATGGCCCTGGCCTGTAAATGGACATTTGTGAGCTTCTAAAATATCTTTCAGGACCAAAACTCTTGAAATAATAATCATGTGGGGCGCTATTTGAGTTTCGTAATACTTTCGGAAGTCTTATTCCTATTTTGGCCTTTTTAATTTCTGGAGTTTTAGCCCCGATTAGCAAAGGGCCAAATACCTCCGATCTCTACCGTAGGTGCCAAAGAAGAATGAGAAGAAGCCCGAAAAAAAGCAAAAAAGAACATGACCTTCGAACTTCTTGCGCAGAAGACGAAAGATGGGCTCACATATTGCCGTTAACTGGGCTAGCTAGGGTTAAAAAAAAAGACACCCTGTATAGGGGACTTTTTTCCTTCGGATCTTTTCCATTCTATAGGTATTCCCCTGCTGTTGGCGTTTTAGTTCCTTTCAATGGCAGGAAAAAGTCCTGCTCAAACGGCTCGATGCGTCATCTACTTAAAAGGACCCTCCATGCAATGCGCCCTTCCTTGAATTATTCGACCATTTTTCTTAGAGGATCATTAGTACGGCACATTATTCGATTTAGGTTTCAGACTGATGGAGAGACATCTTTTGTTAGGAAAGCCTTCTATCGGGGGCTCAAAGTGGTAAGTTCAACGTTTGAGCCGATCCCCTATAAAATAGGTTCTAAATCATTTGAAAGCCCTTTCTTACCTGATATTGTAGATGGCATAATATGAGAATAGGCTTTGTTTGGGGATAATCTAAATACCTATAGTAGGAGTCTTCCCTTCCTTTCATCACATCACTTTGTGGTTCATTAGTAACGACTGGGCAACGCTTTCTCCTTATTCTTTTTCTATCAAATAAGTGGTTTCACTCCTTAAGGAAGATACTCGGAATACCCAACCACTCCTAGATAGCTTTAAAGAAGAGGTTGGAGGTTAGCTCATTTCCTTCTTTACTTATCGGGCACTTTTGGGCGCAGGCAGCCCTATACCATCTATCCCATTGTATTCTATCGTCTCGTATTGTACTGTACCGTATTAGACCAGATAGATCTATTGAGTGAGAGAAAGGTAATGTATTGTTCCTTTCTATTGTTCTGCTCTTTATTGGACTTGGTCTACGAATTTATTCTAACTCTCAACGAATTTCTCGAATTTTAGGTGGGATGGGGATTGTAATTATTTCTACTTCTCGAGGTATAAGAGACAAACCGGGAGGCTCACTGAAAGTAGAAGGCAATGAAAAGGAGTTTCTAGCCGAATCTTTTATCTACGCAAATTGAAGAGATGTTTGGAACAAGCGACCTTTACGTAATATAGGCGGAAGTAGCCTTTTGTGGGTTTTGTCTCCATTTCAATATCTCGTACGTGCTTGCGTCACCTTCAATTGGCGCAACCAAAAAAACTATTCAAAATAAAGAAAAGGCAATGAGTTTTGTTAGTGCGTGCCTCTCCACTATTCACTCATCCATGAACTTTCTCTGAACCAGCTTCTCTTTCTGAGACAGGTTGGGGTTTTGCTCTTCTTCCAAGAAAGGCCAGGTCTTTCAACCTGTCCCCTCGGGTTCCCACCAGGTGGTATAGGAAGTGCAATGGGTGAAAAAATAGAATCTCGGATCACTTAGATTGGAAAAAAGTCGATAAAGGCTTCTTGACGATTGTAGGCAGCTTGATTTTTGGTTCTATGCTTATAGTTCCCAGTTCAATGGATGGGGAACATACAAAACATTGCTGGGCAGGCGTAGGCCGAAGAAGCGTTGAAGGCTTCAACTTGGCCACTGAAGAAGGCGAAGGTTGGGCGAGAGACTAGGCCAACTTTCTGGTTACTGCCATGCCATGCTAAGTAGTTCCATGAGTGCTTTTTCCCTGGTTAAGTCCTGCCCCTTGGGGAATTTCACTATTTCTTGAAGCTCGATCTCTCCCCCAGATGAACCATATAGGCAAGAGAAACCATGAACCAGAATAGAAGAGCTTGCCCCAAACCCATAAGTAAATATTTCATAGTAGCCTCATTAGATTGTACATCTTTCTTGGTATATCCAATTCCATGGGATCGCTTTGTAACTTTCATATGAAAAATGGCAGCTATAGTAAGATGAGATAGATCCTCCGGGCCTAAGTCGATCCTAAAATTGTCTCTTCGATCTGCTTTCATTATATGGGCAGATGCCCTTCCCCATCCACGCCATGTTGGAAGCGGGCAGTGTGATGATAAATTGTGATTGGTCTAAACCTTCGACTAGCCACTTATTGCGGCCTGCCCATACATACTAAGACCTTGTTCACATAGCGAAGAAAGGCCGAGTGGAAGGGGGCAGTCAACTGGCTGCTTCTTGGCCATGCATTATTTCCTCTGTATTTTATTTGGGAATCAAATTCACCTTGAGGGATGGATTTGAAGGAATGGTATGGGGCATCCAACAAGAGGCCACAAACTGCTACCTTATGTCCTTGATGAGCAAAATCCGAACCCTAAAAATTTAAGATAAGCTTCAAAATCAGCTGAATGGAGTCTTTCTTTTTTCGAGCAGCTAAAGAAGGGAAAGAATTTTGAATGGCAGAACAGTGCCAACGAGCCTTCAAATATCTCAAGGAATATTTGTGGATTTTCCTCGGTTAACTGTACCAAAAGACGCGAGAAATTATACCTTTGTCTTTCATCTTCAAAAGATATGGTCAGTTAGGTATTGGTGGTCGAACGGGATGGGATTCAGAGGCTGATGTACTTTATAAGTCTTATAGGGCCCTAAATGCAACTGTATTCCTATCGAAAAGGTAACATTCTTATTGATAGTGACAGCAAGGAAGATAAGACCTTACTGCTAAGGGCAAAAAATCATTGTCAGTACGAATTCACCCTTAAAAATGGTCCTTGGAAAACTTGATGCGTCAGGTCAGATGCTCAAGTGGTTGGTTGAACTATTGGAATTTGATATTGAATTCTGACCACTATTATAATTCTCTTATCAATCTCTAGTAAACTTCCTTATCGAAGAGATATTGTCTATCCTCTGTATTGAACACATCTAGATAGACAAGGTGATGATAGTCGAGGACAAAGAGAACTCTGAGGCAGATTATAAAATGTAGGTAGTTCATATAGATAGAAGACTCATGTGAGTCAAGATCTTGGGCTAGTATTATCATTAAAACCTTGAAGGAAATTACTTTACATATGTCATTTATTTCGAATTCAAGGCTACAAATAATGAAGCCGAATATAAGGTATTATTAACAAGGATGAAGCTGGCCAAGAAGATACGAGCTCAAGCTTGCAAAATTAACAGTAATTCTTTGTTAGTAGGCAGCCAAATCCTAGGAAATTTTGAGGCCAATAGGGCGAACATGCAGAAATACTTTGGTTCATTAGGGCCATAATTTGCAGATACATGCTCCGATCATAAGAAATCTAGTAGTGACTTTGACACCCAATTTATGTCCATGGCTATTTGTGCAATGTGGGATATATCTGGTTGGACCTTTCCCCCTAACACTAGGGAGATTGAAGTATTTGGTGCTTGTCCTATTGATTATTTTTCTAAGTGGGTGAATGTCGAACCACTACCATGCGCATATTTTTTTTTGGAAAAATATTATTTTTAGGTTCAGCATTCCTCATACCTTGTTTTCAGATAATGGCACCTAGTTCATAGAAGAACTCTTTAAGAGCTTCTGTGAAGTGTTGAATATTAATTTACGTACTACATCAGTTGAGGTCACAAACTGAACAATTATCATTGGATGGAAAGCTAGATTGGATCGAGCTAAGGGATGATGGGTTGAAGAGTTGCCTAATGTTTTATGGTCAATAGAACTATACCCAGAATGGTTAACGGGTTCACTCCTTTCAGTTTGGTATATGGATCAGAGCCAGTTATACTAGTTGAGATCGGGATGCCGACTGCTTGGACATAACAATATCATCATGTTAATAATGATGAAGGGCTCAGAATTGATCTTTCCTTGCTAGAAGAATGAGGATTACTAGTTTCAATAAAATAAACAAAATATAAACAACAAATGACAAAACATTTACAATGCAAGGGTTCGACAAAGGTACTTCAAGCCAGGAGATTTGGTTTTAAGAAAGAATGAGGTCAATCGAATAGAAGGATTGAACAAGTTAGATCCAAACTGGGAAGGGCCACACATAGTAACAGAAGCCCATCGATTGGGATATTATAAGCTGGCCTACCAACATGGTATTGGCATGTCGCGAATGTGTAATGTTGTAAACCATAAAAAATATTATCTAGGATGACGATGAAAGCAAAGCATGAACTATATCATACGAATGAAGCATTTGATTTATCAGCATGTTCATGTGTACATATGTTTACATACATGAAAAATGATTATCACATACATGAAAATTGATAATCATTTGAAGCATCAATCTTACGCGATTCGTTCGGGTGTCCGAAAGGATCTGAAACCCGTCGATGTGCGTCAAGTGGTTCAGACCAACAAGAACATAAAAAAATGATGATAAATGATGACTCAAAATAAATGTTGATGGGGCAAGAATCTTACGCGATCCGGTGTTCAGGTGCCCGAATGGGATCTGTAACCTGCCGATGTGCTTATAGTGGTTCAAACTAGGAAGATTATATAAAAAAAACACAATTGATTGTAAAGTTTGAATTTCTAGACTTATGAAATTTGAACAAGTATGCAATATGATCGGTCAGTGCAAAAAATAAGACGATGGATTGAGAAAGTTGGAATTTTATTATAAAATTTTTTCAAGGTACAAAAGATGATCGGTCAAGCCGATCTAATTCATTACATTGTGATAAAAAAAACCTAACCCTACCTTTGCTAGAAATTATTCTATGTATTGGTAGTAGGTTCTTCTTGCTTGGCTTGGGACTGCTCGGTTTGAGTCTACTTAGCTTGATTAGACTTAGCCTTATCTTCAATGTGGGCTTCGAGCATGGCAGATATTACTTGAAGGCTTTCTTAGTTAAGCACCCCATTCGAGTCCAAGAGGCCTGTTGTCGATCGGGGTGTGCTAAAAAGATGGTTTATTTCACTGATGAGCTCAGCAATAGCCTCCTTGTTATAACAGGAAATCTCTAAGATATCGAGTTTGATCTCAAGGAACTCCTCTGGAATGTTATCTATGGTGATGGTATAACCCATCTTCATGGAAATATTACTGAATTTTCAAGGTCTCTTTGGCATCCTTAATAGTTCAAGAAGAAGTAAACCCTAGACAATTCATTAGAAGAGGCTTCGGCTCTTAATGATTCTATCTTTGTTTGGGCCAAAGCCAACTCCCCTTGCAAGTGTTTAGCTCGTCTGCTTGCCCTTCAATCTTCTTGTTCAACTAATTTACTTGAGTTGAATGTGTGATCTCCAAATTGGCCAAGTTTTGAGCCTCATTCTCAAGTCGGGTTCTCGTCCAAAGTTTCATTCTTCTTCATATCGAGCTCGTTCTCCAACTTGAAAAGAGCTTCTTCCTTGTTTCTCTCGAACTGATAGAGTTCAACTTCAAGTTGGGCATTCTTATAAGCTAACTCTATCGACAAGCACTCGATATTATATAGATGACTGGGCCGAACTCAACACAAAGAAGAAGTATTAATATACAAGTACATAAGGCATATTTTAAAAGAGGAAAAATCCAAGTGTTTACCGTGACAAATGCTATCGTTGCTTCATCCATGCACTTCCCCAATGAATAGCTCTCAGCATAGGCAATGTCCTGAAGAGGAAAACCATAATCATCAGTGAGTGAGCTATCCTGGGGAACTGACTCTAAGCGTTGTTATCAAAAGTCTAGTTAAGGATGAACTTGGCTTACCCCTCGAGGTCTTTGATCTATTTGATATACTTCCTCGTCTACGGAAGGCACTGGTAGTCGCTGGCCGATGCCTCCTCTTCGGCTGTCCATGGCTGAGATCCTAGTGCTACACGCCATTCAATAACTTGGTTATTTTTTGGAACACAAAAAGTTCTTGGTTTGTAAGACCAAGGACAGAATGACCCACATAGAGCTGTCAAGATGGTGGAAGGAGATCGGATTAGAGAAGAGATGAGAGGCTAATAATTAAAGGATTCTGTTGACAAGTCTTTTTAATAGTAGTAGCTATTAAGGGAGGTCGGCCTGCTTCAAAAGTATCGACCACAATCTCCTCACTGGGCAAGCTAGGAGTTGTTTTAGCCTACTTCCTAGCCAAAGCACGAGATGTGGTTTTTCTCTTTAGTGGTCTTGGACTGGGGCTCAGATGAGTAAATGAAGGTTGAATTGGAACCACCTCTTCATTAGAGACTTGGATCGGTTCTTGTAGAGCCGATCAAGTAGTCTTTGCACCAGTAGTCTGAATGGACAACATGGGCTTTTAAATTCTAGGGGTCAAGGTAGCCATACCTTGAAAGTAGTTGGCGGTCAATAATTGTGTTTGCTGTTAGTATGGTTGTGCTGATAGAAGCGGTGCTCGGTGTCTCAAAATGGAAAGTTGTGGCATTTTTCTTATATAATTTGATCTTCTGTGGCCGAACTATTTGGCTGAGGGTTTGACCTGCAAATAACAGATGAATGCATAAGTATGTACACTGAGTTGGGTTTATAAAATAAAAGAGGGTGGACAAGAGTGATAGAGCTTCACGTGGGTCGTAGCCTTCGGACACCACGAGCTGAGCCTATGAAAGAAAAGTCTCTTCAAAGAAAAGTTTCATTTTGGCAAAATTTACTACAAGGTTAGAACTATCTAAGGTTTCAACTTTGACCCGGATTTTGTCAGACATGGAAGGGATGGAGTTGTCAGGGGATCGAACCTCTAAGTGCCACTTGGGCTGAAACATGGACATGTCAAATTGTTTGGCAAAAAAGAAAGTGTTTTTCCATTTATAAATAGAGGTCGGTTAATCTTCTACTAGACCTCGACGATCGGTTCGGGCTAAGAAATAATAGTAACCAGGCTCTTGGCTGATGGTTAGTTTGCAAATGGCCCGAATGCCTTGATAGGTTGGACAAACCTCTAAGTTTTTGCATATCCTACTACTAACCTAATAGCGTTCAGACTAAATTGGAATGGGCTAATTGTCACATCTCCAAAACGAGACAATGACATGTCACATCTTCGAATCACCCCAAACATGCAAGCCACAGTACAAGAGTAATAAACAAGTTATAATACATGTCATTGACCTTAAGCTCAGCCAAGACAAAATCACATGGGGTATTTTCAATGATCATAACCATAACCATACACGACATAAATAAATCAAACCTATATACAAGTATCGAACGACAAATGAAACAACAATTAGAAATTCGATAAACAATTCAATTCCAACGAGTCCTTAGGTACACAGGCCTAAACACAAGAACAAACCTCACTCTAAGATAGTAAATAGAAAAACTCTAACTCCAGTAACTGGGGTTTGCACTATTATCCCCCCCAGGTCAACACTCGACTCAGGACCTGCTATTGCCTCCTGTTGGTCCTCGACTGCAAACAAAAGGGGAAAACAATAACGGGTAAGCATATAATGCTTAGTAAATAACATTTAAATCCAATTATAGATAACACATATATAATCAGTGTAGGGTACAATATACGACACATTTTTAATAAGTATTAAAATGCAAATACCAATCAATGAGCTCATGGTTCACAAAAGTCTTCCCAGCACTACATTCACATCTACCTATTATCCGCTGAGTAGACAAGGCATAACGGAGTGTCTATCACTTGTCTTTACAATAGATTGAGTATAACATTTACAAAACAGAGTACTCAATATATTATTTCATTCACTCATTCATGGTCAAGTCCACTTAAGTTACCCATTGAGCTTTTCTCAGTAATCATTCGTTAACACATAGTGTAAAAATGAACAAATAATACATTACATAACAAACACATAAATTATAAACGTACTTACCTCATAAACATTACTCAAAATAAGTATACTTACCTTAATATCAATTATTCTAGGCTGCAAAACCAACCATAGACAAGATATTGATAAAAAGGCACTAACGTTACTTACATCAAAAATTGATTTAGATGACCAAATTTCAAAGGTCTAAAACTCTAACCCCGAATCACCTAAATTAGGAGAGTGTTGTACTATTAGGATAAAAATCGAGGTAGGGGTTCACTTTTGGACATCACTCAAATTCCCAAATCAGGCAATAATTGAATACAAATAAGTAAGGGTTGACTTAAATTCGTAAAAATAATATCAATCCAAAAATTAGGGTTCATAACTTCAAATATATCACCCAGTTAGGAATTGACAAAACCCTCATTCAAATCTCACCAAACTAGTAGTTAGATAGTCATTTCAAATCACAATCAAGTCTCGGTAGCTCATTAACATATTTGGTAATAAAATCAAATCACAAACAACAAAAATTAAACAAATTAATTTATTGATGAACTTGAAATTTAACATGAAAACCATACAAAACTTGAAATAAAACTTACTTGTAAAGTTGGATTAAAGGTCTAAGAGTTTTCCTAAATCACCAATTTGATTTGAGAAGTAAAAATTTCGAAACTAATGATTGAATTGAAGGGTTTTGGAAGGAATGTTCTCTGGAGCTTTCATTGGTTAACTTGGAAAATGAAAGGGATGAATGTCTCTTATACACAATCTTTGTAAGTAAGTTTTAATAACTTTTCAAAAATTGTACTTTAGTCCCTCAAGTTTTGAAAAATTATACTTTTACCCGAAACTTTATAAAATGTTAAAAAAGGGTCAAAATTATTTACTACCTGTAAAAAAAAACACAGATATTTAAAGAGATATGATCAAGTACGAAATAAGTGGAATGTGCAGAAAAAGTCAGGTCCTTAAGAAAAATTTCAACCTTGAACCTTAACGTACCTAAGAGACAAAACAAGTTAGGATATTTGTTTCGCATGCCGACTTCAGTTTCCTATGTATCTTCACTCCACTGAACCTTAACAAACAGAATAGTGTGATGCCGAAGGACTTGTTCCTTAGTATCAATAATGCGAACGGGTACTTCTTCATAAACCAATTTTTCCTTACTATTGAGAGGTTGATATTCGATCACATGACTTGGATTGGATACGTATGTTTGGAGCTGTGAATTATGAAATACATTATGCACTCAAGCCCAACTCTAGTGGTAAAGTCAACTAATATGCCAGGTTTCCTACTCTTTTCAGTATTTCAAAGGGTCCTACAAATCTTGGACTTAGTTTCCCGCTCCTACCAAATCTCATAACCCCTCTAATCGATGAAACCCTTAATTGTACTTTGTCCCTAACCTGAAACTCCGATGGTCTTCTTTTCATATCTACCCAACTCTTTTGCCTATGCTGAGCTACCCTGAGTTTGTCTCAAGTGATGGATATCTTGTCCACTGTAATTTGAATCAACTCTGGCCTTGTTAGTCTTCTTTTCCCGACTTCATCCCAATATAAAGATGACCAACATTTCCTTCCATATAAAGCTTCATACGGAGTCGTGCTGATACTACTGTGATAACTGTTATTATAGGATAACTCTATTAACATTAAATGTTCGTCCTAGTTGCCCTTAAAATCAATAGCACAAGCCCTCAACATATCCTCTAAGCTTTGAATTGTCCTTTCTGATTGCCCGTCTATTTGGGGATGAAATGTTGCAGAACTTAAAACAACTTCTGTACCCATGGCTTGCTGGTAGGCTGTACCAAATCTTGAAGTGAACCTTGGATCCCAATATGAAATAATACTAATAGGTATATCATGCAGTTTCACAATATTATCCATATATATTCACACTAACCTATCCATAGGAGTAGAAGTTTTCAAAGGCATGAAATGAGCAGATTTGGTTAATCTGTGCATAATAATCCAAATACAATCATGTCCCACTCTGGTCCTGGACAACCCACTAATGAAATCTATCGTGACATGTTCCCATTTCCACTTTAGAATAGGTAACGAACTCAATAAACAACTATTTTATGGTGCTCGGCCTTTACCTGTTGACAAACCAAACACTTGGATACAAAGTCAGCAATTTCTCTTTTCATGTTGTTCCACTAGAAATGTTGTTTCAAATGTTTGTAAATCTTAGTGCTGCCAGGATGACTAGAGAATCTAGAGTTGTGAGCTTTAGCCATATCTTCTTTCTTCAATTCTTCATTGTATTTGCAGGCACATAGAGTCATCCTAGCATCCAAATAATGCCATTATCAACACTAAATTCTCCGGGATCCCACATTCCACCTTGTTCCTGATCTTTCTTAACTCTGAGTCTATAACTTCGGCTTGCTTGATCTTATCTATTAAGGTCGGTTAAATCATAAGTACTACTAAACCATTGGTTGTGGACTCCACAATCTCCAAGTTAAGTTCCTCCATTTGCCTTATCAACATGTTGGCTATAATTTTCAAAGATTTCTTACTCAATGCATCTACTACCGTGTTGGCTTCTCCTGGGTGATAACTGATATTCAAGTCATTATCTTTGAGTAGGTCTAGCCATATGTGCTGCCTCATGTTGAGTAGGCCTGTAAATGGGTCAAATTCGGATCGAATTTAGCATATCAGACCAGAATCCGATTAATATAACCGAATTTGGATCCGAATCCGGATATCCAATGGGTCTACAAAAGTAGATCCATACAAGGATGTGTCGGGTCTTGTCGAATCTTGGATCCGGATCTAGATCTTTATATTCTTTTTATAACTTTTAAAATTATTTATAGAATTATTACAACTTATCAAATTTTCTCTTTTTTTTTTTCAAATTATAAAAAAGTATTTATTTCATAATTAATGTTTATGTATGTATTCTACATTAAATATAAATTGCGTGGATAATTTACACAACACATATATACATATAAAATAATATTACTATATAATAGTTTTATTATATATTAAATATTTTAAATGGATCCGGGTCTTAATCGGGTTGGAACACCAAGATCCAGATCTGATGTGTTTCTTATAATAGCTAAACAGGTTTGGAAGAGTCGACCTGATCCATTGACCGGCCTAATATTGAGTTCCTTCTGTGTGAACAAGTATTTTAAACTTTGTTTCTGTAAACACTTCACATTGTTCCCCGTATAGGTAGTGTCTCCAAATTTTCAAAGCAAATACAATAGCTGCCAATTCTAAGTCATGAGTAGGGTAGTTCTATTCATAAGGCTTTATCATTGTCGCGAGGTATAGGCAATGACCTACATTTTTGCGTCAATATACAACCCATACCATTCTTAGATGCAAAGGTTAGCATTGGTGGTGATACTAACCTGTTCTTCAACTCATGGAAACTAGCCTCACAATCTGCATCCCATACAAACTTGGTTTTCTTTTGGGCAAGCCTGGTCAATGGCATAGCTATCAAAGAGAATCCATCTATGAACTTTCGATAGTACCCTGCCAAACCCAAGAAATTGCGAACCTCTATCACATTTGTTAGTGTAGGCTAATCAACAATTGCCTCAATCATCTTAGGGTCCACATATACTCTACTCTCTGAGATGATATGCCCAAGAAATGTAGCACTTTTCAACCAAAATTCACATTTACTGAATTTCGAATACAGGTTCTGCTCCTTTAACTTCTGTAAAACCAGCTTGAGATGCATTTCGTGCTCTTCCTCTGAAGGTGAGTAACCCAAGATATCATCGATGAACACTATTACAAACCTGTCTAAACTAAGGTGTTCGGCAAAATGTTGATTAGGTTTTCCAAAAGAATGAAAAGTAATAATAAAAAAGATCTTAATTATCCTAATCAAATCTCACACACTCGCAAGTGTACGAGGTGAGTTTATATATAGGATGAGTAAAGATCGATCCCACGGGTGGACATTTTTTGTAAAATAAGCAAGACCATAAAACCTATCCAATGACGCACGCCTGGCTGCTGTATAAATGTCACGTTTGGGCACCATTTCCAGAAACGAAGATTGGAACTACGAGATGTGGTGCCTGGGCTCTGCAATTTGGTCACCTTTTTCTAGTACAGAACCTCCATTTTTTTTCATGATTTTGACCCAGATACTATTGGAATCTCAGAAAGCTCAAAACATGAAAGTTGTAGATCTTTGTCTTAGATTCCAACTCATCCAAAATCACTTCAATTGGAGCTTGGACAAGAAAGTTATGCTATTTCTGCCAAACTGCGTCCGCAACGCTTCTCGCCGGTGCATGTAAATTCCAATTTATACAAATTTCCTCCAATTTTGTGATCAACTTTAACTCTTTCTTCACTCAAACAGTACAAAACTCAAAATAAACCATTTTAGCTCATAATTGCTCAATTCTTGCTTATATATCACTAAAACCAAGGTAAACGATACATAAAATGTACGATATTCACGAGTTTATCAACTATCCCACACTTAGTTTTTGATCGTTCTCAAGCAAAATATAGAAATAAATCACAAACATATTCAGCACATCTCATCAATTATCCACATAAATAACAAAGAACCAAACCATCATAAGGAAAATAGTCAAATGATAATAAACCCCCATACAGAAATTCTAGTGTAGGTGTGTGCATAGCCATACAAAAATAACTTTTAAGACAGTCAGATCAAACCATGCAAACCCTTTGAATTTTTCTAAACACTCCATAGCTTATTCTTCTTACATTTCTTTACTAATATAGACAATTGACTTGACTTAAATTAGGTAAGACTTTCAACTTGTAATGTAAGGTTAGAGGGTCTGGGCTAAGAAAGAAAGGGAAAAGGATAAACAAACAAAGAGAAAGAACTTTAAATTTAAACCTTACTCGCCAACACTTTATAAAAATATCTCCCTTTTCTTCTTTTGAATTGGAATGCTACTTCATTTTCCATCTTTTTTTTCCAATTCCCCAAAACGGGTACCAATGGTAGGTGCTACCCATAAAAAATATCTACGCAGGTACCAGTGATAGGCACTATCTGCTAAAACTCCACTGCAGGTTCCAGTGATGGGCACCACTTGAAGTGGTCAACACAAAATTTTTTTTTTTTTTTAATACTCCTACAACTTAAACTGTACACCATTCATTCTAACACCCTTATACAACTAGATGTGTCATCCTTATATCTCTTTAACAATTTATATGAAATTAAAGCTCTTAAGGGACATTAATGATAGCTCGCAAAGGTAGATAAAAAAATGAGTTAGACAAAAAAAAAATGGTGCTTCTGTCCATTTAAAACAAATTAAGGCTCAAATAGGGTTTCAAGGATAAATTTTACAGTAACAGTTGGCTTGGAAGACTCAAATATCCAAAGAAATGCCAACCCTCATCTTTAAATCAAATCAAATTATCTAACATTTTGCCACAAAAATGTAATAAAGCAAGTGTTTGGAGTGCAATATAAATGAATCTACACAATTATCTCTTAGTGTCAAAAAGCTACAACATTGTAAGGCTATTAGTGCTCAAAAACTAGAAATCATGCTAGTAAAATATTAACACCAACTACCCTAGTCATGAAAACTTAGCTCAAAATTATCGAGTTGAAAATCAAAAAAAGATGATAAGCAATTTGTGAACCAAAATTTTCAAAAATTTGAAAAGTTCTCAAATCAAAAGCTAAGCTACAAATATAAAAGTAAAAATTAAACAAAATGGACAAACAAACCACTAAACAAATAGAAATTAAGGAAATTCCCTACCCCACACTTTCAGTATAGCATTGTCCCCAATGCAAAAATAAAGAAGAGAAAGGGAAAAAGGAAAGTTTCTGGGGACACTGTCAATGAAGAACGTTTGGTGTCGTATATGTTGAACTAAATACTCTTGAGTCAAAGTTGAAAACATCAACCACTAAAACAAAAACAAAACATAAAAAACCTTAAGACATTAAAAAAATAATAAAACCAAGAAACTAAACAATAGAAACAAAATTAAGAAAAAAACATGAGTTGCCTCCCATATAGCACCCTTGTTTATAGGCTTAGGCTAGACTATTGCACTCCGCTCATGTGAAACATGCTAGGGTAGTTGGCTACCTCCTTCCTTTAGGTCTCCGCAGGAAAAGTTTAATCCCACTCTTCTTAACTGTGATTTCTTGATTTTCAGCTTTTCCTTGAAGAGATCCACGTTTCGTTGTAGTCACCAAAGCCAATGAGCTCAGTAGTACGTCCAATTATTTTTTGAAGAGTCATTCCTCTTCTTTTTGTGCTCTTTAACTTTTAAATGTCACAAACTTTCCAATGCTTTTCACAACTTTGTTGATCCTTTCTCACCCAACACATGATTGTCGGGTGGTTTTGATTCTTCATTTGACCTGCTAATAGAAGGATCAAGTGAATAATTAGCACATTTTTCTTCAAAAATGGAAAAATTATCATTATAATAAAACACATAAATTTTAACCGATTCATTCTCAATTTGTAAAATCAACTTCCCTTTATTAACATCCATTAATGCATGTATAATTGATAAAATGGCCCCCCAAGAATCAATGGTATTTCATTGTCCTTCCTGATGTCCAACACCAAGAAATCAACGGGAAACAACAACTTCTTTACTTGCACAAGCATGTCCTCCAACAAGCCATATGGTTTCGTTTCAGTCAAGTCTGCGAATTGGAGTGTGACATTAGTTTGTTTTGTGTTGGTGATTCCTAACATATCATAAATGGATTTCGGCATAATGTTGACAGTAGCCCCTAAATCAAAAAAATAGTGATGTAGCGTTGTTCCTTCACTATTCATCGGTATTGAGAACTTACCAAGATCTTTGATTTTAGGGGGTAATCTGCTCCATTCAAAAATTGCATTGCACTTGGCAACGAGATAAATTTTCTCACCATCATCCCATTTCCGCTTCCTTGATAATAAATCCTTCATAAATCATGCATAGTTGGTCATTTTGGTGAGCACATCAACCAAGGAAATGTTGACATTAACCTTGTTGAACATGTTGATGAATTGTTGAAACTGCTTGTCTTTTTCCTTCTTTCTAGAATTATTGAGCCTTTGAGGGAATGAAATCTTTACCGAAGGATGCAAATTCAAAGGCTCCACTCCATGCTTCTTTTTCAGCTCCTTGTTTTCATCCTTTTTTGTCATCTTGTCATCATCACAACCAGCTTAATTCTAGAGAAGATTCGAAAGTGTCATAGCTACAACCTTACCTGCTCTCTTGTTGGACGTTGGTTTGATTCACTAGTTGTTGTTGTCCAACTATGGGAGTTATCACTTAATGATAATAATGAGTGGATGCTATTCTCTCTAAAAACTCTTGCGGTTCCTCTGGAGTCTTGTAAGTAGGAAAGAACCTCCCACACTAGCATCAACTATCAATCTCGTCTCTGAAAATAATCCATTATAGGCATTTCCTGAACAGCTCCTTGTAGCGGCCCCATGCTTCATCTAAGCTCTCTCCAATGATTTGTTTGAATGATGTGATCTCGTTTCAGATCTCAGCGGTCCTAGCCGGTGGAAAGTGTTAGGTTAGGAATTCTTGAGCGAGTTGGTCCCATGTTGTGAAGTACCCTGTCTATAAGACTGCAACCACAACCTTGCTCTTTCACGTAAAGAAAAAGGGAATGCTCTCATCCGGATACAATCGGGATGGATTCCATTGTATCGGAATGTATGAATGACCTTCTCGAATTTGATCAAATGTTCATAAGGATCTTCATTTGGTCTTCCTCCAAACATTGCATGTGTTTGGAGCATTTGTATAAATGCAGGCTTGATTTCGAAGTTTTTTGCTTGCATGGGCAGTCGAGCAATGTTAGAACTCACCCACTCGAAATTAGTTATGACAGTTAATCTCTAAGATGTCGGGGTTTAGCGTTGGGATTTACCTGGTTGCTATTGTTGCCTGTAACCTTCTCTTGGTCATTCACAAGGCGGTTTGGATTCTCCATCAGATTGTTACCTTGGTTTGAGTTTTGTCATTTGCGGTACATATAGTCCGTTCAAATTCCATGTCAATCGGATGAAGTAGTTGATTGGACAAAAGAGTATATACCATAAACTACTAGAAAAGAGAACCAAAGATCAACTATCGAAGACAAAAATCCAAACAAAATAGGAGAATAAGAAATAATTGTAAATTAATAACAAAAGAAATAAAAAGTCTAATCTAGTAAGACTCACTACACCTTGATATTGTTACCAAACAAAAATAGTCCTTGGCAACGACGCCAAAAATTGGTTCGGCGAAATGTTGATTAGGTTTTTTAAAAGAATGAGCAAGTAATACAAAAAAGGACCTTAATTATCCTAATCGACTCCCACACACTCGCAAGTATATAAGGTGACCTTATATGCGAGGATAGGATGAGTAAGGATCATTCCCATGAGGACTATCAGAATAAGTACTACGTTCACAAGCCTATTTACTAGTTAGACAAAATAATCAAGAGTTTTTGACTAAACTTAAACTAAATTTAACCACGAGAAATTAAAATAAAGACAAGAATATAAAATATTAATCCTACAAAAAGCAATTAAATATAATTGACTAAAACCCTAAATCAATCTACTCTACTTGCAAGAATTTAATCAAGAACAAGAGTTTTAATTAATCTAACTCCTACAAAAGCGATTAAAAATGAAGGAATAAAACCCTAACTACTCAAATATGGAAGTTATCAAGAATCTAGATGTAATAACATACAATATTTAAATAACGAGAATGCAGTAAAAACAAAAATTAAATTGCATAAAGGTAAATCAAACTCAGTAATTGCAGCAAAAACCAATGTCGATAATCGTCGAATCTTGAATTCTTGACAAGAGAACAAAATTCCAACTTGAACACATGTGAAAATATACCCTACGTCTAAATTATTATTCTAGCTATTGAAAACTAAAAACTAATGATGGCTGATGATGGATTCTTCTTTCCTCCCCTTATCTTGGGGTAGTCATAGGTAAATTTAGAAATTTGGGGCTCTGGAATGATAAGTACACGAATTCTCCTGTAAACGGGCCCACAGGAGGACTTTTTTGCAAAATAAGCAAGCCCATAAAACCTGTCTGTCAATGAATGCCTGGGTGCTGTATAAATTTCATGCCTGGGTGCCACTTCTAGAAATGAAGATTGAGCTACTGGACGCGGCGCCTGGGCGCTGCAATTTGGTCGCACCTAGGTGCGACTTCAAATAAGGAACCTCTATTTCTTTCACGATTTTGATCCTAATGCTATTGGAATCTCGGAAAACTCAGAACATGAATGTTGTATATCTTTGTCTTAGATTTCCAACGCATCCAAAATCACTTCAATCAGAGTTCAGACAAGAAATTTATTCCATTTCCACCAAACTATGTCTGCATCACTTCCTCGCCAATGCACATAAATTTCAATTTTGCAAATTTCCTCCAATTTTGTGATCAATTTTAACTCTTTCTTTACCCAAATGCTAAAGAACTCAAAATAAACCATTTTAGCTCATAATTACTCAATTCTTGCTTATATATCACTAAAAATGATCTAAATGATACATAAAATATACGACATTTACGATCTTATCATAAGGTTGAAACGCCCTATTCATCAAGTCCATGAAAGCTGCAGGAGCATTGATTAGCCCAAAAGGCATCACCAAGAACTCATAGTGGTCATATCTAGTTCGAAAGGCAATCTTTGGAATATCCTCTGCCTTGATCCTCAACTGATGTAACCAGATTACAAATCTATCTTGGAAAAGACTCTAGAGGTTTCAACTAGATCAGGTTATAATCTAGATCCTTAACAAGGGATATTTATTCTTGATAGTGACCTTGTTCAACTCCCGGTAGTCAATACATAACCTTAGGCTGCCATTTTTCTTTTTTATGAACAATACTGGAGCTCCCCAAGGAGATACACTAAGTCTGATGAATTTCTTATCAAGCAACTCCTGCAATTGCGCCTTCAATTCCTTAAACTCTATTGGGGCCATTCTATAAGGAGCTTTAGAAATTGGTGCAGTCTCTGGTGGTAGATTAATCTTAAACTCTATTTCCCGCTCTTGTGGCAATCCTAGTAAATTTTCTTGAAAGACATCTGGAATTCTTGAACCACTGGAATGTCTTCTATTTGGCACCCAACTCTTTTCTTTATTGATTATTGTGAAGAGCTCAAAGGGTCACTATTTGAGTGGACTTGGCTATGAGCGAGTGAATGAAATAATATATTGAGTACTTTGCTTTGTAAATGTTATACCCAATCTATCGGAAAGACAAGTGATAGACACTCCGTTATGCCTTGTCTACTTGGGCAAATAATAGGTAGACCTGGATCCAGTGCTGGAAAGACTTTTGGGAACCATGAGCTCACTGATTAGCAAATTAGAAGACATTCCCATAGGGGCTCTGGTGGCAATCCTTGTCTACTCTACTTTGATGATAACTGTGTTGAAGAGGATTCACACATATTTGCAATCATTGTTCGACCTATCTATATACTAAAATTGCTTTAAAACATGAGCTCGATTAGGACAAAATTAAAGTATATTCAAACTTCAACGGTGTAATACCCGAAAGTTTTGCTCATATATTATACTATTTATTTTGAACTCAAGTATATATGTTGTTAGCCTATTGGGAGTTTTGGGGATTCTAGTTAGATAATCATAGAATGAGGGACTAACAAGTCAAATAAAGAAAGTAGCCATTTCTAATTAACGATGGTTCAATTGGGATAAGGTGCACACTTGTTGAAATCTTTAAGATATTCAAGAAGAAGGTTAAAGATTATCTGTACAACACCATGCCAAAGGTGAAGATGAAAATGAAAAAGCCGGATTTCATGTTCTACGAGATTTGGCTGTAGATCGTGGCCGACTAGGACGAGTCCAAGGCTCGTGACATCTAGAGGCAATACAAATAGGTTGAACAGGGTTTCAAAGGCTGCACAAATGGCCCAATATGCCAGCGGGTCAATAAATGTCAGGCAACACAAATGAAAGCTGGTTTGTTGTTTAGTAAATACTTAAATTTTGCTCTTTCTTATTAGGGTTTATAACTACCGTTTATAAACTCATTGTGCCCTAAACTTTTTGGGCCTTTCTTTTTGCAGCAAAACGATCTGAGCCACGAGCTCGAGAAAAAAGATGTCTTCAAAAAGTGTTATATAAAAAAGGATGACACTCAGTGTGCCCTAAAATTATTAGGGTTTATAACTTCCGTTTATAAACTCATTGTGCCCTAAACTTTTTAGGTCTTTCTTTTTGCAGCAAAACGATCTGAGCCATGAGCTCGAGAAAAAAGATGTCTTCAAAAAGTGTTATATAAAAAAGGATGACACTTGGAGTGTACCGCAAGCCCAAGCCGTATACAAGTCATACCATCACCTTTGGTTGACTTATACTTAGTAGACGAACACTTCCCTACTCGTTAGTGAGTCTTTCATGCGTCAGTCGATCCAATGCAACCGTGGTTAAAAGTCACTTGTAAAGTCAAGATACGGGAGAGTGTCCGATTTGGGTCCGCTATCTAGAGAATATATACACATCTTCAACCTGTGCCAGTACTACATCTTTAGCTACACCACCTTTGCCTTTGCCTTTGTCTCCTCCTATAGGTGTCAGTCACTTCGAGTTCACGCAACTTAGAGCTTCAATAGCAGAACAAGAAGTTGCAGGAACAAGATTCATCGAAGGAACAAGGAGTTACAAGACCACGATAAAATACATACACAAAATATTCTTGAATAATCATTGCAAGACCTACAAAAATACAAAGTATAAATTGTAGAATGTGACGCCCTAGCTAGATCTCCAACCTCCGAGACCTACTCGGCTGCCTACCTAGCTCTCGTTAGGACTAAGTAGTAAAATGACTCCTATAACCCATGACTGAAAACCCAACTTAGATTGCATACGTATCTCAAGCAAATGTTCACCCTATAATTACAAACTAGAAAACAAAACTACAACCATTAAAGCTATAAGTACAATCATTGTACATAATTTGGGACAGCCAAGAAAAGCTTCTAGTTGTTTTATGACCTTCTCACAACTATTAGATTTGTAAGGAAAAACAAATTTCAAAAATACTATGAGCTTATGCCTACTGAGATCCATAAACGAAAATAATTTCCCTTTTTTCTGTTAAAATCAAACACAATAAATTAATGTAGATAAAGGGATGACACATAATAATAAAATGCTTCCATAGGACTTAAAATAAAGTTCATATAAAGGTGGATACGGTTGGCCTCATATGGAAGCTGTTGGAGAGCCATTTCTCATAGTATGCCAAGCTAATGAAAGAACTCCATTATTCACCTATCAACCCCTTTGATTCGAGCAAATCCCTCCTGACGAAATAATAAATTTCTAGCCATGAAACTCAACTCCAAGTCGTCACAACAAGATTGGTAAACTCGAGAATGCCGATATAAGATCACACTCCTAAACACTAACGATCATAACATCCAAGGTGCTTGGATTGCATAGTAATGGTAGGTAAACTGTTTCAACCAAGTCCGATACTGGCTTGACGTGTCTAACCCACACATGGTAAGGGCCCAGTTTCCCCCCAGTACGATAAAGTATAAGATACTGTATCTTATACACATTGGTTTGCATGTATAATATAAATCCGAGGGGCAGTATACTAATCATATTTCGTACTTAACTTAAACATTTGAAACAACTCATAAAATCACTAAAAGTTCTATCCATGCCATAAAACTCTTTACAAATGTATTCATTAAAACAAAAACCAGGGATGCTCATAGCTCAAGACAATAGACTCACCAAAATGTCTTTTTTTCTTCTTTAATCAGTCCAATTAACCATAAGTACCCAATTTAATGGACACATACATACATACAATTATAACATGGTGTAATATATTAGGCATAAAGGTTTAAGAATCTTAGGCACATTTAGTTTAAGTTTATTACTCTAATTTTCAGTTTGCTTATGTAAACTTTAGGTTAAATTTTGCTAAACTAAACATCCCCAAATCGGCCTATAACTCACTTAAACCGATATACCCCTACAATGTTTCAGATACTCAAGAAAAAAAAATCCCTAAAAACATTTAGCCCCTAAACCCCTCATTCAGTCTAATTCGTCTTGAACTTAAGAACTCATAAATTGGGCTCTTCAACCACACATTTTTAGAATGAGTAGCCCCTACCCAACATTATACTAAGCATGATATTACATCAGAGCCATAAAATATCCGTACATACCCTTAAAACAGCCCATAATTCACCTATTTTAAGGGTTCAATAGAATTAAAGTCCAAATGGTGATAAGCATTAAGTAGCAAATTAGGGGGCAATCTTCCAGGAATTACAATCTGCCAAGATTTTCAATCGTATACAAAGGTTTTAAGTGAAGCAACATAAGTTCATATTATATGAGTTATATACACATAAAATTTGCTTCCAAACATGTTTAACTTGTTGGCTAACATTATTTTGTACAAAAACAACTTGGAACAATCCTTACACATGCATAATTAGAGCTCTACCTAGTTTAGTTAAAACTCATTTATTTCAGATTAGTTATTATAGGTTTATTTGCTTATATAAAACTAAATTAACCCTAACCTTGGTTGAACAGTACCTAAATCATATAATCACATAAAACAAATTGGTCTAAAGTTGAGTTATGCAGCCAATTAACCTCAAACACTTAAAACAGTCCCTTACAATATCAATTATACTTATACAAATATTTAGAAC
Source organism: Cinchona pubescens (assembly GCA_025175665.1). Classification (NCBI taxonomy): domain Eukaryota; kingdom Viridiplantae; phylum Streptophyta; class Magnoliopsida; order Gentianales; family Rubiaceae; genus Cinchona; species Cinchona pubescens. The sequence continues at coordinate 229,718 of JANKKI010000354.1, forward strand.
TGCAGTAACCAAAACATTTTATATTTTAACAAAAACTAATCAAAAACACATATTTACATCAGCTGTCAAGTATATGATCTTACGATTATAGTAGGTTAATGAAAGAAGTTGAATACCTTGTAAATGTTCTTATTTTCTCCCCTACTTTCTCTCAGAGCTCTTTCTTACACTTATTTCCTTCTATTTTGCCACTTTTTTGTTGTTTATTTTTCTGAATTATACTACTATTCAAGTAGTAAAAATAGGTCTAAATATATTGAAAACAATAGGTGGCTTGGTGGCTACTAGGCTAGCTTAGGAGGTGACACCTCCTTCTAGCTTAAGTTTAGTCACCAATTTGTTTTTTTCCCTGGTTTTGTTTTGTTTTGTTTGTTTTTTTATTATTAATGAAAACTAAGATTGCAGTATTGTCCTCATTCTTCAAATTATTATTTTACTCCCCTAATATTAGTCAGTAACCAACTAGAATTTTGTTACCAAATCAGCTTGTGATTTCATGTAATCACACATAACAAATAATATGTAATCAAATTAGTTTTACACATAAACTCACAGACAATATAGAAAAAATAAGTGGATAAGTAGTTTAAAAGATGACATAAATTATGAAAACAAAACCATACTATTAAATACACTAAAATAACTGCAGATATAGGTTGAGTTTACTTGTCAACTTGGGAAAATACAAACAATTGTTACACTATTTAATAAAACAAGAAAGAAATAGATTAGATGTCTTGATAAGAAATACAAGGAATTGATTGAAAAATAATGTAAAATATTAAAAAAATCATACATTTTTATTAGCTCTAATTGTGTTTATATATTTAATAAATGCAAATTTAATTTCTTAGTAAAATATTATATCAAAATACAATTTATGAAGTTAACTAAATTTGAAGCCATTCAAGATGAACATAAGAGTTTAGAACATCAATGGAGTCATAAACTGAAATATTATCATAAACCTAAGAAACATAGAAAAATACCAATATATTCTTTATATGCATATATGTATTTTACACTTTATGCTTAAAAAAGTTAATTGTGATGGAAACTATACAAAGTTTACATGTTATTTTGGATGTCTTTAGAACTACATATTTTTCATTAGAGTAACACACTTGATTTCATTAAAATAATTAACACATTTGATCTTTAAAAAGATATTTGATACTTGATAGTGATTTTAATTTTTAGTAATGATAAAGAATATATAAATATATTTAGAAAATTTAATATATGGAAAAGTCTTTATCTTTAATTGACCAAGATAATCTAGGAACCTAAAAGAGAAATAGAAATTATTTTGAATCGAAGTTAATCACATTCTATACCATTTAAGATGAATGGATAGTGCAGAGCGTTAATTGAGTATTGAAGTGAATGTTATCATAAGTTTAATAAATATGAAAAAGTACTAATATATTCTGTATGTGCATACATCTTTTATAGAATATGTTAATGAAAATTAATTGTGAAAGAAATTTATGTGAGATTATTTTTAGAGCTATACGTTTTTTCATTAGCATTGCATGTATTTTAGAATGACATAAATGATTGTTTTTCTTGATGTTTCGTGCATTGAGAGCAAGATGAAAGAATAATTTATTATTTTAAAATTTATAATAATTTTAATATACTGATACCTATCCATACTCGATTCTGTATAATTTTAATAATTTTATAATTTTAATATATCATGGTTGGCAAACTCGATTTCTCTCTCTTGGAGGGCGACTTATTCTTATCAAACATGTATTTAGTAGCATTCCAATCTTTCTTATGGCAGCTCTTTCTCCCCCAAATTCAATCCTTAAGGAGTTGGAGAGGCAATTTGCAAACTTTTTTTGGGGTACATTGGAAGGTGTTCTAAAATGCCATTGGATTGCGTGGGCCACAATATGTCAACCAACTTCCTCAAATGGCCTCTGCATTTCACCTCTATCGGATGTGGTGCATGGATTCAGCATGAAACTATGGTGGAAGTTCTGCAAAGGCCAATCATTATGGTGATCTTTCCTTCAAGGGAGATACTTAAAGGGCTGCGCTCACCCTTGTGTAGCCAAGGAATCACCTAGAGACTCATTTACTTTGGAAAAGGATAGATGTGTATAAGAGACAGAAGTGGAACAACACATGTTACTCCTATATTAGGAAGGCCAATTCTTCATTAAGTTGGTTTGATACTTGTACTGAACAAGGGCCTCTCTTTCACATGGTGGAACAAGTTTATCATAGCCATCTCACAGTGGAGCAAATGTGGAACTTTGGTGGTTGGAAATTATTCCTACTTGATAGGAGATATTCTAGAGAAGAACTTCACAACATTGGAAATAGTCTCAAGAATATGGTAATCTTCTTGAAGGAGGAACAGGACCAACTCATTTGGACCCTAACATCCAAGGGTTCTTTCTCAATCTCATCGGCTTTTCCACCACTAGCATGATCATTCTCTAGACAAATGATTTGGGATAAGAGGCTCCAGCTAAAAATCTCCATCTTTATGTGGAAAGTGTTGAACAAACAGCTTCCAACAGATGATATGATTTCCAAGCTAGGGATTCCGTTAGCATCCAAGAAATACTGTAACAATGAGGAATCTTTGGATCATTTCTTTGTGGCCTGTACAATTTCAACGCAGATTTGGAGTTTCTTCAAATCTTGGTTTGAATGGACGTTTGCTCCAACTACATGTATTTCGGACAAGCTAAATTCGTGGTGGTGGGCTGCACACTCACCTTCAACCACAACGGGGGCAGTACATAAAATCCTTCCATGCATTATTTGCTGGTTTGTATGGAAAGCTAGAAATATGGACATCTTCCAAGGGACGATCATTAATGCAACTCGGATAATTGTTGATGTTTGTACTTGAAAGATGTTTCTTCAATGTATCCATTTAAGAAAGTGATAGATGCTAATGAACTTTTGTTTTCGAGAGGTATTTGCAATCAAGTTCTTCAATCACAACCGAGAAGAATACTTGTTGTTAAGTGGGAATGCCCTCCTTTTGGCTCTTTCAAGTTGAATGTGGATGGAGCTTCAAACGGCAATTTGGGTATGGCAACGGGAGGTGGAATCCTCGGAGATCATAATGGACAATGCATCAAAGCCTTCTCCAATAGCTATAAAATACAAACCAATTTGAAAGCTGAGGTTTTGGCTATTGTAGATGGGCCTCAAAATGTGCTGCACGCTGCAATTACAAGCTGTTGAGGTGGAAATGGACTCATTAACTCTTGTCAACATTTTGAACGGTCTGTCCGCACCATCACGGAGCATTGATCATGAACTCCAACTCGTCAAAGACTTCTTAGTAGGCAGAGTTGTTTTATTTTTGCATGTATTTAGAGAGATGAATCAGGTTGCTGATAGTTTAGCAAATGAAGGCATTACTAAGCCTATTTAGGTTGAATATGACCAAGACACCATTCCTTCTTATATAAAAGGTTTGGTCCTCTTGGATGCTAGAGGTTATCCCTACATTCGCCAATGTAAATCTTCTAGATTTTTATAATAAAATCCTCACCGGGTTTCAGTGATTGCTTAAAAAAAGTTTAATTAATTTAGTTTTTTATACATAAGACATAATTTTTGTTAGATATATTTCTTTTTATATTTTAATTAGATTTATTTGTTTCTTATTTTTTGAAATTTTAATTAAATAATTTTTGTGCATATATCATTTATTTTCTTGTAAATATTTTACCCTATTAAAAGAATTTCAAAATATTTCTTCAATAAAATAACTTTTATGCTTGATAGTGATATAGAAGTAAGATTCAAATATTATTTGTTGTTCTTATAAAAGATAAAGTTTGTTTAATTATTTGAGAAGAAATCAAATTTAAATATAGTGTTGTATAAATAACAAATAATCTGAAGTAAATATAACATAATATAGGTGAAAGATAATAAAAATAAATAAAAAGATATTGTATAATTTAAATGTATAACTTTTGTGTCAAAAAACTCAACAATAGAACTTTTTACTTGACACTATATGTTTTTATTCACTGAATATTTATTTATTTATTTTTAAATTAAAATTTTCAACAAACTATAAGTGTTACATGTGTTACATTTTTACACACACACACACACATATAGTCTTGTTTATAGTTTGGTTTAATATTTTAAATATTTTTCTGTTCAAAAAATGCCATCAATTTTGTAATTACAATTATGATTATAAATGAAAAATGAATAATTTGCATTAAATTCAATCTTAGTACTACTCTGCACATATTAAAAGGTCTTGGGGGCAAAAATTATTACAAAATATTAATAAAAAAACTCCAAATTTGAAATGGATCCTACCTTAATATTTCAATCCATTTAGAAAACAATGATTTATTGTTCAAATTTCATTTATTTTGCTTATATAATAATTATTTAACCAATAATATCCGAAAAACTTTCCACTCTAAACTTATTTTCCCAAAAAAAACAAACAAACAAATAGGTCCAAATTTATGAACTAAAAAATGGAAAATATTATGGAATACTCCATGTAGATTAATCAAACTAAAGAAATTACATCTAGAGCACGTTGCTGGTAAGGAATCACAAAATTTAGTCATGATAAAGATTTGAGAAATTTTTCAGCACAAAAGGTCTTTAAATTTATGGGTTAGTTTAGTGTTTATTAAGTTACATAATAAAACCCAAAAGGGAAGGGCATTTAGGAAACTTTAAAACCAGATAACGATAAATTTTAAGGTAATTAAGTGAAAATGACATATAAGTAAAACTTAGCAATAAATACTACAATAATTTAGTGAAAATGACTTGTAATTAAAACTTAATAATAAACATCCTCCAATTTTTTTTTCTCAAGTGAGTATCACTTAACTTATTGTCTGAAATGTTTAGTCCTAAAATATACTTAATTTAGTTGTAGGCAACAAAATTTCTATAATAATTGAAATTCCTATATTGTTGTCTTATAGTGGTATCCTAATTAAATTGCACCGTGTCATACATGTATTCCATAATATTTATCTCTTTATTAAAGAATTAATTGTGAACGGGTAATATTATAGGTAATTAAGTTACTTTTGTAGCCGTGTCATAGATGTACTCCATAATATTTATCTCTTTATTAAAGAATTAATTGTGAACGGGTAATATTATAGGTAATTAAGTTACTTATGTAGTTATATTACTTGAAGACACAATATTTTAGGTAAACTAGTCTTTTAGGAAATAATTTTATCGCCTTAATGGACAAAGAAATGATGCATAAGTAGTTTAATTGTTTTGCACTTCATTTTTCTTTTGAGAAAAGTTAGGGACAGGATAATGCCAAACCACTCTAACCCTTCCAATCCTATATGTTTAAATAGGAAGCACCCGTAAACACAACACACATTATTGGAAGCCCTATAAAATGCTAAATGAACTCCAAAAATTTTCCATCAAATTCTTCTAAGTCTTTCATAAGTCAAAGTTTGAAGAAGTTAAACTGAGATTCGAGATCAATTTGTCATGCGCTCAAATTAAAGTATGAGATCAAGTTGTGAAGTCCTCGATCAAGACAGAGTTCAAGATCAAACTATCAATCCCCCGATCAAATCAGAAATTCAAGATCAAGTTGTGAAACTCTTGAGTCAATAATTGAATAGAAGAATCATATAAGATCTTAATTAGAGATTGTAACTCGTTCTTTTCTGATATAATTAAATTATATCTACGGTTATTTTTCTTGTCAGTAGACTCGTTAATTTCTACAAACTCAAAATTTTGTTGTGCACATAAATATTTAATAACAAAAAGAGTAAAGGCATTTAGGAAAACTTGAAAGTTTAAAAATAAATACTGAAGTAATTAGTGAGAATAACTGCTAATTAAAATGATAACCAACTTTTCTAATTTTTTCAGTGAAAAAAATACATAATATTTGCACCTACAGCACTAGCAACATCTCTAGACCAAGGGATAGAGGAATTAGAGAAATCATAACGATGAAAGATTTGCTATTAATTCTCTAAAAGAAATAATAGCATGCTTAACTCCAAGTCCAAAACATGACAAGACCAAAGAAAAAAATCTACATCTTGAAAACAAAAATTGTAAAAAAAAAGAAGAAAAACTTTCAACAAAAATAGGCTAACTGAACTTAATTCCAATATAAAAATTATTATACTATGTATTTTTGAATTTATTGTTTTAGGTTTTAAGTTTCAAAAAGTAGTTACCTTGGCTGCGAAATCCTTTGGCTTTTGTTATCCTATTTGTTGCGGGTGTGATAAAAAACAAAAAAAAATGAGTTCATTAGTGCATAGAGAAAGTTAATGATTTCTGAAGTATTTTGTCCACAATAAAAAGTTCTACATCTAATAATTAATTGATCTAAATAAAAAGAATTGATTGAAGAAAAATATTTATAGACATTTAAAGTAATTCAACCACAATAAAATGTTTCACATCTGATAACCAACTAATATATTAAAGAAATGTCACACTATTAATTTGCAAAGAAACTAAGAAATTTGTCAAAATCAAAATTTTGGTTAGTTGTTGGTTTTTTTTTCTATTTTTCTCAGACTTGTTGAATCCAATTTTGTCAAAAGACTTGTTAAAGGTGTTAAAAGTATAAATCCCACATCGACTAGCTAAAAAGATCCTGAACTAATTAATAAGTTCCTGGGCCACTCCACTTATCACCTATTAGTTTTAATGGAAGCCCATGTTCTTTAACATGGTATCAAAGCCATATCTTGGTGTTTGAATGCCTTTTTTCCCGGTGGTCTTCTTCCAATACCCAGTTGGCATTAAGACCCTTTGTGGGCTCTGTTTTCTCAATCTGTTTTCTCAAAATTCCTTGAGTTACTATTTCGTTATAATTTTTTGTATTCTAGTACTCTAGTTTTCTTCATTATTGTTAATTTGAGGGCTTCCTCTATTTCTATAGTCGATCATATATGTCTTCACACTCCAATCACTCCAGATAATCTCTATCTGGCAATCAAACAGGTACTCTCTAAACTTTTTCTATCTTACGGTAATGCAAATTCTGTTATACCAAATTCTAGTTGGTATCTTGATTTTGCATGTTCCAATAACATGACATCAGACTCTACTATTTTTTCTTCCAAACAACCCTCACATTCACCATATATTCAAACAGCTGATGGATCTTTCATGTCTGTTAATCACATGGGTACTGTATATACATCTTCTCTTTATCTGCCAGAATCCTTTCATGTTCCAAAATTGACGTTTCTTTCTCTATTACTGGTGTATGTCGTTTACAGGACCGTCAAACTGGACAACTCCTCGGAACCGGTCGTACAGTTGGGCGTCTTTTTGAATTAACCGACCTCAAACTTCCATCATCTTCTCAGGTGCACTCTGCCGCTTTTACATTTCATATTCCTTCTTTAAGTCTCTGATGTGTCTAAGTCATGCCTTTTTAGGTCGTGTTAAATCATTAGTTTCTAGATACTAATTAAGAATCTGTGCAAAATGATCTGGTTGATTATGAGATGATACAACTTGCTAAAAATCATGCCCTTCCATTTTCTATCAGTGAGTCTGTATCAACTGCACCATTTAATTTAGTACACTCAGATGTGTGGGGTCCTTCTCCAACACCTACTATGGGTGGTTCTAAATATTTTGTTATCTTTGTAGATGATTTTACTCGATTTACGTAGATTTTTCTCATGAAAAATAAATCTAAATTACCACAAATTTATCGCAATTTTGCTACAATGGTAAAATCTTAGTTTTCATGCCCTATCTTAAAATTTTTCGCACTGATAATGTCATGGAATACAAAGAAACATCTCTTCTTAATTTTCTTCGCAAAGAGGGTACCATTTTTCTTCATTCATGTCCAGGTACTTCTCAACAAAATGGTTGTGCTGAGCATAAACACCGACACATTCTTGACACAACTCGTGCTCTCTTACTTTCTTCTTCTTGCCTAGAGCATTTTTGGGGTAAAGCTGCCCTTACTGCTGTCTACACTATCAATAGAATTCCTTCTCGTGTTACCAAATAACCAGTCTCCCTATGAATGTTTATATGGCTCCCCTCCAAACTATAAGAATCTAAGAGTCTTTGGTTGTACTTGTTTTGTTCTTTTCCAACCCCATGAGTATACTAAATTAGAATCTTGAGTTAGGTTATGTTGTTTTATTGGCTATGGTATTGAGCACAAAGGTTATCGTTGTTGGGATCCCCAATCTAAACGGTTACGAATTTATTGTCATGTTATCTTTTGGAAAAACAAGATGTTCTCTTGTCTCAATGTCCAAGTTTAATTTATCACCGTCCTCCTTAGCACCCCTGTTTACTTCTCCTGTATTAAATCTTTTTCCAAATACTGTCCCTGTAACATATTTTCCTAGCTCAGTTCTTGAGGTATCTATCTCCGAAGACCACCATCTCACGTCTTCTGAGGATCAACGTCTAGCTGACGGCCCTAACACACGCACTCCTCTTGAGTCGTCCATTCTTCCTGAGTCCTCTGTTGCATCACCTCTACTTCCTCGTCAGTCTACTAGGGTAAGAGAACTTTCTCTACTCGTCTTCGTGATTTTCATTATTTTTCCACTGTTCTTTCCTTTCATGAGCCTACATCCTACAAAGAAGCTTGTCTTAATCCTTTATGGCAACAAGCTATGTCTGATGAGTTGTAGGCACTTGAAAAAACTCACACCTGGGATTTGGTTGATCTTCCTCCAAATAAATCTCTTGTTGGCTGCAAGTGGGTGTACAAAATTAAAACCCGCTCAGATGGTAGTGTGGATCGTTTTATAAAGCCCATCTTGTTGCTAAGGGTTTTACGCAAGAATATGGTATTGACTATGAGGAAACTTTTGTACCCATTGCTCGGCTTACCTCTGTTAAAAGTTTACTTACCATTGCTGTTGTACGACACTGGGAATTGTTTCAAATGGATGTGAAGAATGCTTTTCTCAATGGAGATATTTTAGAAAAAATTTATATGCAGCCACCGCCAGGATATACTAGCGATTCTAGAAAGGTTTGTAAACTTCGTAAGGCTCTCTATGGTTTCAAACAAGTTCCAAGATCCTGGTTCTCTAAATTCAGTCACACAGTTGAATAGTTTGGTTTGAAATCTAGTTCTTATGATTCTATTCTATTTGTTCACCGTTCTAATCAGGGTATCATTGATATGATCATCACAGGAGATGATCTAACTGGTATTTCTGAACTCAAGCAGTATTTAAATCTTCATTTCGAAATGAAAGATCTTGGTTTTCTTAATTACTTCCTAGGTCTCGAAGTATCTTTTACGTAGCCATCTGATGGTTACTATCTTACACAGGCCAAGTAAGCATATGATCTTTTTTCTCGTGCTGGGTTAACAGATAGTAAGATTGCATCTACCCTTATTGAGGCCAATACTCATCTCACTCCTAGTGATGGTTCACTTCTTCCTGATCTAACCCTTTATCGACAGTTGGTTGGTAGCTTGGTATATCTTACTGTTACTCGTCCAGATATTGCTTATACGGTTCATACCGTCAGTCAATTTATGGCTAGTCCCAGAAGTTCTCACTTTGCAGATGTTCTTCGTATTCAGCGCTATATCGAAGGCACTTTGTATCATGGTCTCTTCTTTTCTTCTTAATCTTCTCTTGTATTAAATGCTTATTCTGATGCTGATTGGGTAGGAGATCCTACTATAGGCGTTCCACCACAGGTTTCTGTTTCTTTCTCGGTGACTCTCTTATATCATGGCGAAATAAAAAGCAAACTGTTGTCTCTCACTCTAGTACTGAGGCCAAATATCGTGCTCTTGCTGATGCCACTCTTAAGAGCTTATTTGGCTCCGTTGGTTGCTATCTGATATGGGTATTTCACATGACTTGCCCACTATTCTCCACGTTGACAATCGAAGTGCTATTCAAATTGCTCACAATGATGTTTTCCATGAGAGAACCAAGCACATTGAAATTGATTGCCATTTTGTACGCTATCACATCTTATAAGAGACTGCCAAACTTCTTTCAACTCCGCCTTCTGATCAGACTACTGACATTTTCACCAAGGCGCATCTTCTTGGGTGTTTCCTTCATTTAGTTTCCAAACTCAAGTTGGTCTGTGCAAAACCACCTTGAATTTGAGATGGGATGGTAATGTATATATGTCTAGATTCATTAGTGCCTAAATTTATGTACAGTTACCTTATTAGTTAGTGTTTAAATTCATTGTACCTATAAGCCTATTAATATAGGCTATTGTATCATTTATCAATACACACAATTTTTTTCTTTACAATTCTAACATGGTATCAGAACTAGCCCTCAAGTGTTTTCCCATCCATCCACACGTGTCTTGGGTCCTGTCCAACCACTTCCAACGGGCTCTCTTCTGTCCAACCCCTTCCAACGAGCTCTCATACGTCTGACTCACGTGTAACAGGGTTCCATGTCCAATCCAAGTCACGTGTGAGAGGGGGTGTTAAAGGTATTAAAAGTATAAATCCTACATCGACTAGCTAAAAAGATCCTGAACTAATTAATAAATTTCTGGAGCACTCCACTTATCACTAATTGATTTTAAGATGGAAACCCATGTTCTTTAATAATCTTAATGGACAAACAAATATTACTAAAAGAATAAGGAATATAAAGTAATGAATATATTTAAACATCTACACAAGATCTTGAAATAATATAGAGTTTGCTTTTCAAATGCAAGAAATGAACTAATTGGAGATTAGAAATACTGTTTTGTAAACTTTACCATGATGATGAGCGGTAATATTACAGTATATTTGTATTGCCTAAACCTTCTTCTCCAGTTAAGTATTAGTGAAGCTCGGGTGCTTTGACAATTTTCATCCAAAAAATGGCACTAGATTTTAGTATTAAAGATATCAATAAAACACATAATATTGACAAGAAAAAATATAGTACACCTTGGGTTGTTTTAAATATAATTTCAAAAATAAATATGTATACAAATAAACTAATTGTTATATTATACCTTTCGTAACTCTCAAAGAATGTGGATTTATAAGAGAGATTTTGAAGGAGAACAAAAATTTCAACCCACGAAATAATAAACCAATAAATCATTCAAACCACGTTAAAATTAAATTCTTTCGTGTTTGAGATTTACCTACATTTCAAGTATGAAAGTCTTTTACTTTTTACATACGAAGGCATCAAATAAAATAAAACATTTATAGTTTAAGTTAATAATCATGTTTAGTCTTATAAATTAAATTTTCATGTTTGGACATACTATGCTATATGATTCAATTGATAAGACGCCAAGTTTTAGAAAAATATTTCATCTGATTTTATTATTTTGGAGAAGTTTTAAAATTTGGTTATCCGTAGATCTAATCACCGCATGTTCAATTGAAAAGGCTAAGACAGGTAAAAGTGTATTGTTGCAAATATACTTTATTATTGATGAAGTTGAAAGAATATTACTTCAAATTTATGATTTGCTCATACGGATGTTAGAAAGATAATTTCTCTCTAAACATTTTGTTTTTTTTGAATAATATTTTGTTGTTTATAATATATTCTATATGTTATCTCTACTGTAATTGTGCAATAAAATTTATACAATATAATATAGATGGAACCAAGTGTCTTTTTGCACAATGTTTTTAATACTTATATACTACACATCTAACTCGTTTATTTGAAAAAAAAAAATTACACGCTAACAAATATGAACTCATAAATTAATTACTACTTGTTAGTTAGTTTTTATTTTAAGTTTTGTGTGATTTAAACTGTATAAAAGAGAGTGTATAATACATATATTTCCTTTTTCACAATCAATTTCACATGCATTCATGTACAATATCCCCTTCTAGTACCACCAAAAGACAGGTATTTTGAAATTTCGTTAGCTAGTTTGAGGTATTTGAAGATGGCAAGCTAAGGAAATTTGGGTATTGACTTTCAAACAAATATCTTTACAACATCCACCATCCCACCCTTTCTTGTGGCTTTCAATATTTTTCAACCACGGGTTGCTCAAGGGGTCGCCTTGGATAGCGAAGGTAGTCTATTGTGGATTCATTGCAAATCTAAGAAGGATGATGATAAGGAATTCTATGAAAATTGTTTGGCTGAGAGAATCGTTAACATTTGGTGGTTATTTATTGTTTTCTATAATGAGGTATAAGAGTAGCATTAGTATTGGATTTATTTAATCTAAATATTATCTTTTAAACACACTCTTGATAAATAAACTAAAATATGTACAAATTTAGTTTTTTGGATGTTCAAGAAATTTAATAATTATTGATGAGGTTAACCAAATTATGGGACTTGGTCTTTCCAAAATGTTCATAATGTCCCAAATGTGTGCAATCAACAAATTTTCATATTGTATTGAAAATCTAAATGATAATCCAACCACCAAGGACATTGTAATCATGGGTAAAAAGAAGAAGCAAGAGATAGGCTGTCAACATCCCTCAAGCTTCCCATCATTAGACAAATTTGTGAAGGTAAGATACTTATATACACAAAAAATCATAATTAAGATTAAATGATTAAGAAGTTGAGGTGGTGTAATTATTGATTTAGGTTCAAGACTAAGTTTACTACAAGATAATGCATATGAGAAACTTGGACAAAAAATTGTTGATTGGATCAGAAATTCTCTGGAGAGGATATATATCACATTGCATAGTTGAAATTCCTACCGTAACACTATGGAGCAACCATAGAGTTGAAATTCCTACCGTAACACTATGGAGCAACCATAGAGTTGAGAAAAGAAAACATGTTTAGACAAGTACATCCAGATGTAGTGTGTTTGAATGTATTAAATACTGCACGTAATGATTTTGAATCTAGTCTTGGAATAGAATCTCCAAGAATATTTTTGGATATCATTTGATCTACAGAGCAAGCGGCCTAATTTTGGGAGGATAGATTGTAAAACGGATGAATTTTGGGATTGATTATAGTTGTTGATAATGTGGTTCTCTTTGTTTCTAACATCTTTTTAATGTTAAAGACTTTCATGGGGTCCGATTCTCATTTTAGTTTCTTTTATCCTTTAATATATTTTCATTTTACGTTTGTGCCAAAGACTGCTTTACACCACTATTTTCCTTTGATTGCGTAGAATCAATATATGAAATATTATAGGTTCTACCATGACATAGATAATTTCAACAATTTATTTGTTTTTGAGAAAACAAAGTGTAAGGTACAAATTCAGAACACCATGATAGAGCCCTATTCCATTATTAGGTGAAATAAACTATCAACAAAATCATTAACTCCTTAACTTTGAAAATTTAGTTCTTCATCCATGCTATCCTTGCAATTATTTCATAATCCACATCAACATGTGAATAATCCAATAATAACACAATATAGAGAGAAAACGAGCTTTCGGTTACAGAAAGTTTTCTTTCACAAAGCAAGTTGCACAAATATTACTTTCAGGTCTATAGGTTAAACTTGAGCTCTAGCAAGTGAGGCTCGAACCCTCATCGATCTTAATCGATTCTAACATATATATGTAAATATTTAAATTTTTATAACAGTATTTTTTATTTCTCAAGATTGAATGAACTCAAACTCGAGCGTGAATATGTTAAAATGTTTTATAAAATCTTTTATCCTTCTACATTCCATTATTTTTCTTTTTTCTTTTTTTCAGTAGTTTCTTATACGTATGTGATCACCAGGGGATGGGGAGGCAGCTTTTCCTCATGAAAAAAATGATTGAAGCAATGGCCATCGTGAATAAGAACCAACTTTTTGTGTCTAAAGAAAAGCGTAGAATGTGATACGAAATCCCTCCTGAGAAGGATAGCGAAATACTAAAACATGATCTGTATCTAATATTCTTATGACTTTAGGAATTTCTGTAAGACCTGTATACACATCTAGATGTGTATAAGAGACAGAAATATTTATACACATTGAAAGGATAATCAAGGAAGAATACACCAGCTAGAGGAAATGCCTATAAAAACTATTGAAAACAAAAATCAGCGTAAGCTATTTCTTACAACTCTTGATCTAAAATAGACAAAGGAACCCCAAGCTCAGTACACAATTGATAATTTTGAGAGCTTCTCTCTACCTTCTTCAAACTTGCAACTGTTAAAAATAGAAGAAATGAAATGGCAAGAATGGAGTAGAAACAAGTGTTTTCCTTTGCAATTTTGGGAATATCAAAACCTGTAGAATTCGAGGCGTGTATATCACATTTCTTAAGGTTTTGATTGCCCCCACTATACTCAATAGTTTGCTTTTGGATGAATAACAATCTACCTCTAGGATACAACAAATTCTTGAAGATTTTTAATATAAAAACTTAAAAATCTTCCCAAGATACAATATATAAGAAAAGACAGATTTTAATTTTCAATGTAGTTCTGAATTAGTGTAGTAGCGCATGTGCGCTGAACAATTCTAGCTACCGCCTTCAGCCCACATGTGCTGCTACAGTAGCGCTGAATTTTTTTTTTTTTTTTAAATTGCAACACATACCCACGAATTCTATTTATATCACAAACAACAAATTTACATTCTCCCACTTAGTTTGTAATATAAATACAACTCACTATCTCTTTTAACATCATGCATAAAGAAAAGTGACCATTGTTTTAAACTTTTCTGCAGTGTAAATAACTCACTAGACCTAATCAAATCAAGGTGGCATTTGTTGTTTAAACCATGACTTAAATTAGACTAGAATTATCACACACATGAACTTGTTAACGCTCTTATACATATGTTCACAAAATAGTTTTAGCACTGTTACCGGCCATGTGCTCTATCCTAATTCATGATCATGTACAAAAGAGAACCCAAAACTTTTGGTAGAAGCGGCACCACTTCTTATGATCATATAGATGAAATATTCTCAAGCTTTTAAGATTAAAAGCACAGCAAGATAGTTTCATTAAAAATATAAATATTTATATATTCACCCTTCCCACTTAAGGGTTACTATTTACACTAACAACATGGAATGGTATACACATAATTTTAGTGCTCACAACTACTTATTAGCAACTTGTTTTTACTCTTTAAACCTTTTAATCTAGTGGTAGTCTGTATAAAACAAAGGCTGGGTTACCATTGCTAGTAGTTTCAGATAAAGGGTTTCAATCTCATTCCTAATGACGTCGATCTCACCAAATCTCTCGCAAGAGGTTTAGTCAACGGATCCGCTAAATTATTGTATGTTCTTGACATACACCACTGATACGACGCCATCATTTAACTCAACTGTCTAATATAAGTATGCCTTAGACTTATATGTCTAGATTTACCATTGTGTATTTTATTCAATGCTCTAGGCATTGTGGCTTCACTATCACAATTCAAAGCAATGGCTGGCATTGGTTGAGGCCACAACTTGATGTCTAATAACTAGTCTCTCAATAATTCCGCTTCTTTACCAGCTGAGGCCAAGGCTATGAATTAAGCTTCCATCGTGGAATGAGCAATTACAGTTTGTTTCTTTGAAACCCATGAAAATGCTCATCCACCTAACATAAAAATCCACCCGCTTGTAGAGTTTTTATCACTAATACTAGTAAACCAACTAGCATCAGAATACCCTTCAAGCACAGCTGGAAAATTATTGTAAAAAAATCCTAAATCTTTAGTTCTTTTAAGATAACCAAGGACTCTCATAATTGCTTTTCAATGATCATTTCTAGGATTTTTAGTATATCTAGACAATCTACACACGGCAAAAGAAATATATGGCCTTGTGCAACTCATTATCAGGCATACATTAGACTCCCTATTACACTATGCATACTCAAGTTGAGCAATAACCTGTCAGTATTCTCACTTAATGTGTATAAGGAACAAAAGAAGTATTCTTTATAATTCAAATCTTTCTTGATTGAAATCAAAAACAATCTTTAATTACATGAAATTTGTTTAATGTGTATAAGAGACATGCCTTTATTCTTTAATCCCTAAGATAGTATCTACTTCACCCAAATCCTTCATTTTGAATTGAGAAGACAGATACTTCTTAGTTTCAAGTACACATTTATAAGAAGTACTAACAATTAGCATATCGTCTACATATAGACAAATAATCACACCATATTCTTTAATGAATTTAGAAAAAATGCACTTATCAGCATTATTATATCTAAATCCATTAGATGAGTAAAGCTGATTCAAACTTTTCATGCCATTATTTGGGTGCTTGTTTTAAACCGTATATAGATTTAATTAGTTTACAAACTTTATGTCCATTTATACACAATGTAAAACACTTCTGGTTGTTCCATATACACTTCTTCATCCAAGTCACCATTTAAAAAGGTTGTTAAAACCTGATTTGATGTACACATCTATTTGTAAATGGAAGTCTAAGACATTAGTACCCTAATAGATGTAATCCTTACAACAGGTGCATAAATGTCAAAATAATCAATTCCTTCCTTTTGTCTAAAACCCTTAGCTACAAATCTTGTTTTATATGTCAATAAGATCCATTAGGGGCAGGGTTTCTCTTAAAAGGAAGATTTACAACCAACAGGTTTAGAATCAGGAGGCAAATCCACTTAAACTCAAGTATTATTTGATAATATTTAGTCAATCTCATCATTTACAGCCTCTCTCCAAAATGTTGCATCCCTTGATGACATAGCTTCACCAAACGATTTAGGATCATCTTCTACATTTAACAAGATTGGAATCCTATTAAACAAGTGATCTCTATTGCCTTCAACTAAGAAAACAATAGCTTGTGAAAATATGAAATCAGAAGACAAATGTTACATTTTCTTTCCTTTGTCTTTGACTTCTTCTAAGTTCAGAAGGAGTATCAATTTCCTTCCTTTTATTACTAGAAGAAGAATCAACATTTGGAATCGGTTCTTGTACTTTAATTGGATCCAAATCAACATTTGAATTTTTAAGAAATTTATTCTCAAAAATTTCAACATCCCTTGATGCAATAATAACATTAGAATCAATGTCAAGTAGTCCATAGGCTTTAGAATTTTCAGCATAGCCAACAAACACACTTTTAAGTGCTCTCGGTCCCAACTTTACTCTTTTAATATCCGAAACTCTATAATAGGCTATATATCCCCAAACTTTAAGATAAATTAAGTTTGGTTTTCTCCCTTTCCATATTTCATATGGTGACACTTTAGTCTTGAGAGACGGAATTCGATTATGTAAATGACAAGCAGCCAACAAAGCTTCTCCCCACAAATTTCTTGACAAACCAGAACTTAGAATCATGGTGTTAACCATATCTACTAAAATTCTATTATTTTATCTCTTTCAGCCAAACCATTTTGTTGTGAAGTGTATGGAGCACTTGTTTGGTGTATAATACCATTTTGTTCACAAAATATTGAGAATTCGGTAGAAAAATATTCACCACATCTATTACTCCTCAACATTTTGATTTTCTTATCCAATTGATTTTCTACAAGAGATTTATAAGATTTAAACATATCAAATGGTTCATCCTTTGCTTTCATTAAATAAACATGCACATATCTTGAACAATCATCAATGAAAGTGATGAAATATCTATTACCACCTCTTGTTAGAAAACCATTTGATTCACAAACATCCGAATGCACAAGTTATTGTGTATTTCAACTTTTGGAAAAGGTAACTTAGTTATTTTTGCTTGAACGCATGTTTCACATTTCTTCTCAAAATTATTTTTGATAGATATTAACCCATGTTTAGTCATAAAATGAAGTATTTTATAATTAACATGTCCTAATCTATCATGCCATAAAGAATAAGAAGAATCCACAATATAAACAAAAATATTGTCTTTATTGATACTGAGTTTAAACATGCCATCACAAGAGTAACCCTTTCCTACAAATACACCATTCTTGGACAAGATAACTTTGTTTGACTCTAATATAACTTTCAGCCCTTTCTTACTCAATACATCGGCTGATACAAGATTGGGAATAATTTTCGGAACATGAAGTACATTCATTAACACAAGCTTCTTGCCGAAAGTGAATTGTAACTCCACACTTCCCTTGCTATGAACTTTGGCTGAAGCATGATTTCCCATAAGCACTTCATATCCATCAGGAACATCTTCATAAGTTTTAAATTGAGACTTATCATTGCAAATGTGCACGGTAGCACCAGAGTCATACCACCAATCATTTGATTTGGTTGAACTTGCCACATTTAATTTAGAAATTATACCAATGTGACAATCAGTTATCATTGCAACAATTTCAGCATCTCTTTCAACAAGATTTGCTTTAGGGGCATTATTCTTCTTTTGTTTCTTGTTGGAATTAGACACTTATTTTTATAATGCCCTTTCTTGCCGCAATTATAACATAGTCTGTTCTTTTTGAACTTATCCTTAGAATTAGTATTTTCAGAAAACTTTCTTTTAGAACTTGTAATTTGAATCTTATTTTCATTAACAAAATTCACTTTTGAAACAAGTTCTAAATCCTTCTTATGAAGATTTCTAGTATCTTCTTCGATTCTCATATGTTTCAAAACTTGATCAATTGTTAAAATTTCAGTAGTATGAAGCATTTTCTTTTGATAATCATTCCAACTAGAAGGCAATTTTGCAATAATTGCCCCCACTTGCAATGATTCTGAAATTTCAACACCAAAATATTTTAATTTTGAAACAATAATTTGAAGATCATGAACTTGATCCAAAATAGAAGAAGAGTCAATAATACGGAATTCAAAATATTTCTTAATAAGAAATTTGTCCGCACCTTATTTTTTTGTAGCATATTTATGTTCCAAGGCAGCCCAAATTTCCTTTAGAGATTTGACTTCACTGTGAAAAGATCATAGAGACAGTCTGACAGCGTATTGAGAATGTGACCTCTACACACAATCTCATCCTCCTTCCTTTTCTCCCGTTGTGCTTTGAGTTCCTCTGGATTTCCAATAGTTGGTGCAGGAATTTCAGGCAATGATGGATCCAAAGCATAAACAACTTTTAGTGCAGTGAGGAAAAACATCTTCTTGTCTTTCCACCGGTTGAAATTTGTTCCGGTTCCATCAAGACGATCCAATTTTACGAAATCTTGATTCATTACTTTAAAGGCAGGCTCACCACTTGTTTCCATGATTACTCACAGCTCAAAACCTTAAGATTGTTAAAAATAGAAGAAATGAAATGGCAAAAATGGAGTAGAAACAAGTGTTTTCCTTTGTAATTTTGGGAATATCAAAACTTGTAGAATTCGAGGCGTGTATATCACATTCCTTAAGGTTTTGATTGCCCCCACTATACACAATAGTTTGCTTTTGGGTGAATAGCAATCTACCTTTAGGGGGATACATCAAATTTTTGAAGATTTTTAATAGCAAAACTTAAAAATCTTCCCAAGAACAATGTATAAGAAAAGACAGATTTTAATTTTCAATGTAGTTTTGAATTGGTGGATATAACTCTTTTTTATAGAGATGGAATGTCAGAGGAATCCATTGGAATACACCTTTTCAATCCATGGAACACTTCTCTTTAACAAAAAGTTGCAATTCTCTCCATTTTAACCGTTTTCAATTTTCAAACGGTCGCTACAGTACTGCTACAGTACAATTCTGCCTACTGCCTTGAGCACACATGCGCTGCTACAATAGCGCTGAATTTTTTTTTTTTTTTTTAAATTGCAACACATACCCACCAATTCTATTTATATCACAAAGTACAAATTTACAGCAACAACCTTATATCACTTGAAACCAGCTTCAAAGTGGAGTCAGAAGGAACCTTTTTCCTTTGAAACACAACAAGATTCCTTGCTCTCCAAATATGATAAATAGTAGCAGCAAAAGCTAGATGAACTCGTAGAACTAGGAAAGGACTTCCTAGTAACATGATGAACAAGGCAAAGAAGTGTAGCATCCAAGCTAGAACAAAGTAATATCTAGTCACAAAGCCTCTGAATAGTGCACCAAATAACAACAGCATAAGGAGATTTAAAAAATAAGTGCTTTATAAAATTCATCAACACCACTAAAAAGAAGACAAACATGATTTACATCTGATAACCATTGCAGAAGTCTATCTTTAGTAACCAGTCCTTTTCTACAAGTCATCCAATTCGCTGACATACTTACCACACCAAACCAGATTATACCACGGCACCTTATTCCTAGGGGTTATGAGCTCCTTCGCTACTAATTTTGCAGTATACACATACTTGGGATTAGGTTACTATCTAACAACATCATCAGCACCTCCTAAAGGGAGAAAATGACTAGGGGTAGCCTGGAGCAATTCCAAAGATTCATTCCTCATCTTATTGCCTACATTCGATAACCAATTCCCATTATGAATGCGTTATAAATGCAATTGTGGATTACTCTGAGACTGTTTAATGATCTGAGGAGAAAATTTTGTAGCAAAACATATGTTTTAAAATCATTCCCAATAGTAACTCTATACAATGTCTAACACACTCTCTAAGTTTTAGCAGTTTAGGCCAATTCCAAGAATGTAAAGGGAAAGGTTTACTAACCTAGAAACTAGTAGAGTTCAATATGTAGGAGTGAATCCACTGTACCCAAAGGAAATCCTTCTTATGACAAACATCCCAAACGTGTTTGATCATCAGAGCTTTGTTTCACATTTTCAGCTCCATCTAGAGACTCAAAGATTTTAGGCTAATTTTCTTAGGTCAACAAACTTCAAGCCAACTCACCTTTGTTTTAGTGTGCGATAAATTAGAACCATACCACAAAAATGCATTAAAAGTACTTCAAATCCTCATAATAACCATTTTCGGTAGGATGAAAAATGCTTACCCAGTACATAAAGATACCTTTAAGTATAGATTTAAGCAAAATCAATATTAATTCTACTATAAGACAACTTCTTTGCAAACCGACTTTTCATTTTGTACATGATAGGGTAAAGGATTGATTGAAAATCAGTAGCAGTGGGTCTAGATGAGATCAAAGGAATTCCCAAGTATCTAATAGGCAACTTATTCACAGTCATCCCCATAAAACTGCCAAACTCAGAAATCAGATCATCAACACCAGCAAAGAACATCTCTGATTTGGCTAAATTTAGTTTCAACCCAAACATAAGAGTAAACTCATCAAACACAGATTTAATAACTTGTATAGACTTGGGGGTAGCAGCAGCAGCCACTAAAAACAAATCATCAACAAAGGATACATGTGACAAGTTGTAACATCTTGGATGGAAGTCATAACCTTCAAGAGCAATGTTAGCCTCAAACATCTGAGTGAATGCTTCCATACGAGGAGGAAAAGACGAGGTGAAATGGGATCACCTTGTCTCAACTCAAGTCCTCTGATTAGTAAAACAACCAACTAGAGAACCATTGAGAGGATCCATTTATAGAGAATTTAGCAGTCATAACATATAGTTTCACCCAATCATTGAAGAGAATAGGAACCCCATAATCCTCATGATTTCAAAAAGAACTCCTGCCTCGCAGTTTCATAAGCCTTCATAAGATCAAATTTAACTACATATCTTTGTTTTCCACCCTCCCTAGGATAAGAATCTAGTGACTAATTCCATTTTTCACCCAACAACTTATACCCGATTCTCACTTTGTATCGCAAACTGTAACAATTGGACACTTTGCAACCGAAATTCTCAAATTCGTCCCACTTCAATACCTTTTTTTAACATCATTTAAAAAATGAACAAAATTTTTGTGTGTACAACAAATTCAGCAGGATGTACAACAATATTTTTGGATGAAAAAATAAAGATTCTATTAACTTTTTTTATGATATTAAAGTGGGACAAATTTCAGAGTTAGGGTTCAAAGTGTCCAAACCAATATTCGGAATGCAAAGTGAAAATTGGATATAAATTGAGGGGTGTAAAATGAAATTAGAGCTAATTTCTAACTACTTTATGCATATTATCTGAAATAAGTCTTCCCTTAATAAAGGCAATTTGGTTATTAGAGACTAAATTATCCATCACCGGTTCAATCCTTTCAGCTAAAACCTTTGAGAAGCATTTGTAGACATTGTTACTACATGTTATAGGCTTGTAATCATACCAATAGGATTTGTCACTTCTAGGATTAAATTGGGAATAGTACTATTAAGACTAATAGGTTGAGAATTAGAAGCAAAACAATATTTAAAAGCATTCACAAAGTCTTTTCCTACACGAGCCCAATTGTTTTTTTTTTAAGCATTCACAAAGTCTTTTCCTACACGAGCCCAATTGTTTTTTTTTAAAAAAAAAAAAATCAACTGTAAAACTATCAGAACCAGGAGTTGTAACTTCTTTCATGGTGAACAGAGCTTTTTTAATTTCAACATCTATCACACTTCTGTGCAACATCATTTGCTGATCATTAGACAACTACTTTTTCATCATAGAGAACCAAACAGTCCTTATCTCCTCAGTTAAAGAACCAGAATAAGAAAATAGATCCTTATAGATCCTGATAGCTTCTTGTTTAACTTATTCATAGTCAAATCAATTTGACACCTTCAGTGTTTGTCCAGGTGAGGACTTCGTTGTGATCTTGATGGACTTTCATTTTATTGTGAAAAATGTAGTATTAGCAGCACCCTCCTATAATAATCTAGTCCTAAATTTCTCTTTGAAGAAATTCTCCTCTGCCACTGTAAGATCTGCATACTAAGACAACAGTTCTTTTTCCTAATGCTGCAAAATAACATTATGTGGATCATCACAAAGATCATGTTGTATAGCTCCAGGATTCATTCTGGCTTGTTGGACTCTAGCTAAGATATTACTATATTGTTGCATATTTATTTTCTTCAACTCTTCTTTTATATCTCCAAGTCTAGAATATAATAACACTGACATAGGATTACGCCCACAATGTACATTCCAAGCCACTAACAATGTTGGTCTGATTATGGAAATCCTTGATAGTCATTTGATATTTGATAAGTTTCAGTCCAACATTGAAATTCTGTTTGATATCCATAAATAAGGGTGTATGATCTAAGATAATAGGGTCCATAATTCCAGCTTCAAAGAGAGGAAATTTATGAAGCCATTCTCCATTGCACAAATTCTATCCAACTTGCAATATATCCTATTCTCCTATTCTCTGTTGTTGCACCGAGAGTATTGCCTTTAGCAGGATAGTCCTCAATATCAACTTACTTGATACACTTCTGAAATTATGTTATAGCTGTTGAGTCACTACGATCTTAAATTGATATCGAATAACATTGAAATCCCCTATGATCAACCAAGGGATATCAGATTATGTTATAGCTGTTGAGTCATTTCCTAATTTCTCTATTTCTAGAGGGTAGGTCTAAAATTAGGGTTGTCAATAGCTCAGATCAAGATTCAGACAAGATCGTTTTATCCGTATCTAGATCTCTGTGTAATTCTGGTTACTCCAACTTGACCGTAGTTTAGCTATAAGAATAAATAGATTAGATATTTCAACTCGATTAGAATTTGGATCTAATTAAAAAATTTAATATATATAAATCATAGTGTTATTCTATGTAGTGCACTTAAATATTTGTCGTGTAAAATGCCATGTAATTTATATTATGCACAAATATTAGTAATTGTGAACTAAATCTTTTTATAGTAAAAAAGAAATTTCAGTAAGAATATAAACTTTTATATAAAATTTTAAAATTATAAAAATAATGTCAAGAAGAAGAAAAACGTCCCCTTGACAATCCAGACAAGATCCAATGCATCCGAATATGTAAAAAAAAAAAAAAAAAAAAAAAAAATCCCAGTAACGTTCTTTTAACATGAGGTTTCAATTGCATAATAAATAGTAGATGAGTATGGAAAATAACACATGCAAGCTTATTACTGTAAAAATGTACTTCCTTTAATGGGTACTTTGTCTCTATGAAATTTTAACTTTCAGCATGTATTAATTGGTAAGACTTTGGGAGAGGAAGACCGAATATGGATACTCTACCTCAGAGTTCCGTACAATAGGCTTTTAAGGAGATTTTTCATTGGGTCTTTTAGATTAGCATCACGTCCTCGTACATTTTCATTTAGAAGTAGATTATTTGAGATCCCAGCTCAAACAATCTTGTTTCCTTGGTGGTTTTCTAACAAAATCTAGATGTGTATAAATGGAGTACTCAATTTTGTTTAAATGCAGAATTTTTGATACGTGAAACATCTAATTATAAAATTATAATCACTTATATTTACTATTAAATAAATAATACACCATAAGTATACGTGGTCAAATAGTATATAACATAAGTAGAGTTGAACCCACAAGAACTGATTTAATAAGTACTGGATCTTTATCTCAGACTCTATTTGAAAAAACTATTATGAAAGAGATGTAACTAAAATTAATCTAAAAACTAAAACTCGAATTAATTTACAAAAGTAAATAAATTTTTGTCATTAATCTACGGAAGTAATTAAATGTAAACATTAGAATGAAGGCATGGATGAACAAATAAACGACCAATAAAACTATAATTTAATAGCATAATAAAGATCTAATAAGGTTTAAGAATGCTTCTCTAATAAAGAATTACAAATTCTTGGTCCATGGTTGTTAATGTTGAACCACCTCTTTAACTCTTCAAAAAAGAACAAAGAAAACTCAAGTCTAATCTTTCAGTTTGCCTTTCTTTCAGCCCACAAAGGCAAACTGAAAGATAATGTGTTTTTCAAGTTCTAAAAATCCTTATTTATAGATTTTAAGAGTAGCAAAGTGTAGGGTTTGAATTTAACTTTCAAAATACAGCAAAATGGCCCAAAATGAACATCCAAAACCCAGAAAGATTAAAAATCGCATTCTTAGCTTGCTTGGGTGAGCTCCTCTGACAACTTGCCCAGTTTCGCTTTTTTGCTTCTAAAATCTTCATCCAATAGCTTATTGATGCACCATTTGTTTCTACGTGACCTTAGAACAAAAACACATGTTAATGTGTCTAATATAATACTAAAATAACACATAAACACTCTCAAAAACTAGAAACCAAAGATGAACAAGAACGCACAAAAATTATAATTCTTCTGTGAATTAGGTAAACAAACTAAATACAAGCACCTGTAAATATAAGTTATATATATATATATATATATATGTATGTATGTATGTATGTATATGTATGTATGTATGTAAGTATGTAATGCAAAGTGATGAATATCAATGAAAATGCTTACTTAAATCCTAAAATTGTTGAAACTAATGCAAAAACCACATGAAGAGGATATAAATAACTCTAATTTCTTTGGAAAAATACAAATAGATGGATATGAATGAAAACGCACACTTAAAACCTAAAATCGTTGAAACTAATGAAAAAACTATATGATAGCGGATAGTCTCTTATTAATTTCTTAGGGTTATGAACTTTGCCCAACTTAAAGTTTTGCTAATCCTGAACAAAACAAAATAAACAGAGATACAAAACACATTAGGATCCATTCAGTATATCAACAATCCTAACAAGAAAAAATACGTAATTAGAGAAATGAACCAAGTATGTATATAAAAGAAATTTGGTAATCAATCCTAAATTAGCATGAAAGTGTTAATCTCTTCACTCATGAAGAAAAATGAAGAACAGATATCACTTAGCTTCCCAATTAATGAAAAATCCATCAACCAAAAGTTTAACAAGTGATATACAAGTTAGAAACAATTTACACACAACATTCCCACTAATACAAACTAACTCAAATCAAGGATCAAGTAGGTCTCATAAAACTTGTAACGTAGGCTAAGGGACAAAAATAGAATAAATTTGGATAAAGTAGCTCATATCACTATAGATATCTTAGTAAATAACTACGAACCACAATCCACTTGAACATCGCTCAAAACACTGAACATTAACTAGACTCCATTGAAGGCAAAAGTGTACCTTCTTTATTAAACTAAAAAGAACTTCCCTTCTTTATGTACTAACACATAAACATATCTTTTTTTCACCATTTTTATTCTTATTTTTAACACATATAGTTTTTCTTTATTTTTTTATTTTCAACTAAAAACATAATATAGGGGATTAATAACACAATAAAGTCATACATTTGACTTTTCCTCACAAAATACACTTTCTTTCTAACTAACCTTCGTAAACATCATAACCATATCATTAATGTTACCCACCACTAACACCTTGTTAGGTGGTGAGTTGAAAGAATGGTACAATGAAACAAAATAGATAAATTGGCTAAATAGCATGGTTATCAAAGAAAATAAGGTTCATTAAGTTTAAAATGGGTATCTAGGGATATTATATAAAAGGAAATTATGTTGGTAAGCAATCTAAAGAAAGTGCTTAAATAATTTCCTATGGTTCAAGCTTCACTTGTACTTCACAAGTATAAAATCACACACAATTCTAATGAATATCACCAGTTAGGCAAAATTTGCAAGGCATAATTACGATTATCACTCAGAAAAATATCAAAACTCTCACCACAACTTTTCACATCACACAAAGGAATTTTATATATGCGTTTGGTATTAACTTTTTCACAACTCAAAAAGATGAAAATTTTAAGTTTAAATTTATTGATGCTGTTAATTCAAAAATTTTAACACTTAGTCTCCTTGAAACATATTTAAATGTGTATAAGAGTCACAATTTATAATGCGCACATAAACTAATAAAACACAAATTACTATTTGAAAATCTTTTTGATTTTTTTTAAATAAACCTTAAAAATAAAAATACACAGCCAAAGACACGAACACTCCCAACTTAAATGAAACATTGTCCCCAATACTTTCAAAACACACAATAACACAAAATAATAATAATAATAATAAACCTAACAAATTTTTTTGGCTCTTTACAATACTTCAATCAAATAGGGTATACAAATCTTGAAGCCTACCATCTGGTAGTTAGGAACTCTTTTACACTGCCACATCCTTAATACTGAAATTCGCTACTAGTAGGACACTAAAAAAATTCTATTTTAAATTTTTGGAAAATGTTCTGATTTTTTTTTTCATTTTAATTTTTCAAAAACTAACCCTAGTAAACCACTTATACTTTTTCTTGAATCATTAAAATAGCTTTAATAGATATTTGAGTAAAATTTATACAAGTGAATGTGAATGTAACTTAATAAGCACAGTATTCAACTTAAAACTATGGTATCACCATAAGTTATGGAATTCATCAACAATGCACTCCTAATATTTCTAAGTAAATGACCAAGTTTAAATGAATCACACTAATTGTGTTAGTCCAATTAAGAATATGAGTCTTTGAAATAAATTTTTCTTTCATCAAACCATAGAGCTACACCAAGTATGGGACATTGGGGCTTCACGGGGTTCAAACAAATGAAAAACAAGAAAAACATAGGGGTAACATGATTTAAAAGAATACAAAGGTCATTTATGTGCCCAATTCATTCCCCAAATATAGCTTTGCAAATAATTAGCCTCAAAAAGTACTCAACAACCAAGAATAATCCAAATCTATAATAAACATTCATATAACTTCTCATCAAAATACTCAAAAATTGAGAACATATGTACCAAAACTAGAAATTCCCTGACCTAGTGTTAAGTCTCCAAAAGAGAGTATTTTCATGTACTTTCAGTTTGGCCTTTGTCTGTAATTCAAGAGTTTTAGTTTATAAAGTAGGCATATTTTCGTAATTTTATACTCGAGTCCATAAATTAGGTTTTTAGTTTTTTTATGTCAAAAATGTGTATTTGTACCCTTAAAATGTGTTTTTGTAGGTTTTATATGCAATAGAGGTCAAACGGGGAGAAAGCGGAGCCAAACAGTGAAGACTGGTCCCCCAAGTAGGAGCTGTGTATTGACAGCACCCAGAGCCTTGGGATGGGCACTCAACCACTGACCTCCACGTACTGCCAATGCCCAGGAGGCTAGTAGGGCACTCAATTTCCTACACTAGCGGGTTTTGACGGGTTTTGATCATTTTTGACCCATTTTTGTGTAACCCCTAGTTAGCACTATATAAGGGTCATATTAAGTCATTATTTAATAGAACTTAGGCATAGGAAAGCATGAGAATCAACAAAATTTATCAGATACCTGCTTTCACAGGAATTCAACACAAGCATAACTATTGGAGGAGAGAGCAAGGGAGAAGAAGAGAAGATTCGGCTTGATAACCCCAGTTTTTCATTCTCTTTCCTGTTTTGTGTATTTAATATTCTTTTCATGGTTGTATTCAACTCTTGTGTTGTATCAACTTGTCATATGATACACTAAACCCTAATTCTAGGGTTTCATTCATAATTTTCCATGGAACTCAATTAATTTGATTTATTTTGTACATGATTGTGATTTTATGATTGATTTGCATAATTAGATAGTATTAACTGCATTTATAAGCCTGATCAACTTAAAAATTGATTTGTAACCTAATTCAGAAATCTAAAGACGAGCTTTAGGGTATCAAATTGGTTAATTTGCTAGATGTGTATAAGTTCTAGTGAAAGGGACAGATGTTTTGTGTAATACAAATCAAAAGATACCAATTCATCTTAGGTAGTTCATAGAGTGGTCATCTATACATTAAGCTTGTTTCAAATTCACATAGAAGTATAGTGAGTTGGCTTTAATTTAGTAGATTTGTGAGAGAAGTCAAAAGATAACCCACAATTACACATGACTCTAGACTCATAAATGGAATAAGTAAATCAAGAATTTAAAAAATGAATGGATTGATCAACTGAAAGGGTTGGTAAGGGACGAGTGAACTCTATATATCTCTATTGTCAATTTATCTACTACTTACATGATTTATTACCTTGTTTTCATTTTGTGTTTTTATCATTTCTCATTATATTACTTGTTCGGTACATGTGTATTGCATGAGTCATGTCTAATAAGCAACAATCGCAGCACGCGAACAAGTTTTTGTTGCCATTGTTGGGGAATAAGTTTTAACATTGTATAGTCAATTAACATCTAAATACGCACTTTAATTCTAGTCTAAACATATTTTCTTTGTTTGTAACTATTTGTTTTTGTTTTGCATTATTTTCTTTTATTCTATTTTATAGTTTTTCTTTTTCGTGTTTCTGTTGGCAGGTTGACATTTATGCCAAGAAATGCCAAATAGGGAAATTCTACCCTTAGACTTTGAGATTGAGCGAACCACACATCGACTATGAAAGGAAGCTAGACGAGGATGATCAAGTTCCAGCCAACCCAATAATTCCACGATAACTAAAGAGGAGGAGCCGATCTCTTTAACGGATTTTGTTGTGCCAATCTTGGATGGACTTTAGTCAAGCATTATCAAGCTACCAATCCAGGCGAATGACTTTGAGGTGAAGCCACAAATAATCCAAATGGTTCAAATGCTATCTATGTTATATGGAGCACCAAACGATGACCCGAATGTGCACATATTCAATTTCCTTGAAATATTGACACGGATCGTCATAACAAGTTATCTGATGATGCAAGACTTTGAATTTGTCCATTCTCTCTCAAAGGGTCTTAACTTTCTTCCTGTAAGTATTACTACTAATGAAAAGGCCAGCTTTTCTATAGGAAGGTAATTGCATTCAGGGCCTCGCAGAACTTTACTTGTAAGAAAGATCAGCCTCTGAACTCCTTCTTGATCATCCACAAACATAGAACTAATAGTGTCCTCTGAAGATGACAGATAAAGATATAGTTCTTCTCCTTCTTTAGTTGTTGTTAACCGAGAAAGAGTTCCCAAATATTCCTTGAGCTATTCAAATGCCTACTGGCACTGCTCAGTCCATTCAAAGTTCTTTCCTTTCTTTATCTGTTGCAGAAAAGGAAGGCTTTATTTAGCTGATTTAGAGAGAAATCTATTCAATGGCACCATTCGACTAGTCAATTTCTGAACCTCCTTTACTGACAAATGTTTACAATCGCTGTACTTTTTTGGGATTAGCATCAGTACCACTTTAAGAAATAATATAGCCTATAAATTTTCTTCATGAAACTCCAAAGGTACATTTTGGTGGATTTAATCTCATTCAGATTCTGCGAGAATTAGAACCTCAAAAGTGTCCCTAAGATCTTTTATTACTTCAGTCTCTTTTCAACTATTAATGACCATGTCATCCATATGTATCTCCATATTCCATCTGATCTGTATTTTAAAAGCCTTATTAAACAACCCCTAATAAGTAGTTTCTGTGCTATGAACGCAGCTTTTTCTTCGTCTTCTTCACCTAAAAATATATAATGATACCCTTTATAAGTGTCAAAAAAATTCTGAATAGAAAAACAACTAGAGAATAAATAAATATATCAATCCAAGACAAAAGGTAACTGTCCTTTAGAAAGGGTTTTTTAAGATCAGTAAAGTCAACACACATGCACTAGTTTTCTTCTGGCTTTTTAGATACATCAGGCTTTTTGGATACATCAAGCTTTTTAATTAACACAGGATTACTAAGCCATACTGGATACAAGACTTCTTAGATGATTCGTGCTGTGAAAAGGTTATCTACTTTAGCCTCTATAATTGCACTCCGCTCAGGTCTGAATAGTCTCTTCTCTTAAGATTTGCTAAACAGGCTTGTAACTGGGGACGAAACTCAGCTTGTGTTCGGAAATTTTCCTTGGGATTCCTGGTATGTCCACAACAGATAAACCAAAGATGTCTTTATATTCGGTATGCAGCCGAACAAGATCAGCTTTTAGCTTGGCAAGTAAGAGAGTATAGATATGCAGTTTTTGATTGAAGACATCTGGAATAAAGGATATCTATTCAATTGGGATCCTAAATATGCCTGCTCTATTTGACCCTTGTCTGATCTTCTAGGGGTTCGGGAGGTTAGCATGTTGAAGCAACTTTACTTTCCTTGGGAAGCTCTTCAATCTTTAGAGTGCGATTCTTGCTTTTTAGTGACATAAGATAGCAATCCCTAGCCTCTTGTTGGTTTCCCCAAACTATCCTTTCCGATCTATCCCTTAAGGAAAATTTTATACCTAGATGAAACACCAAAGGAATTATGATGAAAGCATACTATGATGACTAACCTAGAATCATATTGTAGGAGCTAGACTATAATTGACAATAACAAAATTTATCAGCTTTGTTCGGCTTTTAGGTGGCTTTAGCAAGATTGTGCCTTGAGACATCACAAAATTTCCAATAAAACCAACTAGTGGCGTTCAGATTGGCTGGATGTGATCATTGCTTATTCCCATACGTGCCAAAAGATCACATCAACTGAACTTCCGTTGTCCACAAATACCTTGTGAACTTTGTACCTCACCTTGACATGAATGGTTACAAGATCTGTATGGGAAAAACAATCGGGTAGGGGATCACAATTAGAAAATGAAATATTCAAATTTGGTTTGGGTTTCTTCAAAAAAATTTCTCCTTCAGGTTGGTATCTTGCATATCTCTTATGAGCCTAATTGGAGTGGAGTCTTCACCAATTAGACCTTCAGCAAGTACATTAATCACCCCAGCCACATCATTATTATTGGCTGGAGGTCCCCTTTGGTTGGTATTATTATTATTCATCCTTCGGTATATGTATTTATCATTATTAGGCCAAGAAGGGAAGATTATTTGTTTGTCTGAGATTGTCAACATTCTGAAGAATGAATTTTTGCAAGTATCCTTCTCGGATTTCTCTCTTAATGCCAATTTTTAAATCATTGTAGTCCTCTTTGTCGTGCATATGATTCTCATGATGAGCACAATAGCGAGATCTATCCCACTTGTGCTGTTCAATTCTCATTGGCAATGCTAGCTTTAAGATCCCGGTGTTTCTTATTTCAAAAAGAATATCGTGCCAAGGCGCATTCAATGGAATGAAATACTTCTCAGGCAAAACTCCAATTCAAGTTGGTTAAAATTATTATACCCTAGATATACTACCCGACCCTCAAGAAACTTAGGATTCTAAAGATGTTTATTAGGTCATTCAGCTTGTTTAGAATCCTTGTTTCTTTTTTTCTTATTAGATCCTTTAGCCTTCTCCTTCATCGGCCCCTTTCGTTTTTGTTTAAAATCCAATAGTTTTTTCTTCAATCTATTTGACTATTCTCCTCTCATATGGTTCTTCAACTCACTTAATGAGCTCAAAGAAGGTCTTTGGAATTCTAAAAGCTAATTCATGATTAAATAATCCAGGTTCATAGTCATTGCAGAATGCTACAATCATTAGCATTTTATCAATATCATCATTGAAGCGTCCGATGTATTGCCTCAGAGTTTCTTCATTCTACTGTCTTATTTTCTTCAAATGGGAAACTTCCTTTTGAACGACTTGGTGGTTCATGAAATGTCTTAGGAATTTTTCAGCCAAGTCAATGTAAGAAACTACCGATCCCAAAAGAAATTCATTAAATTATTTCTGAGCCGATCCTCTGAGAGTGATAGCAAAGAGTTTGCATTTAATAGCATCTGAATAACCATAAAACCTTGCTATGGCAGATACATGAGCAATATTATCAGCTGGATCAGTCATACCCTGATACTGATCCAAATCAGGCTGTTTAAAGTTAAGTTGAATCTATTCTGACCTAATGAGTGGAATGAATGAATCACGATCAATGTCTGAAATAATTTGTTTTTGTTGGCCAATGTTATTTTGGGATAATAGTTGTTGAACTCGAAGTTCCACCTTTGCCATTATTTCTACATCAAGCATCAAGGGGAAAAGTTGGGGAGTCTACTCTGATAAACCACATTCAACCTTGGACCAAGTCGATTATGAACTGAGCGGGATCATTATCTACTCACAGTACTACGAATATGAGGCCCTTGATTGCCGAGACATTGGGTACTACTTGCAGTATCATTTTCCCAATGCTCTTGTCTTGGTAGTTCAACAGGAATAGTTAGAATAGTATTCAGTAGAACTTGCTTCTACATTTCCATCAATTGCTAAATAGCTGCGAAATTGTCCTGAAAGAATTGTAACATTTTTTCCTAAGAACATATTTCTCCTGCTTGAGAAGTTTCTTCTTTATGGAATTCAGCGCTAACCCTCAGGTTAATGATCGGAAAGGGTTCGTCTCAACTATCTCCTCTTCATCTATTATTCACAGCTGATGAGTAAGATGATCAGATCTAAATGCGTAGGATTTTAGTTATTTTTGAAATTGAAGGAAAAATCGATAAGACCAGTTAGGCTTTTTGTTCGATTCCCACAAACAGTGCTACTTGATGAACAAGAATACGTCTGGGCGTAAGGATTATGAAAATTCTAGAGAGAAAAAGTATGAACAAGGGTATTAAATGTGTCTAAATTTTATTGGTGGATATTCCTTACATTTTTTGATAGATGTGCCACTATTTATAGATGCATCCCAAGGGTTAGAGCCCTTACTTACAGATTTATTTATATTTTTTTCCCTTAATGAGCTCTCATATCAAATTATTCATTTACAAGGAATTATCCATGTATCATCAAAGGTTTAAAAATGTTTCAAAGAGGAGCTAATCTTGTTAGAGTTTATGGATTAAAAATGCATATAAGTTTTCTATTGCTCTTTAAATCCTTTGAGTTATGAAGTGTTATCACTATACATTAAATATATTCCCTTAAGTGAGGGTGTGAAAGTAAAGTGATTTTTAATGAGTGTTAGCTATACTATCATCATTACCTTGCGATATTTGTTTAACTCGTGACATTTGTTGGATTTGTGTGTGATTTATATGCTTGCAAAGTATGAGTGGATTTTAGACTAAGGAGATGATTTAGGCAAGTTCTTTAGACCGTTTGAGCTAAAAGCCTATCTAAATGTCATTTTATCCTTAGTGTCCCTTATGAGCCTTATAAGCCGTATTTTCTTGTTTAATCATGTAATTTATCCAATTTAATTTTTTTATCATTCTTTCTAGCAATCACCTTATTATTTAGTGTTGGTGGTATGTAACATCAATACTATTTGCATATTGTTATGGATGGTTGGGAAGAACATTAGCTTTGCCGTTGGGGGAAATTAAACTTATACATCTTGTTTGATATAGATCCCATATTTATGTTGAAAAGTTGATAATAATAATAATAATAATAAAAGATAGAAGAAATCAAGTGAAAAAAAAAGAGAGAAAAAAATATGAAAAAGAAGAAGAAAAAGAGGATAAAAGAATGACAGAGTCCTTCTAAGTTGTAAATAAGAAAGGTGCCTGTGGTTTTAAATGTGAAATTGGTTAAACGTTATGGTTGAATGATGGGATATTTTAAAGGATTGTGTGTCGAAATTATTCATTAACGTGTCTAAGGTGATTTAAGCTACTTTTATCCAAATATATCCTATCTTTATCCCTTAGCCTAGGTTACAAGCTTTAAAGACAAACTTGATCCTTGCTTTGAGATCCTTTATATTAGTGAGTATTTTTTGTACTTATAAATTTCTTCCAACATGTTTGTCCTTGCTAGACTTATGTTCATTGGGTTTTTCATTGATTATTAAGCAAGTGATTTCTGTTTTCAGGAGTGGAAAGTAACACTTTCATGATGATGATTTGGGGTTAATGAGCAATGTTCTTTTATATACATGTGAAATCCACATCTTTTCTTGTCTAGTTTTACATTTGTTACGGCAGTTGATATGTTGAAGAAAGTTAATGTGCTTGATATGTTTATATGTTTGTGTGTTCAACACATACACATTATGGGTTTTTGTTTCATTTTACTCGGGACGAGCAAAATTTCAAGTTAGAGGTTATGTTAACACTCTAAATGAAAGTATTTTCATGTACTTTTAGCTTGACTTTTGTTTGTAATTGGAGAGTTTAGTTTACAAAGTAGGGGTATTTTTGAAATTTTACACCCTGAATCCATAAATTAGGTTTTTATTGTTTCTTTATGAAAAATGTGTATTCATGCCCTTAAAATGTTTTTGTAGGTTTTATATGCAATGGACGTCATACCGATCAAAAACAAAGTCAAACGGTGAAGACCGGCACTGCAAGTGGGAGCTGGGTGCTACCAGTGCCTAGAGCCTTGGGAGGGATGCCTAGCCATAGACCTCTAGGCATTGGCAATGCACAAGAGGCTGGCAAGGACGCCCAACTTCCTGCACAAGTGAGTTTTGACAGGTTTTTATGCTTTGACCTGGGTTTTGGTTATTTTTTACCTATTTTCATGTAAGTCCTAGTTAGAACTTTATAAGTCCTTGTTTAATAGAACTTAGGCTTAGGAAAGCATGAGAATTGACAAAATTCATCAGATAGCCGTTTTCAGAGGAAATCAACACAAGCACAACCATTGGAGGAAAGAGTAAGGGAAAAGAATAAAAGGCTTGGTTCGACAGGTTTGGTTTGACAACCCTAGTTTTTCATTCTCTTACCTATTTCTTGTATTTAATATACTTTTCATGGTAGTATTAAAGCCTTATATTGTATCAATTTATCAGATGATGCACTAAACCCTAATTTAAGGTTTCATTCATAATGCCATGAAACTCATGATTTGATTTTTTTTTTTTTGTTCATAATTATGATTTTATACTTGATTTGAGTAATTAGATGGCGTTAAATACATTTATAAGCCTGATCAACTTCTAAATTGATTTGTAACCCTAATTCAGAAATCGAAAGAAGAGCTTTAACTTACGGAATTAGCCTAATTAGCCTTTGTTCGGAAGTTCTAGTGAGAGGGATGGATGTTTCGTGAATACCCGGATCGAAAGATACCTATTCATCTTAGCTACTCCTATAGAGTGGTCATCTATGCATTAAACTTGATTCAAATTTACACAGAAATATAGTGAGTTTGCTCGATTTAGTAGATTAGTTAGAGAAGTCAAAAAATAACTCACAATTGTACATGACTCTAGTCTAATAAACGGTATAAGTGAATTAAGAATTAGTAGAATGGATGGATCGATCAATAAAAAAAATTGGCAAAGGACGCATGAACCCTAGATATCTCTATTATCGATTTCTCTACTATTTTCATGATTTATTGCCTAGTTTTCATTTTGTATTTTTATTATTTCTCAATCTATTTTTTCTTAGTTTAGATAGGATGTAAAGTGTGATGTTTAGGTGCTTCGTCAGGCATTAACACAGGTTCTATGGGAAGGATACTTATCATTATATTACTTCTTCAATATATATACTTGTGTATTTCGTGAGTTGTATCTAGTAAGCAATAACCCAACACACGAACACCAAGTTGCTAACTATTAAATTCAAATTCAATTGAGAGTTCCATGACAACCATAATTCATCAAGTAAGCATATAAATCCACCATCATTAGCTAAACTAGAATATTTTGTCATCAGCTAAAAACATATTATCCAACCATAATCAAAAGTATTTCATAACACATAAAACACAAAAACCTAATTAATCGCGAGGTTTAAAATTTTATTGGCCCACCGGGTTCTTAAACTAAATCATATAAAGAACAAATAAAAGTATAATTAAAAGAAACACTCTTCTTGAAATACCAAGGAAAGATTGCCAAAGATGTTGTAGTCCTTGCTAATTTGTCTACATTGCATATATAGCACATTCGAAGTTCCCAAGAAAAGTTGAAATTCCGGCACGTGTATTCATCGTCTCTCTAAATCCTCCTAGTAGATACCCTGCATCTTTCATTACTCGAGCCAACTTTATCAACATACTGGATGTCACTATTTGTAATGTATGATCGAGTAATGTAAGAAATCATTTGGTTCTTGTTCATTGCACAAGCTCCATGACCCAGTCATCTCTAACTCTCCTTTAGAATGGCCATCTTTCTCCTCAGTAGGGAGTGCTATGGGAGTCCAATGGATTTCACCCACCAGCTTCATAATGTCGGAAAATTGGTCTTCTAGTTTCCTTATGGACACTTCTTGGCACTCGTAGAAGCTTGTTACCTTCTCCATATGGGTAGTCTTCATATTTTCCAACCTCGTCTCATTTCCTTTCTCTAAAGTTATTATAGCTTCCCAATAAATATTGGACAACCCAGTTAGAGTATATCCATAACCCATCAAATTCCTTGTGATCTTGTCGCAATGAACTCTGATATTCTTTATGGATTTGATTATACCATCACATGTATGGTCTATCTTTGTCTTCATGGTTAATGGTAGCTACCATCAATAGAGATAAGGAATGGTCACTCACTCTTAAGGGCTTACTTTATCCATATATAGGATCTTGGTATGTAGGAAAAGAATATGAGTATTCTTGGTAGTTTTAACATGTATTTGGGTGGTTGTACCATCTCTGTCATAGTCACAAGAATAGGGAAGAACACTGTAAGAACCATACTTATTGGTTATGCCTCCATAATCAAAAGGGTATAATATCCTTAGTATGATTGATTCCAATTCATATCTTCCATGATCTTACAATGTTAACGCTAAAACAAAACATAAAACACACAAAAAGTAAAAAAATTAGAGTTAGACTAGTAGCTAGTCTAAACTACCACTAAAGAAAAACTTTTCAAGATTTTTCAACAAAAGAAGCACAAACCACAAAAAGGAAAAACCTTTTTAGATTTTCAAAATATTGCATGCACACAATGAAATTAAAACAGTTAAAAAATAATTTACACTTCAAAGTAATGTTCTTGCCAAATTATACGAATATTGCCCAAGACCCAATCCCCGATAACAGCACTAAAACTTAATACATGAAATGTTTAGTTATAAAATTTATAATCACCTAAATCTACTATCAACTAGATAAATGCATCGCACGTGGACATGGTCAAATAAATAGCGGAAGTAGGTGTCGAACCCACAAGGATTGCTTTAACAAGTATCGAATCTTTTGGCTCAAACAGTATTTGAAGAACAACCAGTATGAAAGAGTTTAAACTAAAATTAATCTTAGAACTAAAACTAGAATTAATCTACGAAAGAAACTAAATTACTCTAACAATTAATCTATGAAAGCAATTAAAGGAACCATTAGATTGAAGGCATGAATGAACACCTGTTAACCCTAGAAAGCATTTAATTAATCATCAAAACAAGTATGCAAACGGAATTCAAGAATTCTTAGAGCATGGAAAGCGATAAAATATCAATAAAATTAAAATTAAATAGCATAATAAAGATCTAATAAGGTATAAGAACGCTCTCTAATTAATAATTGCAAGTTCTCTATCCAAGATTGTTAATGATCTCGAACCTCATCATCAACTATTCTTAAAAAAACAAAGAAAACCTTAGTCTAATCTTGCATTACCCCGAAGGGAGATTGAAAGAGAATGTGTTTTTCATATCCTAGAAACCCTTATTTTTAGGTTTTAAGAGTCACAAAGTGTAAGGATCTGAATAAGTTTCATATGCACCAAAACGGCTAAAACAGACATCCGGAACCCTAGAAATATTAAATTCGTGTTTTTCCTGACATGTCTCTCTACAAGAGAGCCGTGTTCTATCTTAGCTCGCCTACAACAAGCTACCTTGACAGCTTGTGCCAGTTTCACCATTTTGCTTCTAAATTTTCGTCCGACGTTTGATTGACGCATTATTTGTTTCCATGCAGCTCTAGAACAAAAAAAAAAAAACACACACACACAGACACACACACATATATATAACACTAAAATAATACATAAAAAATACTCACAAAAACTAGAAACTAAATTGAACATGACCACACTAAAACTCTAATTGCAAGAGGAATTAGATAACTACCTAAACACAACCGCAAACGTAAACACACAAAAACATAAGTTAAATAACATATGTTCATTAAATAAACACTAAAATGCTACATTTTATGCATCAAACATACTCTAATCATTGAAACTAATGCAAAAAGCATATTATAAAGGATAGGAATAACCCTAATTTTAGGATTATCAATTCTCTGTGGTTCCAATTTGGATTATATTAGAAAATATTCTTGTTTTTTCTTCAATAAAGCTGCCTTTTTTGCTATTGTGCAAAAGATTGTCAATCCATTGAAGTTAGATGTTGCTACATCTACTCTCTTGTGTAAACCTTACCAAGGTATGAGTGGAAATTGATTTGCTTGCCAATTTTCCTTCTCGTATTTTGATTGGAATGGATTGTACTGGCTTTGGCAACTAATAACCTATGAAAACTTTCCAAAATTCTGCATGATTGTTGTAAACAAGGTCATGATATATATTGCAAATTGCAAAGTGATAAATCCAATAGTGCGTACCACCTCAAGCTATGGTGACTAGCTATCAAAAGATGAGGGCAAGATTGTCCAATAACACCAACTAGTTGGATTTGAATTCATTAAAAAACCTAAGAACATGGAGCAAGAAATGTTGATCGTACCAGATTCCTACAAAAAAAAGACTTCTCAAAATCAATTTCAAATATAACTATCAGCTAGAAACAAGGAAGGTACACAATTGGAGACTTCATCCAATGCAAAAAAATACGGATAAGGTTGTAACTAATTACTTGGATAATGTTGTATCTAACTATCCAAATCATTCCCAAAAACTTGCAAGTAATTTGGACCAAGAAGATAACCTTGTATCCCTCATCTTGTAATCCCATGATCAGAAAACCTTAACATAGTGACCAAAATTTTGAACAAATTTGTGTTGATTTGACTGAACCCCAAAATCAACCACAAATTTTGAGTGACAATTGTAGCCAAGATAGTTCACCAATTCTTCCAAGTTCGGTAACCCAAGTATCAGGAGAGAAGAAATTATTTTAGACAGCATTTTCCGACGATTATGTTTCTAATAACAGTTTAACACTTCTAAGGGTCTAATCAATTCTGCATAATGACATCACACCTTCAGGGGTCCAGTTATGCCTGACTATCAATATTCTAGTTCAGTAAAGAAAAATTCAAGTAGAAAATGATGGGATGCCAAAAATTGTACACAATTTGTTTCCTCAACAAATTGCAAACAATTGTAACTAAGAAATGCCCACGATGAAAACAAAGCAAATGCGCACTTTATTACTTCTTCGACCATTATAGTCAAGCCTCAATTATGTTTGATTCAGGTTTGAAGGATGAAATTTATGAAGATTCACGATTTTCTCCGTGTCAAAATCATTCCTTGAAGATGCAGTAATAACTCAAAACATTCAATAATTACACGTCAAGGTAAAAAGAAATATCATTAATATTGTTTAGATGTTTTGAATATTGAACCCTTATCTAGTTTGTTATGTTAAATAATTATTATTTTTATTAGTTAATTAGTTATATATTGTTTTAAAAAAAAGGAAAAAAAACTAAATGTGTGATGACACATGGGGTTGCATCTTCTTATGGACTTTTATTTTTATTCATATTTTGAAAAAGTACTCCAACCTTACATTTTGTTTATTTATTTAGTTATTTTTGTATTAAATCACAAAAGCATTAGTCATAGAAGTATCATCCAGCATAAGCAAACATGAATATATGATACAATCATAAATAATTGAAAATATTAATAGATAAAAAACATAGCAGATAATACTGAAGAAAAATAATATAATCCTTTGAAACCTCTTTTACTTCTTCGCCTATTTTTTCCTATAAGATATATAGGATATATATTTTGAATCTTTCCTATAGGATATTGGTTCAAATTATCAAGGAATAGATAGAGATTCACGATAAATCCTCTTTCTAAACAAAAAAGGAAAGAAAGAACTTATCTAAAATAAGTGTGTAAAATATACACACAAAGAACCTATCAAAGATTAGGATAGGAATAAACCGATCTATATGAAACATTTTTTAATTTAAGAACTTTTAAATATAGGAGATACAATTAATATATCATTGATATTGTTTAATAAAGGTCCGTTATATTCCCATATCTCATGTATTTCCAAAAATAATTTACCATCATTTATATTGATTTTTTATTTTTTTTATTTTTGTAGAATTTTAATCAAATTAAAAAAAAAAAAAAAAGCTCATAAACAACATGTTACAATTATTCATAACTCAGTGACCACGGCTTTTGATTGCCATGATTAAAAACCTCATTAATTTGAAAATGACAACAAATGATTTATACTGATTAATGTAACTTAGTTTATAAGTTCAAGTAATTGCATGCAGTTCTCCATGTCACTAATAAGCAATTCTAACACTTGTTACTGTCATGGCTTTAATCAAATAGTAAGTAATAGTCCTATTAGACGGGGTAATAATAGACATTAACAGTAAAAACAT
This sequence comes from Cinchona pubescens, assembly GCA_025175665.1. Taxonomy (NCBI): domain Eukaryota; kingdom Viridiplantae; phylum Streptophyta; class Magnoliopsida; order Gentianales; family Rubiaceae; genus Cinchona; species Cinchona pubescens. The sequence continues at coordinate 270,690 of JANKKI010000354.1, forward strand.
CTTTAAGGAAGTTAAATTATTTATTGTTCCGAGTATATTAACTCAAGAATAGGCATATTAGTAGTTTGTATGCTTTGGTTTTTAATACACTTGTTCATTTCCAAGATTACAAAAAACTAGCTACTCTAAAGGCATGAAGCACCCTAATTAAAGTACTCTATTTATTTGAGTAACTACTACTATTATTAATTAACTACAGCTACTACAGCTTCTATAATCCCTATCTGCAGTCTTACCAACATTGTCACTGCAGATCTGACATTCTAAGTTCTTCAAGATCTTCACTTTAGCTTTTCTTTCTAAATCCATGGTAAATGATTTACATTTTCATTGTGAACAACTGGATTTGAACTCAAATATTTAGGTTCCCTAGCAAAGGTGAGGCAAAGCCACATGCCAAATGTCTTTAAATTCTTTCCCAAAGCAACATAATATCTCAAGATCTAGGCTTTACAACTTGCAATATCTTCCTTACCAAAACATTTACAAATCGAATAACCTAAATGATGCCAGATAGAGAGAAGGGTGAAAAAAAATAATCGACACATTCGAGATGGCTGGTCTGCACTCTAATAATATCTCTTCCTTCACCAATTCATACATCTCGCTCTCTATATTTGTTTGCTACCTGTAAAAATTCAAATTACTATTTTTTTTTTTTTTTGTTCTTACAAACATTTAATTATTACAAAAATAATTTAATTATTATTCATACGAATTTATTGAATGCACATGAGAGCATCTGTCATCGTCATAAATGGTAAAATAATGGAATCGAGCGGCTTTCCTGTTCTAATATCCACTGCAAAATGAAGAATGAATTTCCACTACAGCTTCTATGTCCCTCTACCTTTCATAAAAACTGATGCCATTATGAACTTTTGAAACCTTTCAAACACGTCATTCGGAATTGGTGTTTTCATTATTACTCTGATTTTAACCTCCAAAATTCCATCTTCATATTATCTCAACTTTTTAGTTTCATTTTTGGTATCTACAAACTCAATCCTTTGGATCTCCATCCTTCTTCGTTTTGCCGCTCTTGAGGTTTTCTCGCAAATCAACGATGCCTCGCTCTTACTCACCACTCTGTAACAAATCTGTGCCATAACTGAGATTTCGCAACATGACTAGTGCCAGGTCATCAATTGCTGATAAATTATAATTGTACTATATTTTATGTGTCAATTACCTTAGAGAATGCATGTGTTGTAAGCAAGATTTGAGTTATTATTGAGTTTAATTTGGTTATTCTCAGTTTTTGTAGGGTTAAGTGAAAAAGAGTTGAAAATGATGCAAAACGATGAAAGAAAATGCTAAGAACGGAACATGCACGAATACGAAGTCATTCCAGACATTGTTTCGTATTTCAAGCATAACTTTTGATCCCAAGCTCCAATTGAGGTGATTTAAGAAGAATTTGAAAGATAAGACATAGGTCTGCAACTTTTATGCTTTGAGTTTTCCCAAATAATGCAAGAATCAAGGTGAAAATCGAAGCCGAATGTGGAGCACAATTGAGGAAGTCAGCGCACAGGCGCTGGAGCTGGGCTGCGCATGTGCGCTGAGTCCAGAAACTTAAATTCCAGAAGCAGCTCGCACGTACATGCATGCTAGGATCTCTGCGCATATGCGCGGAGGGCAGAACCGGCTGGAACTTACTGCCTCGCGCGCACATGAGCGCAAAGGAGCCTGCGCATGTTCGCGAAGGCCAGTATCAAAAACGTGTTTTTGAGTCTTTGAGGGATTTCTTCGGCCAGTTGGACTCTTTTTCACCCGATTTCATGTTCTTAGCTGTAGGTATTATTTGTAACCTTAAGTACTCAATATAAATACCCAAGTTGGGTGAGAAAAAAGGGGATCAACACTTTTATTTTCTTGTTGGCTAGGGTTTTGGCAGAAAATTTTCCTCTTTATTCTTTCATGGCACTTTGTGCCTAAACTCTTTTCTTGGTAGAGGGATTTGAAGCCATGGTCAATTCTACAAAGTTTTGAGACTTCTTATGTTTGAATTATTCACTTTTATCTCAAGTATTGATTATTTTTCTGCGATTAAATTTATGATTGTTCTTTTTAACTTATTATTGCAGCAGAATATTAAGTTATTAGAATTAATCTACTGCTAGATTGTTTTAACCACGTGTGCTTAATTCAATCTGTGAAGCAGCTAAATTTGATAATTACTGGGTTTGTGTTATTGAATTTAGGGAAATTAATGTCTAATTGGCATAACCGCGTGTGTTTATGTTTAATTAGCCTAATTGTTCTTGTTGATTTTAATGCTTCTATTAATTATTCTTTGGCACATGTTTGGGTTAAATTAATAGTTAGGGTTAATTGGATCGCGTGTTGAAAATTAACCAACTTTAGAAAGAAATAAGAATCAACTTTGAATTGGTATCCGTTCGGGTTAATTCTTCAATTAGTGCTTCATATAAATTGAATTATCTTGTGTGTCAATGATCGACTAGTGAAATTGCCATGGTGGATATGACCAAAACCAAGATCTTTCTTAATTGAATTATCTTCAATTATTTTATTGTTTTAGTTTTAGTTAAAAAGCATAAACCTGTCTCTTATTCCATCTAGCACAAAAATAACCCCTGTTCTCTGTGGGACAAACTCGACTCACCAACAATGTACTACATTAGAGTTGTTAATTTTGGGTGCTTACGACGACATTGCAACTCATCCGAAGCATATCATTTTTCGTACACCAAAATTTTGTGCAACTTTATTTATTTTTACTTATTTTCATTTTAAGGATTCAGATTTTTAGTTTTGTTGTTAATTGGGAAATCAATTGCATTAAGAGGCTTAAATGATAAAAGAGATATTTGATGGGTTTATGTTTTATGAGGGTCTTAAAAAAAAAAAAAAGGTGATTTCTATTCTGCCTCGCGCGGACATGCGCTCCAAGCTCTGCGCAGGTGCACAGAGTCAATAAACCATCAGAGTCTCTGCCTCGTGCGCACATGCGTGCTGAAGAAGTTGCGCACGTGCGCGCGAGGAGATAAAAGAGAGGAAACGTTCCTTATTCCCTCTTTCTTCACAATCCTTTTCTAATTCAACTTCCTCTCAAAATCCCCCACTTTTAGATCTTTAAAAACCACCCCAATTCCATCAATTTTACACCCAAATTTCTTCTTATTTTTTCAAGAACAATCAAATCAATGTATGAATTGTCTTTCTAGAAATTTTTTATGGGTTTCAATTTATTTTCTAGAATAAATAAGAGTCTTTTTATGCTTTGAATTGATGTAATCCCATAGGTATTGATTTTAAAACATAAATTTGGTGTGATTTTTGTTGAGATTTTGATTGAGGATGGATTGCATGTTCATAATATACCCATAAATTTCCTCTTTCTTTATGCATGCCATGTGTTCGATAATATGCCCCAATGAAGAAAAATGTTCAAACACAAGGCAGTGATGCATGAATTTAATCCCTAGGCCACTGATTATGCCATGTGAATTCTGTCTAATTGGTTTTCATGCATAGGAATGTTCATGCATTATATATAAGTCTTAGTTTTAGGCAATATTTTGTTTGAATTTTCATGTGTAATCTAAGACTTATGATTTGGGGAAATGGCCTTTATGTAAGTGTGGGGTGTTGTTTGTTTGTTTGGGAGTTATGATGCTTGTTCTATATGTTTTATAGGAATGGGAAGAGCAGCCAAGAAATAGCCACAGGCAAGGGTACCGGAGAATTTTCATCATCCGGGGCTACACAATCACGGGTTGGTGGCGGTTTACGTTTCTTAACGGTGGCTACCAAACAAAAGTATGATGATGATATCTCTAAGCGGGCTGTAATAAAGGAAAGGGGCATTCAAGTTCTGTTGGCAGGAGTGCCAGAAATAAAGATAACTATTCGCAATCGTGGATGGGAGCTTCTCACTTCAACTCCCATCGATGCCGTCCTTCCGGTGGTACGAGAGTTCTATTCTAACTTTGATCATTATAGCTCCACCAGGGTCTATGTACGGGGGAAGGAAGTGGATATCTCTGCCACCAAAATCAATAGAATTTTGAAGGTCAATCGTGTTCGCAATGATGAATGGCCTAATACCCGTAATGCCAATGTAGAGCTTCAGCAGATTGCCAGTGTTCTTTGTGACGGGGATATGGATTGGACCTTTACGACGGATGGCAAGGCGGGCTTGGCATTTCCACGCGAATAAACTTAAGCCAACATGGTTTGTTTGGTTTAAATTCATTTGTGGCCGCCTTCTACCGGTAAACCATCTTACCCATGTCAATATGGAACGGGCTAAATTGCTATATTGCATTGCTACTGGGAAAGCCATTGATGTGGGTTAGCTCATATATCAACAAATTTGCTACTCCACTACCAGTCGGCAACCAGGATTGTGGTTTCCTTATCTGATTATAACACTATGCTTGGAAAGTGGGGTGCCGATTGAGCCTTCTAAAGAAAAATTGAGGCCAGGCCAGATAATTGCAATGGCAGGTCTACGTGCTCCGGTTAAACGTACTAGAGCCCAAGCTTCTACATCACAAGTGGAGAAAGCCGATGATTCGGATGCAGGTACTGTACCTCGAATCACAGTCTCAGGAGGACCTTCTACATCAGATCTTGGCTGAACAACAGCGGATGAGCCACCGTTTTGATTCATTTATGCACTATCAGTTTACGTGGCCAACAGACAATGGAGACTCGTCAGATGGCCAGAGAGCGGGGCGAGGACCTTCAACATTCCCACCCTTTCCACCTTTTCCACAGGATTTGGGGCCCCATGCTCCTTGAGTTCTTATGCCCTATCTGTTGGGCCGTTTTCGTTGCTAGTTATTGAATTGATTTCCTAGACAATTTGCTTAGTTATTTTATTCGGCATTTATTTTTGTTGGTTAGGTTTTATTTTAGTTAGTTAACTTACTTTTCATAAGGTTTCTTTTTGTTATTCTGGTTCTGTATTTCCTTAAGGGAGTAAATCTCTTGATTATTGTAGGATTATTTTCTACCATATTCTTGTTTTTCTTATTATCTCAAGGGAATTATTTATTTGTTTTGTTTTGTTTTGTTTAGTGTTAGACAGCTTTCTTTCGCGACAAGGGGTTATTTATAGCGAATACTGCTCCAAACGCGAATTAAATCCAGAGAAGCTTTTCTTATTCCCATTTTATGTTTTTATTTTTGCATTTAGGAAGGTTATTTTTTAAGTGTGGGGTGGGAGTTATTTGGATTTTTTTAGTTGTTTGGTGTATTTTGCTCAATTTTGCTGCAATATTTTAACTTTTCCTTTGATCTGAGAGCTTGTCAAAATTTTTGAAAATTTTGTGGATAAATTGACCATTTTTAGAAATTTTTGAAAATTTTTGCTTAATGTATTTTTCCATTCGTCTGCATAATAATCATTAGTTGACGCATGCATGAATGAGTAGTCGGTGTTAATATTTTTCGTTCATGATTTTCGAAGATTTTTTAGCACTAAGCCATACTTTAATTTTTGATTTGGGATATTTAGAGAAATTTATGTAGACTCAATTATGTTGCATCCTAAAAACTTTATTACATTTTCGAAGCTAATTCTTAGAATACTTGATTTAGTTTTAAAATGAGGGTAGTGCTTTTTTGTTTGTTGAGCCTTTCTAGCCAACCATTTTAACAATTTGTTTCTAAGTACCTTATTTGAGCCTTATTCTTGTGAAGATATAAGAAATATCATTCACCTTCTTTCACATAAACTCATTTACCTACCCTTATTGAGCTTAATAATTCTATTGTTTTATCCTAAATTTTCCCTTTAAGAGCTTATGGTACACATTATTTGTTAAGGACATATAAGGGTGGAATTTGTGAGAAGTGAGTGATGTACATTTTTGTTACGAAATGGGGTATTGGAAAAAAATTGTTGAGAAAAAAAAATATATGTCTCCAATTGAAATATGCAGGTAGTGCCCATCACTGGTGCCTGCATGTTTTGATATTTACAGGTAGTGCCCATCACTGGTTTCTGTATTTGCAGGTAGTGCCCATCACTGGTACCTGTGTGTTTATATGTTGCGGGTAGTGCCTACCTCTGGTACCCGTACTGTGAGCGGACATTAAAAAAAAATGATGATGTGATGTATATATGTCTGAGGGAGGTTGGCATGTTTGGTTGTTTCGGAATTTTTCCGGGGTGTTTGTTACTAAAGTGTGGGGTTGTAGATGTACGATATTTCTCATATTAATGAAGAGAAATTTTATTTTAATGTGTGGCCACCATTATTATAAAGCTCTTGTTCTTAATTGCTATAGCCTCTCCCTTCATTGGCTAACTAATATCCTAACCTATAGTACGAACTAAAAGTCCTGCCTAAATTTAAATTGAATCGGTTGTCTAGAATAGTGGAGGGGTGTAAGAAGAGTGAACTATGGGGTGTTTAGAAAAATTTTGAGGGTCTTCATGATTTAATCTAGATATTTTCAAATCTAACTTTTTGAATGGCTATACACACATACGCACGAATTTCATTTTTTGGTTTTTATTAGCATTTGAGCTCTTGGGTTCTTTGATTACTCTAATTGCTGGAATGATTATTGATTATTTATGTGGATATTTGAAGGAATATGTTGAGTAGAATTTTGTTGAGCTTAAATGTTTTAATTTTATATTTGATCGAGGACGATCAAAGGCTAAGTGTGGGGTAATTAAGCTCAATAATAACTCAAATCTTGCTTACAACACATAAAATAACCATGGTAATTGACACATAAAATATAGTACAATTATGAACTTATCAAATAAAATTTAAATGGACATGGGTTGCCTCCCATGCAGCGCCTTTGTTTACTGTCGTTGGCTCGACTTGATGTTCGTTTACCAATCAATCAAGTTACTCCCATTTGGAGGAGTCCAAGAATCTTCCGCTTCACTATTCTAAAAAATGATGAATTCATTCTCCTTTGCTCTTGTAGGACTCAAACAAATTGCTCTTCTTGCGACTTGCTAAGTTGACTTGAGATTATCACCCTCTCCTTATCCTTTAAAAATGGGTACTTAAGATGACCAGGAAGGCGATTATAATCTGGAATGGTTCCCTGGATAACAGATAACTTTAATTTCTCGTTAGAAAGTGGAAAGGTGTTAGGACTTTTATTACCTGTTTGGTGCAACAAGTCCATGTTTTTTTTCCTTGAGATGTTCCTCACGGTTAGTGTCCACCTCCTGATTATCCGTATGTTCATGCATTTCCTGTATTAGACCGGCTTACACACATCGATTACAGAAACAAGTTTAGTATGGTCAGTTGGTTCAACATCATCATAAATGCTAAAATTTACACTTTTATCTCCAAATTCCATACTAAGATTGCTTTTAAGAACATCTATCTTAGTTTGGGAAGTAGCTAGAAATGGTCTTCCTAACAAAAAATGAGCATTAGAATCACCTTGTTCTATTTCTAACACATAAAAATCAGCAGGAAAAACCAAACTTCCCACTTGAACTAATATATCCTCTACAATTCCCTTAGGATAGGCTAAAGATCTATCAGCCAACTGAATTACTATACTAGCTTTATTCAATGGTCCAATTTTCAATGCATCATACACAGAATATGGCATTACATTAATAGATGCACCTAAATCCAGCATGGCCTTCTCCAAGTGTGTATTGCCTGTCTTGCAAGGAACGGAGAACATACGTGGGTCCTTGCGCTTTTCGATTAGGAATTTTTTAATTATTGATGAAACATTTCTTCCCACCTCTACCTTTCTAACTTTCTTCTCTGTTTGCTTTCTTTTATGGGAACACAACTCCTTCAAAAACTTAGCATAGCGAGGTATTTGTTCAATAGCATCTAATAAGGGAATATTTACCTCGCACTTACGAATTATCTCGTATAGCTCTTTGTCGAGATCCTCTTGCGAAAACTCTTTCAATGCCTCGGGGAATGGGGGTTCGGGCTTATCTTCGGTCCATACAGGAACACTTTTATCTTCACTTCCCCTGCATTTCTTCTCGCATGGTTCAACCTCTTTTTCGACTGTGGTCTTCTTCTTCTCAGCCTCCATATATTTAGTAACTATTTTCAACTGCACACCAACCTCTTTACCACTCCTCAGTGTAATTGCGCTCACATTCTCCTTAGGGTTGATGATAGTTTGAGACGGCAACTTCCCAGAGCTTTGCGCTTCCAACCTATTAATCGCAGTAGCCATTTGTCCCATTTGCTGCTGCAACTGCTGCACACTGGCTTTGGTGTCCTGCTAAAATTGGGTAAATAGTATTATCGATTAAAATACTCAGTCCTTCCTCTATAGACTTACCAGATTGATTATTCAAATTTGCTTATTGTCTCTAAGCAAACGGCGGCCTGTATGGTTGGAAGTTCTGTCGATTTTGTTGAGGCGGATTTTGGGTTTGGTTCCCATATCACAAGTTAGGATGATCCCTCCATCCAGGATTGTAAGTGTTTGAGTAAGGATCATAACTTTGTCATGGCTACCTTGGGAATCCTCCGGCTGCATTTACTTGCTCTTGGCCTTCATCTTGTAAAGTGGGACAGATATCTGTTAAGTGTCCCTCATTTGAGCAAATGCCACATGGTTGTGCAGTCGGTGGGGTACCTGAAGCCAACTGTCGAACAAAAGAAGTTAAACTAGCCATTTGTTGTTCTAATGAAAAAACATTTACCTCATTTACACGCTTGATAGGTTGATCACGTCGTGTCCCAAACTTCTGAGAGCGAGTGGCCATATTCGATATAAGCTTACGCGCAGCGTCTATGACGTCAAATTGTCTAACGCCCCACCACTTGCAGCATCGACCATGTTCCTTTCATTAGTCAAATACCCTTCATAAAAATATTAGATTAGTAAGGAGTCACTTATCTGATGGTGCGGACAGCTTGCACACAATTTCTTGAAGCGTTCCCAATACTCATACAAGGATTCTTCATTGAACTGCCTTATTTCACAAATTTCCTTGCGAATATTTGCAGTCCGAGAAGCTGGGAAGTACTTAGCCAAGAATAGTCTATTCATTTGCTCCCAAGTTGTGATACTATCCGAAGGCAAATCGAATAGCCAATCCTTCGCCTCATCCTTGAGTGAGAACGAAAATGCTTTTTACTTGATGTGCTCCTCTGACACCCCGGTGGGTCTCATACTGGTGTAAACCACGTGGAACTCCTTAAGGTGCTTATTTGGATCTTCACCTGGTAATCCATGAAAAGAAGGTAATAAATGGATTAGTCCAGATTTCAATTCAAATGTAACATTAGCATCTAAATCTGGATATTAGTAATGCATAAGGGTTGTTGGTTCAAAGTGGGCGCGGCTAATTCTCTCAAAGTGTGTTGCGCCATGTTAGGCTCTTCCTGTTGTTCTTCCTATTCCTGTTCACCTACAAAGATATAATTAAACAAATTTTCTTCCCCTAATTGTCGTTCTCGTATCTCTTTTCCCAATCTGCATAAAGTTCTCTGTATTTTCGGATCAAGTTGGAATTCAACTTATCCAGCAGACCGGGTCACAGGCATACACAATTAGTGATAGAATAATAATAAAAAGAAAGAAAAAGAAAAACTAAAATAAATAGCACAAAAATAATTCAAACCGTACCCGGGCAATGGTGCCAAAATTTTGGTGTGCGAAAAATGATATGCTTCGGTCGAGTTGCAATGCCGTCATAAGCACCCAAAATTAACAACTCTAATGTAGTAGCGGTGAGTCGAGTTCGTCCCACAGAGAACGGGGGTTATTTTCATGCTAATGGAACAAGGGGGGTTTGGAATGTTTTTTAACTAAATAGAAAGAAATCACGATTATTGTCACACGGGATATTTCAATTTATATCAAGCACTAATTGAAGAATTAACCCGAACGGAGACCAATTCAAAGTTGATTCTTATTTCTTTCTAAAGTTGGTTAATTTTCAACACGCGATCCAATTAACCCTAAATATTAATTTAACCCAGACACGCGCCAAAGAATAATTAATAGAAGCATTAAAATCAACAAGAACAATTAGGCTAATTAAACATAAACACACGCGGTTATGCCAATTAGATGATTAATTTCCCTAAATTCAATAACACAAATCCAGTAATTATCAAATTTAGCTGCTTCACAGATTGAATTAAGCACATGCGGTTAAAACAATCTAGCAGTAGATTACTTCTAATAACTTAATATTCCACAGCAATAATAAGTTAAAAAGAACAATCATAAATTTAATCTAGAGTGCAGAAAAATAATCAATACTTGAGATAAAAGTGAATAATTCAAACACAAAAAATCTCACAACTTTGTAGAATTGACCATGGCTTCAAATCCCTCTACCAAGAAAAGATTTTAGGCACAAAGTGCCATGAAAGAATAGAGAGAAAATTTTTTTGCTAAAACCCTAGCCAACAAGAAAATAAAAGTGTCGATCCCCTTTTTTCTCACCCAACTTTGGGTATTTATATTGAGTACTTAGGGTTACAAATAATGTCTACAGCTAAGAACGTGAAATCGGGTGAAAAAGAGTCCAACCGGCCGAAGAAATCCCTCAAAGACTCAAAAACACGCTTCTGCTACTGGTCTCTTATACACATCTAGAGGCTCCTTTGCGCACATGCGCAGAGATCCTAGCGCGCATGTGCACGCTTGTGCGCGCGAGCTGCTTCTGGAATTTAAGTTTCTGGAATCAGCGCACATGCGCAGCCCAGCTCCAGCGCCTGTGCGCTGACTTCCTCAATTGTCATCGCATTATCACAACAGGTACATAAAAACTGGGAAGGGGCTTTTGGGTTCGGTAAAAAAGGGAATAGGAAAATTGATCATAAATAAAACCATCATTACATCTTTATAAATATAAAGAAAATAGAAAGGAATTAGAAAATTTACGAGCGAAGGAATTAAAAATTAGAAAAACATAGACAGAAGAATTAGATGCGTGGATAATTTTGTTGTTGAATTTTTTAATTTGGATGTGAAAATGATCTTGATAGATAATAGTGATATTTGATAAAATATTTGATAAAATTTAAAAATAAGATGCCAAAAAAAGGTTAATTCTTATCTATATCCCCCCTTATCTACAAAACAAATAAGAAAGAAGTTAAGAAAAAATGAGAGAAGGGTGAACCATACTTCCCACGGGATGATGAATATTTTGTTTTTGCATAATGAAATAATGTTGGTGGAATATTGACAATAATACATAATTTTTAGTAATTAACCAGATAAAGACAAAATTCTAATAACAACATTTTTAAGTTTTACAATACCTAAAAATAAAAATAAGAAGATAATATGGAAAATGCATTTAAAGTATTTAATTTTTTGATCATAATTAACTCATTTTGTTTCTTTAGAAAATAGACTAAAATTAGTTTCAAAATAAATTGTTGGATAAATATAAATAAAAATATTTATCAGAATCTTTAATTAGTTTGTATATATTTTTACCAAATAAAATATACTTCGTAAGTATCAAAATAAGGTTAATATTTTGAATATTTAGACCTTATCTAGTGTTGTTATATGTGAATATAACGGTTTTTTTTAGTTAATTAGTGATTGATAGAAAACACTAACAATATAATAACACTTGTCATTATTAAATAGCTTCTTAAGAAATAGGGGTTTTTCTTTAGTATATAGATGTAGATGTTGGTGTAACATTGACTATAACACATAACATTTTGTAATTTACGAGATAAAGCCAAAAATTCTAAATAACAATGTTTTTAAGTTTTACAATACCAAAAATAAAAATAAGAAGATAATGTGGAAATATAATGTTACAAATTATATTGATTGTAGATGTCTACACATGTATTTTAATTTTGATAAGTTGTAGTGAAAGTCTATCTATATCTAAATATTTGATAATTGTACATACAAGTTACGTTATTTACATTACGCAACTTATGGGTCATTGTACTCTTATAAATATATGCACTACATGAAGAATAAAAGTACAGACTATCAAATCTTTCATTTTTTTCTTTTCTCTCTTTCTCTCTCAATTCCATACATTTTTTATATTTGTTTAACTTTTATAACACGTTATTAGCACGATCAATCTAGTAGAACTTGAAAATATTTAGGTACTTTCTTATCCCAATACTTATTTATTATTTATTTTGATTATTACTTTGAATCATGTAAAATCTTACCAAACTTGAATTTATGGCCCTTCACATAACGGGCAATAATTATTTTTCATGGATTTTGGATGCTAAAATTCATTTAAATTCTATGGATCTTGGAGATACCATTAAAAAGGAAAATACTGCCCTCCAACCATAACAAGGTAAAATCTATGATTTTCCTTCATCATCACATCCATGAAGGATTAAAAAGTGAGTAGCTTATCGTAAAAGATCCTGCAGATCTATAGGGAAGTTTGAAAGATTGATTTGACGACCAAAAAACAGTAATTCTTCCCAAAGCTCATTATGAGTAGATGCATTTAAGGTTCCAAGATTTTAAATCTATAAGTGATTATAACTCAGCAATGTTTAGAATCAGCTCCCAATTAAAATTATGTGGAAAAAATATTACTTATGAAGATATAATGAAAAAAAAATTTCTACTTTTCACGCTTCGAATGTGCTCCTGAAGCAACAATATCGTGAAAACAATTTTACGAGATATTCTCAACTAATTTCATATCTTCTTGTGCCTGAGTTAAATAACGAATTATTGATGAAGAATCACGAATCTTGTCCCACTGGAACTGCTCCATTCCTTGGCATGAATGCAAATATGTCTGGAAGTGTTTCATTTCTTGAAGTGAATGTAAATCTATGCATAACAATTCTAAAAATAATTATGGTTATGGCCGTAGCTGTGGCCGTGGCCGTGGACGTGGACGTGGACGTGGACGTGGACGTGGACGTGGACGTGGACGTGGATGCAGGCGTGGACATGGTCATGGTCGTGGCCATGGAAAAGGTCATAATAATTATCCATACCACTAGAAGCGGATTAATCCTAAAGACAATGAGAAAGGTAAAGAAAAGGTTGGTCAAAATAATCTTACCAAAAATACTGAAAACTTTTGTTATCGATGTGGCAGCCCCTTCATTAGTCACGTACTTGTCGTAATGCTGAGCATCTTGTTAAACTTTATCAAGCATCCATCAAAGGAAAAGAGAAAAATATGGAAGCAAATATGACTTATCAAGGTGATGGCGTTATGACAAATTTTACTGATAAAACGGATGATTCAAACTATGATGGTGATGACTTCAATGACCTCACCGATATAATACATTTGGATGCATCAAACTTCTTTAAGAGTTAGGAGTATAAATTGTTGGGAAGGAATAAAACTATGGATTTTTTTAGTGTATTATGTTTTTTTTTTAGTTTATTCAGTATTTTTTTTTTTTAGTTTAGTTTAAATTGTAGCATTTATTTTAATGTAATTCGTTTCTCTCTTTTTTTGCAATATTTATTTTGATTGAGTTTTTTTTATGAAGAATATGAGTATTTCTCATTCAATGATTGGATTCAAGAACAGTGAAAACTTATGTCTTGCTGATAGTGTAAACAACACATACGATACTTAAAAATAAGAAATATTTTTCTTATTTAATAAAGGGTAATGCCAATGTTAATACAATATCGGGTAGTAATGAATTAATTGATAGTTTCGGAAGAACCGCTATATTATTACCCAGAGGAACAAAATTCATTATAAATAATATATTATTTTCTTCTAACTCTCAAAGAAATTTATTAACTTTTAAAGATATCCGCCAAAATGGATATCATATTGAGACTGTAAATGAGAAAAATATTGAGTATCTATATATCACAAAAATAATAACTGAAAAGAAATGTGTTTTGGAAAAGTTATCTACTTTTTTTTTGTATTTGTACTATACATATATTGTACAATTGAATCACATATTACAATAAACTTGAAGTTTACTGATCCAAATACCTTTATTATTTGGCATGACCGATTAGGCCATCCCGGGAACAATATGATGTGTAAAATAATTGCAAATTCACATGAACATTTATTGAAAAACTTGGAGATTCCTCAATTTAGTGAATTTTCTTATGTTGCTTGTTCTCAAGGAAAATTAATTATTAAACCATCGCCAATTAAAATCGGGATTGAATCCCCAACGTTTCTGGAATGTATTCAGGGTGATAATTGTGGGCCCACTCACCCGTCATGTGGACTGTTTAGATATTTCACGATTTTATTAGATGCATCTACTAGATGGTCTCATGTGTGTTCATTATCTTCTCGCAACCTGGCATTCGCAAGATTACACAATTTCCAAATTATGCAATTAAGAAAATCCGTCCTTGATAATGCTGGCAAATTTATATTTCAGATATTTAATACTTTTTGTATGTCAATTGGTATAACTATTGAACATCCAGTAGCGCATGTTCATACTTAAAATGGTCTAGCTGAATCAATCATAAAACGCCTCCAATTAATAACTAAACCATTACTTATGAGAACAAAATTGCCTACTTCTGTGTAAGGACATGATATTTTGCATGCAGCAGCACTTGTACGTATCAGGCCAACAAGTTAGTTGAAATTCTTTCTATTACAATTGGCTTTTGGTCAGGAGTCTAATATATCCCATCTAAGAATTTTTGGTTGTGAGGTATATGTTCCAATTACTCCACCACAATGCACAAAGATGGGTCCTCAAAGAAGGTTGGGAATATATGTTGGATATGAGTCCCTTTCTATAATTAATTATCTAGAACCATTAACAGGGGATTTATTTACGACACGTTTTACTGATGTCATTTTGATGAAAATATTTTTCCAACATTAGGGAGAGAAGATAAACAAGTACTGGATAGAAAAATTGAATGGAATGAATTATCATTATCGCACTTTGATCCTCGTACAAAACAATGTGAACTAGAAGTTCAAAATTTAATTCATTTGCAAAAATTGCGAATCAACTACCAGATTCATTTACTGACCTAAACCGAGTTACTAAATCTCATATACCAATTGAAAATGCTCCAATTAAAATTGAAATTCCATTAGAACAACCTATCAGTAGAAATGATAGTAAACTACACCTAAAGCATTGTAGACCAATCAGTTCCACATATAAGAATTTTCGAAAGAGGAAATGAGCAACTATTCAAGATGGTCATATAATGGAGGTGGGTACTCGTGAAGAGACCCTAGACATAACTAATCATAGAATCCCAGAAGTGGATCAGGTACCTGAATCTAATAAAAATGAACAGATCTAGATAAGTTATGTTTGTACTGGAAAAAGATCGAACCGAAAAGATATTGTTGTCGACAACAACTTTGTTTATAATATAGTAGCTGATGTTTTGATTAATGAAAACGAGAATCTAGAACCTAAATCTGTCGAAGAACGTCGACATAGAGATGATTGGCCAAATTGTTTAAGGTGCAATTCAAGTAGAATTAAATTCACTTTCAAAACGTGAGGTTTTTGGACTTGTAGTCCAAACACCTAAAGGTATAAAGTTGGTTGGGTACAAATGCATATTTGTACGAAAACAAAATGAGAAAAAAGAAATTGTGCAATACAAAGCACGTCTTGTCGCACAAGGATTTTCACAAAGATCCGGCATTGATTATGAAAAAATATATTCTCCTGTGGTAGATGCAACCACCTTTAGATATGTAATTAGTTTGGCAATTCATCAAAAACTTAAGATGCGTCTAATGGATGTTGTGATAGCCTATTTATATGGCTCGCTTGATACAAAAATTTATATGAAAATCCCTAAAAGATTTAACATTCTTGACACATATAAAGTTTTCCAGAAAAATTGTTCAATAAAACTAGATAAATCCTTGCATGGATTAAAGCAATTATGGGCGTATGTGGTATAATCACCTAAGTGAGTATCTCTTGAAAGAAGGTTACAAAAATGATCCAATTTGCCTCTGTATTTTTATGAAAAGAACTGGATCAGAATTTGTGATAATTACTGATTATGTTGATGATGTAAATATTATTGGAACTACCGAAGAGCTTCAAAATACAATGAATTGTTTAAAGAAAGAATTTGAGATGAAAGATCTCGGTAAAACAAAATTTTGTATATGTTCACAATTTGAGCACTTAACGCAAGGAATTTTCATTCATCAATCAACTTATACAGAAAAATTATTAAAGCGATTCTATATGGATAAAGCACATCCATCGAGTACCCCAATAGTTGTAAGATCGCTTGATATGAAAAAGGATCATTTCCGTCCTCGAGAGAATGATGAAGAATTTCTTGGTCTCGAAATACATATCTAAGTGCTATAGCAGTATTAATGTATCTTGCTAATAATACACGACCTGATATAACATTTGCTGTAAATTTGTTTCTCTTAGCAAGATTTAGTTCTTCTCCCACACGAAGACATTGGAATGGTATTAAGCACATATTTAGATACCTCCGAGAGACTATTGATATGGGTTTACTTTCTTCAAGTGAATCTAAATTATAATTAATTTGCTATGCAGATGCCGGACATTTATCTGACCCCATAAAGTTTGATCTCAAACGGGTTATTTATTCACATATGGAAACACAACTATATCATGGCGTTCAATAAAACAAACTTTAGCTGTGACTTCTTCAAATCATGCTGAATTAATTGCTATATATGAGGCAAGTAGAGAATGTGTTTGGCTAAAGTCATTAATCCAACATATCTAGAAGATGTGTGGTTTAACATTAGAAGAGAAACTACCAACAGCATTATATGAAAATAATGAAACATGCATAGTCTAGTTGAAGGGAGGTTATATCAAAGGAGATATGATCGAAGATGTGTCTAAGAACATTTTTCATTATTCACGATCTTCAAAAAATGGTAATATTGACATCTGAACAGATTTTCTCATGTGGTAATCTAACTGATTTATTCACAAAGACGCTACCAACATCAACATTTGAGAAGATAGTTTACAATATTGGAATGCGCCGTCCCAATGATAATAATTGACGTTTTCATGAGAGGGAGTAATAGTACACGCTACACTCTTTTTCCCTTTGGTTTTGTCCTAATGGGTTTTTCAGGCAAGGTTTTCCAGCATGCAAAAGTGTACTACAAGTTTTGTGTACTCTTTTTCCTTCACTATATTTTTGTCCCACCAGATTTTTCCTAGTAAGATTTTAACGAGACACATGATCTAGTTATTAGACATCTAAGGGGAGTGTTACAAATTCTATTGGTTGTGGATGTCTACACATGTATTTTATATTTGATAAGTTGTAGTGGAAGTCTATCTGTATCTAAGTATCTTATAACTGTAAATACAAGTTACGTTATTTATATTAAGTAACTTATGAGTCATTGTACTTTTATAAATATATGCACTACATGAGAAATAAATGGAGTACACACTGTCAAATCTTCCATTTTTTCTTTTCTCTCTTTCTCTCTCAATTCCATACATTTTCTATATTTTGTTTAACTTTTATAACAGAAAATGCATTTAAAGTATTTAATTTTTTGATCATAAATTAACTCATTTTGTTTCTTTAGAAAATAGACTAAACCTATTTTCAAATATAAATTGTTGTATAAATATAAATTTAATTAATTTGTATATATTTTTACCAAATAAAATATCTTGATAAGTATCAAGATAAGGTTAATATTTTGAATATTTAGACCTTATCTAGTGTTATTATATGCAGAATATTTTGGTTTTTTTAATTAATTAGTGATTGATAGAAAACACTAACAATATAATAACAATAGTCATTATTCAGCAGTTTCTCTAAAAATAGGAGTTTTTTTTTAATATATAGATATAGATGCTGGATCATAAGTTACAAATGAACAAAGTTCCAGTCTTGCACCATTTGAATATCTCTGATGATTAAGACCTTTCAATTACATATGGTTCACTAAGTAGGTCGGAAAATCAGAATGAGAAGAACTATGTATCATGCTCTTCTCCATCTGTCTCTATACTTAGGAGGTTTTTCGATCGTATTTGAGAATCAAAATTGGAATGAAAATTATAAACTCTATTATGGATATGGCTTTATATTATTTTCCTTACATGTTTGATTTGCATAATAAATGAATTTCATTATTTTGATAAATTAATCAATTTGAAATCCAAGACACAACTAAGGAGTGAAAGTGGATATTTTTTAATATTTTGATTCCCACAAAATGAGTGTTATAGTGATTAATCAAACAACATAAGTATCATTAATTTTCATTTTCCTTTTTTTCTCTTATACCCATAAACCAAACACCTTCTTACTAACTATTATATCGTCCCCGTCCCACCGTTAGGAATTATGAATGTTATGGTACAACATTTTGAAATTGAATATAAATAGGGTTTAAGTATTTTGTTAACACTACATCTATCATGCGAGAAAAGCCCGACTATATCCTCGTTATTATAGTATAATTACTATAATTTTCATCACATTATTCTTCTCAACTATCTATATTTTTATTATTATTTTTTTTAAATTGCACAATGATGTCTATATCTATATATATATAATATATAAAGGGAGAGGTGGAAATTAGCATTTGTCATCTTTTAATTTACTAACTATACTCTCATTCTCATAGTGTAAGTACTATAATTTCCAGCCCACTATTTGCCTCAACAACCTATATTTTTCTTATTCTTTTTTTTTTTAAATTGCACAATTATATTTTTATTATTCTTTTTTTTTTTTAAATTCCACACCCATAAGGTGTGACTTTTTTACTAATATTATCTAAATCATGATTGGCGTTTTTTAGATTGTGGCCTTTTCACTTTTTTAATATTATATATATAATAAACTTAATGTTTTGTATTTATCTACATTTATCCTCTCTTTCTTATTTGGCAAAAGGGCGCAGCATATACTCACGCTATACATATAAGCACCAATTAGAAGCATTATACAAAGAGGTTCCCTTTAGTTTTTTCGTTGGCAGCCTCAGCAAAAAGATCAGCAGCAAGATCAACATCCTTCAGCCTTCCAGGCAAAGAAATACCCTTGGCATACTCCTCAGTTGTCATAGATGCTCCGTGATCCAGTTGTTTCCTTCTCCAATTAAATACCTGATTACAAACAATTCAATACTACTGAGACCAAGACACACGACCACAAGAATAGCTTCCCAAGAAGTAGACAATATAACAGCTATATTACATAATGGGATATACAGTAGACTTTCTATCAAAAACTAAACAAATTTTACTACAATCACACAGCACCAGCTCTGAGTTTGACAATGAGATGTTCAGTAGACTTCTAGCACATTTCTACGATTCCAATTTCGACACTAAGATGTGGCAAACTTTCTATCAAAATCGAGCGTTTTCACTAAATAATTCAGACGAAAACGGGTCTGAACTCTAATTTTCATCTAAAACAATGTCACCTTAAATAGACATTCAAAATCCACACAATATGCTAAGCCAAAAAAAAAAAAAAGATTTTGACCTGAAGGGCTAAATCAGGAGAAGCCGCCAATTACTTTAAGAGCTCAACAACTGCAGAGCCATCATAATAAGTCCTAAACAAAGGCCCCCTTTTTCTTCCAACACTCTCTCAATACCCTCCGCATCGCCGCTGTACTTGAATAACTCGTCTTTCAATACGGAGACCCTCTGTCTTTGATCTTGTTTCACGGTCGAATCATCCGGGACGCTCCACTTGTTCAGGAATAAAGCGGCGATGTTTGGCCACGCTGATTGGGAGGTGGTAGATGGCTTTTGAGGTGTGAATTCACGGAGCAATCGCGCGTGGGATGCAGAGGCTTTACATGATGATGATCATGATGGGTATAAGGTATTATTCGTTGGGGTTTTGTTATGGGATGCTCGAATCGCTCTCTTGTTTGGGCTGCTTCTGGTGATATTTTCCAAGCTCGCTTCGTGGTTCTATGATGGAAATAGCGGACTTTTCAGATATTCTGATAAAGGGTTTCTCGAAGGGTTTATCGTTTTTCTGAAAATGATCGAGATTTCGGCACGGTAAATGGGGAGCTGCGTCAGCTAATCGCCGTCGATTCTTTCTTTGTTTAGCAGATAATAGATCAGAAACGATGACAAAAAGATGAACAAGTGGAGTTTCTGGGTTTGTGTTGTGGGGCCCAATCTCTGTTTGTTATGTGCTTTCTACGGCCTTTCAACTTTCTTTCTCAGCCCAAATATTATTTGTTGCGAATAATGGGCTTAAGACAATCGGTGTCCAAGCCCAATTGTTTTGGAAATTGAAAAGTTCAAAGGCCGACTCCACCATAATATGTGGACATAGCAGAATCCAGCCCCACAGTTCCACCCCGTATAAGCAACGACAAGGACACATCCGTACCGAAAGAGTTACCATATAAAGTTATATTTAATATTTTTTTTTTCATCCAAACACCACCTTTTGATTTTGGTAATTTATTGTAGGGAAATAGGTAGGTAGAACCAATTTTGACTTTAATTATAAACCTTATAATGTAAAATTAATCATATGCTTTTATTAAAAAAAAGAAAAATTAATGGAGTGTTTGGTTTAAGGGTACGATGGACAGAAAAGAGAATCGAATATAATGATACTCATAGATATTATTTTGTTGAATATAATGAGAATCATTTTATGGAAATGAAAGTATAAGATAATATTGTTTTCTATTTTTCACTTGTAACTTGAATTTCAAATTAGTCAACTCATTAACATAATAAAATACATTCATGTTTCAAATTAAAACAAGTAATAGAGAATAATACAAATTCATATTGATGATGGTGAAGGTTTATAATTTCTATTTTGATTTCGATTTCAGAATACAAAAACCAAACAACTCTTATATGACATTATTTATAAGTAAGATTATATAAGATTTAATTCTTATTACAACGTCTGCCGATAGAATTTAAGATTAGATATATATTTTCCTTTATTGCATAAGCTCCTACTAATTTATTTTTCTTGTCTTAAAAAATTTGTACCAATATCTATATCTATATATCTAATATAGCAAAAGGGGCATTTAGTGAGGAGTTCTAATGCATTTATATTAAATGTGTAAGAATCTGAATGGTAAATAGTAAAAATGAAAAAATAATTACTTGATTAACAATTATAATTTAAATTAACTATGTAAATTTTATTTTAACTACTTTTACTTTATCAAAATTCTTCATTTTAGGCAAATCTATCTCTTATAGTTAATTTTTTTCCAAAAGAGTTACAAAACTAATAATAAACTAGTTTTGACCAGTGTTACATGGATCGTGATACGGATTGGTATGTGGTCCGGATAAGGGTACGCAGTACGGGACTTTTCTCGGTACGTGGTATTGAGAGGTAGACTTAGGTGGGTCACTTTTTTAGGATCAAAATTTGCTATTTATGATTGTTATTTATCTCATAATTGAGTAGTAGTTAAAAAATTATAAGTATTGATAACTAAAATAAGTTTACCTACAATCTCCTAATCTCATTAAATAACTGTATTCAAATATTTGAAAAAGAAGTTTACACCCATTTAAATTCTTGTTTCTCTTATTTCCTCTTTCTCTATATGACTCCTACTTTCCCTAAAAGAAGTTGATAAGTACAAAACATGTTATTTCTATTATTTTCTCTATCCTTTTTTACTCTTACTCTCCCTCCCTCTCACAACTCTTTGACAACACTCAAAACAGCGTTCTGGATCACAAACGATCCATGTTCGAAACGACGGTATCCGGAACGCGAATCGCAAGGGTAAAGAGTTATCCATGTAACACTAGTTTTGACGGGTTCGTTGAACGGAATTTTTGTTTAAAGTAGCATGCATTTTTTATTTTAATATCAGTTATATAATAACATTTTTTAATATTTAAAATATAATGGTGATAGAATTTTGGTTTGACGATGATAGCATGTATTTTTAATTTTAATTTTAGCTATATAATAACATTTATTTTAATATTTAAATAATACATTGTTAGCAGACTTTGTAATGTCTTTTAGCTCCTAATTTGTTTATTTCCAGCAAGTTAAGCATTTGAAAGTATTGAAGATTCTTCATATTTAAGAACCCGATGAAAAATTAACAGGAAAAAAAATATGCATTTCAAAGTTAAACCTTGGTTTGCATGGGTTTATATTACTTATGCAGATATTTGTTTGCTTATTAATAAAAATATAAGCTGCAGAAGAAATAAAAAATAACTAACATTATAGTGATCGGACATAATAGAAGTGCATGAACAATATAAGCAATAAGGATAAAATAAATTACTTACTAAGCTTTTTAGGTGGTTCTCTTGTTGAATGGGAATATATAATATATGATGTTCCCATGCATTAGCTCAGGGCATTCTTAATTATATACATTTTAAATTTGTAAGAATTTATAAATAAGAGAAGTAATCAATAATCACAGTAAAATGATCCTACTAAGATATAATAATTGTCGATTACATGAAGAATATCAATCCTCCTTAATACAAAAATTAAATAAAAGGAACCAATTGATCCCGTCAAGTTATAGGGTAGTATTTTCTACTTTAAAAACTAATCTAACTATAAAATAGAGCAATACTCCTGTAGTTTCCATGACCAACTTCCAGCAGCCAATCTTCAATATTTCAAACCCAAAAGGCAGCAGTCAAGTGGCCAAACTCCGAAGCACGTTCATCTTTAAAGAAACATAGAACTTTGTCAATCAAGACCTGCATGGCCAAAGAAACTTCCCCTTTATTAGTCAATAAAAACAAACCATGAAAGAGTAGAATCCACTTGCACATAATAATTAAGTCTCCATATAATACATAAGAATAAGAATTAAAACCATGAATTCAATTACATTGAAGTTTAAGTGCCTTTTGGAGCTGATTATAGGTCTTTTAAGTGCCTTTTGGAACTGATTATAGGTCAGATCTCAGATGCTTTAACCAAAACCCATTGTCCGTGTATTCTACCATGCTCTTACTCCTCTGCTGTAATTGTTGAAGCTATTCCTGGCATATCCAATCCAATTAACAAAGAAGCGACCACTTGTAAAACAATCCTCCTCCAGCAACCATAGCTTTCAAATGCAACCAAAAGGAGGTAAAATATTATAGAAAAAAAAAAAACCCTAAAAACAATCTCCTCCAGCAACAATAGCTTTGGAATGCAACCAAAGGCATTAAGTAAAATTGGACAAAACCGTCTTCATCACTATGGCAATTTAATTTTTTCTCTGTAAAAGGGGAAAAAAAATAACATAGTTTAGGTTTTAACCTGTCTCTTATACACATGTTGATGTAGTATAAGAGACAGTACAAATTTTTCCAATTCTACAGTACGATAGCATGACTTTTAAATCTTGTACTGTACAGACCTTTTAAAGTCAAACGAATAGTTCCCTAAAAGGAACGCTAGAATTTCCCATTAAAGATAATGTTTTACCTAAAAAAGGGGGAAAAAAGAAAATTAGAATAAATTTATTTAGAAATATTCCACTTAACACAACAGGAAATTAGACCAAGGATGAACCAAAAACTCTTCGCCAACCACAAATCAAAGAGCACATCAACCTTCAAATTCCTAAAGTCTTTATAGAAACTAGAGCACAAAGTGTTCAAAAATTGAACCTAGCCAAGGAAATTCACTAAATATTTGAATAGAGCCTTCTAAAAATTTACATGTAACTAAAGGAGAACGATTGATGAAGCCATGTGTAATACATTCTGCACAAACTGATTTTTTCATCAATGTTTAGCTATTTAATATGCATTTTACTTGGAGTCCTGCAGCCAAAAAAGTTGGATGGACAATAACATAAGATATAAATAGAGCAAATACAGAAGTCATGAAAATGTCATCAATCAACTCAAGAAATATACTTACGAATTACAGAAATCAAATATGAAAATTTTTATTAAATAAAATGAATTTCACTACGTGCAGACATTTAACTAATTAATTATCTGGATAAGAATCTTTAGAAAGTCATCCACTAAATGGGAATTTTTAAGCTATTTAGTAGCAGAAAGGACAAAAACTTATAAAGAAGACTGAAGTAACAAAAATTCAAGAAACAAAAAACAATCAACAATTATCTTTTTTTTTGATAAATTTGGTAAACAAGACACAATTATATTTTTTTTTATAAATTTAGTAAACAAAAATACAATTATATGTTGCTAAACCATAAAAAGAACTCATTAAATTCAAAGATTTGACAAATTTACTGCTTGATCACCATTTGCTTAATAAGAATCATAAAAAAACAAAGATTATCGATCATTGTTGTGTTTCATTTTCAGTCCTGATTTCGGAAAAATCCCAAAATCCAACCCCAAAAATCAGCCGAAAAATATATATCACAAATGGTCTATTCCGAAAATGTTTGCCTCAATTTCCTGTGCTCTGTTGGGTTATGAACTACACTTTCCGTTGATGATCTTGAAATTGAAATGGGTTGGCCTCGATGCTTGTCCGTATCTGTGCAATTAAATAAAAAAAAAAAGTTCATAAGATTATGTCCTGCAATTAAAGAAAAAACAGCTTAAAAGGGTTAAAAATCTTTTCAAAATTGAAGCCCAAACAGAAGCCCTTAGATTTTAGACACTGAAAATTAAAAAAAATATGCATTTATTTACCTTAAAAATCTTATGCTAAAAAATCATATAGGATGGCAAAAATGGCCTCAAAATCAAAAACAGAAATAAGGGTTTCAAACAGATAAATAAAAAAGAGAATATAGTATTTTTCTTTTTTACATCCACAGTTGCTAACAGAGGGAATCAGCACATTCCTGTCCAAAATAATACATAAAAAAAAGTCCAAAATAACCCAATTATCAAAAATTGGTAAAGAGAATTAAATTTTCAAAATATTGAAGGGAAATATTGATATTTATATGCAAAAAATGAACTTACCGCCCTTGTGGCCTTGTGGGTAGAATTGGGTGAACTTCACTTGCTTGGGGACGAGAACGTTAGAGACAACAGGATGACAACCAAAAACGCTGGTGTAGGTGTTCAAATCTTTTAGTTTAATTGAAATTACTACATTGTAACTTTGGTATCCTAAATTGCATTATGTTATACATTAGAATTCATCTCTTTATTTAAAAATAATAAATAAAAAAGAAATAGTATTACAGGTAATTAAATCACTTATGTATTTATATTTACTTTAGAAGATAATATTTTAGAGAGATCTATTGTAATTTTATCTTTTCAAGGAACAACAAAGATAATATATAAGTAGTGTAATTATTTTACACTTCATGTTTCTTAGGAGAAAAGTTAAGAATAGAATTATCTTAAACGACTCCAACCTCTCTCGTTTTATATGTGTAAATAGGGGTCACCCATAGGCATGAAGACACAACACATATTCTTCAAAGCTCTCTACAAGAACTCCATAAATTCTCCATCAAATTTTCAAGTTCTCTCTTCAAATCTTCTGTGATGAAATATAAGTAGTATAATTATTTTACACTTCATGTTTCTTAGGAGAAATCTTCCATGATGATATATAAGTAGGTGTGTAATTATTTTACACTTCATATTTCTTAGGAGAAAAGTTAGGAGTAAAATTATACTAAACGACTCCAACCTCTCTCGTCCTACATGTATAAATAGGGAGTCACCTATAGGCATGAAGACACAACACATATTCTTCAAAGCTCTCTACAAGAACTTCCTAAATTCTCCATTAAGTCTTCAAGTTCTCTCTTCAAATCTTCCCTAGGGAAGATTTGAAGATTTTCCTCAAGTCTTATCAACATTTCCATATGTATAAGTTGAAGTCTATCAAAGTCCAAGTTCAACATCAAGCTGTCAAACCCTCTATCAATTCCAAATTCGAGATCAAGCCGTGAGCCCTTCGATCAAATCTAAGTTCAGGATCAAGCCGTGAGACCCTCGATCAAGTCCAAATTCATCCAAATTCGAGATCAAGCCATGAGGCCCTCGATCAAGTCTAAGTTCAGGATCAAGTCGTGAGACCCTCGATCAAGTCCAAGTTCGAGATCAAGTTATGAAACTACTCGAGTCAAAGTTCGAGATCAAGCCGTGAGGCCCTCGATCAAATCCAAGTTCGAGATCAAGCTGTCAAGCACTTGATTAGCTCTAAGTTTGGGATCAAGCCGTGAGGCTCTCGATCAACTCCAAGTTCAAGATAAAGCTCTCAAGCCCTCGATCAATTTCAAGTTCAGGATCAAGCTGTGAGGCCATCGAGTCAACAATTGAATAGAAAAATCGGAGAAGATCCTAAAGATTGTATCTTATTTTTTTTGATATAAATAAATTATATTCGTTATTTTCTTGTCTGGTTAATTTTTATAGATTTGAAATATTTCATTGCACATAGCTGGTTTCAAGCTTTCATCAAATCGAGTAGAATTATGGGAAACCAAGAACTTATATAATGGATTTTTTTATATAATGGATTTTTATATATAATAGATAGAGGAAATGGACATATCAAGTTGGGCTTTTTAAATTTTACTGATGAGTTGAGAATTTTCGAATTTGAAAAGAGATGAAAGGGAGAAGATGAACATGTTGATAAGTTGGAGATTTAAAAAAAAATAAAAAATAAAAATTTGAAGCATGGATAGCGTAGGAGAACGGATCTGAGGAGGAAATCTATACAAGCGACACTGAGTAGGAGAATTCATGGAGCGGGTACTCGATTTATGAGTTAAAAAAAATATTCAATCCTTATTGATCGGATTAAAAAAATTTGATTCTCCACCCGATCCATACAAAGCGGGTAGAGGGCCGGATTGATCGGGTACCCAATCAAAACATAAAAATTTAAATAATGATAGTTAGACAAGTTAATTTCGCAATTAAATCCACAACAATTAAATCTAAGTCATAAAAAACATTTCTTGATATTACATTATAATAGCAACAAACTAGCAAGTAGCAACAGACCAATAGCAATAATAATTAAATCACATGAATATATCTCAACAGATGCGAGTGTGAGGAATGAGAATGCAAGGAAAGGAAAGGGAAAAAATGATTGAGGAAGAAGAAGAAGGGAAGATGAGGAACAAGAAAAAAAAAAGAGGCAAGAGCTACCAATAACCCTAGTAAGTATTAATTTCTAATAAAACTCTATTAACCAAATTTACAAAATAATAAATGGATCGGGTCGGGTACCGGCGCGAGTCACATTCACACAAATGTGACCCGCTACCCGACCCTCAACTTGAGTGACCAAAATGTAGTTTGAGTACCCTCTTTTTCAATTCAAATTGGATCAATTCAGCTTGGCGGGTTAGGATGAACACCCGTAATAGCGAGGAAGGAGAGAGAATGGAAGATTAAAGGAGAAAATTGCAAAGGATTTTAGAGAGTGAGTGTATGTCATGTTTCAATTAATTTTTGCCATATAAGAAAGAAAATATGAGATAAATAAGTACAAAGAGTCAAGTTTATTATATTTATATATGATTATGAATTATTATACAAGTATTGGTTACTAAAACTTCACGTCAAATATAAAATTATGTTATTTATAATAAGTTAGGAAACAATTATTTATTACTATTTAGAAAATCGTTTGGTATATAATATTAATTTATAGGGTTATTTATGTACATTGAAAGATAAGTAACATAATCTTGTGACCCAATTTTATCATAGTAATACTTTTTTTAAGAAATTGATTAGAGAGAAATTACAAATTTAGTCCTCAATTATTTTCAAAATCTCATGAAGATTCCTCAAATCATTTTTAAATTTTTTCATCCTCAGCTAATTTTAAACCCACATATTTCTCACAATTTTTTTTTCATAAATATTTTTATTTCACAAGTATCAACATATATCCATAGAGATCTCGTACAACTCCTTTCGATTTAACTCTTTTATCCCTCAAAATTTTTAATTTATTTTGGTACGATAGCTAGATGACTACTTTGAATACATAGGAAAAAACACTTGGGAGACATTCATAGATTATAAAAATAGTTTAGGGATAAAAACGTGTAAATAAAACTTGAGGTACCTTCCCTTATGACCTATAAATCATAGGGTTCGAGTTACGAAAAGAGTAGGTGCAGATCAATTCTAGATCCTCTTGGAAAAACAAAAACTTTAGGTACCTTCTTAAAATTACAAAAAAAAAAAAAAAAAAAAAGTTAGGGGACTTCCATATTATAGAAAGATAGTTTAGATAACAGAAAGTTTTAAAAATTGGAAAACCTCTATTGGATTTTAAAAATAGTTGATGGATTATATTTACACTTCTTCTCTAGTTGATAATCAATTCTATAAAAGTGAAACATAATCTTTTTTTCAAGATTATGTCCATTAATAATATATATGTTATTCATAACTAAGGATGTAAATATTATGTATTCTCTATCTTTTGGTATTTTTATATCATTTTGTTTAAAAATATGCTATAGACACTGAAGTGTAAAATCAATTGTTAGAAATTTTTTTTTTCCTTTTTATCTACGTAATAAGTGACACTTTCTTTTATATTTCAAAGAAAGGTGAATTTTTTCTTATAATTCAATATAAATAAATACTTATTGATATTTTTATCCAAAAATATTATTAAATACTTATTTTTATATTCCAAATAAATATGACATTCATATTTTTGTTAATTTGATGGAATTAAATACTTACTGATATTCTAATTCCATAATCTAATTTAGAATTTTCTTTGCATGAAAATTACTACATCATAATACTTCAAAAATAATTTTGATAAGCAAACATGAATTTTTAAAATATTTGTGATTAAGTAATAGCATCCTATTCATAACAATTAGTATTCAACAATTTCTATAGGCCAATAGCATAATAATTTTAATTATACGTCCAACAACCATATTCCTTAATCATTTTCTTTAGCTTATGGTGTTGTGAAACTTACTAATATAATTATTTACTTTTGTTTATCTTATTTAGTTAATTATTAAAAGTTTCAATGAATCATCATTTCACTAATTATTATTTTATAAATCTAATATCTTCATCTTCCCGTGCATACACGGATAAAAAACCAACTACTTAATTAATAATAAAATTCAAGTTAACAACTAAAGGTTATCTTTAAAATCCTGTTTACTCACACCTTTTATAGTTAAATTTTTTTTCCTAAAGAGTAACTAAACTAAAAATGCACTATAAATATAAGTATAAGTAATTAAAAGTAAGTTAAGAAAAAAACTAATATATTAATCATGAGAAAATTTTATCTATATATCGTTGTTAACAAATACATTTTAGATATATATATATATTTAAATTGGACAACTAATAATTTTCCCAATAAGTAGGAAGACATTTAGCCTATTATGTCTAAATAATATCATTCTTGCAATCCAATTACATACAATTAATATTTATAAAATTTATTATATCACAGATACATAATAAAATTTTAATATCAATTTCTTCTTTTTATTTTTTTGCAACTTTATATTTATGGGTATTTAACTATTTAATGTTAATGGATATTATTTTTAAATGATTATATAATCATAATATGTTAAAGTAATTTTGATTTATTATGTCTTATCTATTTTTGGTCTTATCATTTTACAAGTATATATGTGTAATATGGTAAGACCTAAAATCAATTGTTATAAATATTCTTTTTTTTTTTGGTTTCTCGTATACATTTGGAAGGTTTTTCTTGAAAAGATTTTAACTCCAACTTAATCTCACTTAAGCCTTTTTCCACTACCCCGCCTGTGCTATTTTATCTATAAACTCTATTGAAACTTTTGAAAAACATATTTTTGGATTAGAAAAAAATGCAAACTAATTATGAAATGTGATAAATACTTCTCAATTGTTATTTTTGTTGGCAATTTATATCAATAGAATTAATTTAAATCATACTAAATAAAAAAAGACTTCTAACTATTGTGTTTGTTTATCATTTATAACAAAAAAAATTATGTTCATTCGCATTCTTATAAAATCTAGATGTTATATCCTTCATTTCCCATAGAAAATGGTAGACATCCGAGGTAAAAACAATTACTATATTTTGTATATAGTAATATCTGTTACTAATTTGAAAATACAAGTTGAGAGGTTTCAACTAAAATTTCAACTTACTTTTTAATCATTTTATAAAACAAAAATATAAACATTTAAATACATATTTAACAATAATATTTTTATTTTTATTTTTATTTTTATTTCTAATTAGTAAATTTATAAGTATTATTTTCATAATTTGTCTTGTCTTTATATAGTTTAACTAGAAAAGATTTTTACCATCATAATTACTTTATTAACATTATTTTATTATAAAAAATCAATATAGAGATTAGTCCTTTAGTACATAAATAGGGACATAATATATCTCTAATAAAGTTGACTCATGCCTTCTCTATCTAATTCTCTTTCCTGCCTTGATTGGAACGTGTATTATATTCGCTTTCTCAATACTCCCACATATTAAGCTCTCGTATCCCTTAATTCACGGATAAAAGATTTATCCCACTTCTCCCCATCTTTTCAATTTCAAATCACGCCTAATTCATGTCTGATTCCTCTCTACTTTGTCCTTATATTAAGAAGCATGATTGGACATCCATATTGTCTGCGTCCTAGGTACCTACTCCTTACTTTTGCCAAAATTTTTAAATTTATTTAATCAGTTTTGGTTTTGTATTTTTCTCCAAGTTTTAGCCTGTTTTTGATTTTCAGTCTTTTTGTATGTGTTTTTGGTTGAGATTACTCCTAGAGTAAGAAGCATGATTGGATACCCATATTCCTCTACTTTTGCCAAATTTTTTATTTATTTAATCGATTTTTGATTTTGCATTTTTCTCAAAGTTTTGTTATTCGTATCCATGCAATCTTCGCTAGATTGGTATTATAAGTTCTTCACCCTATGATGATGTGGATTAGTGACACATAGTGTATTACCTAGATTATTCTAGAAGTGCCTACGTGGCAGCCTCATTATGGGCAATTATGTAATTCAGTTTCAGCTGGACTAGCATAGAGTTAGCCTTATGCCTCCTTATGTAATTCTATAAATAAGGGGCTTGGGTGCTACTAAAAAAGGACCAAAACTTAGATAATCAAATACACTCTTGACATTCAGCTCTTCCACTTTCTCTCTCATCCTAGAATCTAATTCTAGCTTCTTCAATTGGCGCCGTCTGCGGGAATCGACAGATTTCCATCACTTTCAATCAATTCTCAATCATCTGAATTGTCTGTTTTTGCTTTGCGGAGGATGAAGAACCGTGGAACACGCAGAACTGCTAGCAAGGATGCCGAGACTAGCAATCAGCACCTCGTGGTGCATACCGATGAACTAGAAAACATCGATACACCAACTGAGGCTCAACAAAAGCATTGATGTCTTGAAGTACATTACTGACCATTTCGAGTCTTTCCGAGCATTCGTGGAGCAACGCGAGAGCCAAACTCCGTCCGAACACTAGAACCAAGCAGCCACTCCACAAGCCGAACAGAAGCGTGACCCCGGCCGATGACCTGGAAAAGAGCCTGTTGATGCCATGAGCCCATCAGACCTAAGTCACAAATTGACAAAGTAGCGCTCGAACGAACAATCTGATGAGTCACACTCATTGACAAGTGAGAAATCTACCGATACGCGAGAGACTCGGTGCACATTCCTCAAAAAAATCTGGATCAAGAGGACCATGTTCTGCTGTTTTAAAACAGCTCGAGGAGCAGAGTCTCAAAAATAAGATCCAAGAGATTTTGAGGAAAAACAATTTACTTCTGAATACTCCAGCTACGGCAGAGATTGATAGAGATCCATTCACAATCTCTATCAAAATTGAACCTCTTCCAATGCAATTCAAGGTGCCGGACCTAGATCGTTACAAGGGAGATTTGATCCGTCAGATCACATCTAGCATGTGTATGGCGATCACTAGCCTTTATGGCTACAGTGACGCAACCCGCTGCAAGTTGTTTGCCACAACTCTTCGAGGTCTGGCACAAAAATGGTTCCAGGAGCTTTCGACGAACTCAATCGCCACTTTCAACAACCTGGCGAAGTCCTTCCTTGGTCACTTCAGGAGTAAATTGATACTGCAAAAGGACACATCGCACCTCATGAACATCCGACAGAGGTCCAATGAGTCACTTAACTAAATTTGTGGACCGCTTCAATGATGAGGTGGTCCAAATAAAAAATGTTGATGAAAGAATTCTGGTGACTGCTTTCTGTAGTGGCATCCAACCAGGCATCTTCAACGCCGAGTTGGCCAATAGGATGCCGAACTCCTATTCTGAACTTCTTGATGTGCATCGGAGTTCATACTGGGCGAAGAGTCAAACAGGACAAAAAGAGAACTTTACGATACACAAAGAGAAAAAGTTCTCAAGACTCTGAACCCCTCCTCCTCAAAAAAGCTGAGGGTCGCTGACAGGTTGAGCTATTCCAGAGCCACACCTTTGGAGAACCGGTGGTCTTCCCGAGCAACAACATTGGGAACCGACCCCCACTAACAAGGAGCCATCCTGAGGCTGATTATCACACCTCTCAATGCATCGAGGAGGAAAATTTTATACCAAGTACAACATCTGGGCCTCTTAGAGCCACCCCCTCGAATGGTGTCAGCCTCGGACAAAAGAGACCGGGCAAAGTACTGCACTTTTCATGGTCATCACACGGCCATGATACCGAGGCATGCAACCACCTGAAGGTTGAAATCGAGAAGGCCATCCAAGAAGGACATTTGTAGCAGTTCATCTGCAGAACTGCGGCAGAGTTCCAAAGAAACATTGCCAACCAAAGAAATTCGGCGCAACCTCGCCCCGCCGTCTCATCAACAGAACCGAGGCGGCCAAAACAGGAACAATCCCCCGACAAACCAAGACGAACAGATCCGTGTGGCGGGGGTGATAAACACGATTGCCAGAGGGCCGGTGACCGGGCACTCAAACAATTTCCCAGCAAATCAAGACGAACAGATCCGTGTGGCTAGGGTGATAAACACCATTGCCGGAGGTCCGGTGACCGGGGACTCAAACAATGCCCAAAAAAATATGCCCAGAATATTCCTTCGGGCGAGGATCGGGAGAAGCGACTGAAGCCATTTATGAGCCTCCGATACACCTCCGAGGACCTCGTTCCCAGCCGAATGCCACACAATGACCCCATGATAATTCACGTAAATGTGGCTCGCGTTGATATGAAATGAACCGCGTGTTCGTCGACACTGGAAGTTCGACGGACATAATCTTTTGGGACGCTTGGGTTAAAATGCATATAGACGATTCTTTGATAAAATCTTTCAAGACTCCATTGGTTGGCTTTACCTGAGACTCGGTAGTGCCTGAGGGACAGATAATGCTCCCATTGTGTCTTGGAGCTCCCGAAGCACAGAATTGAGATGACCAACTTCGTCTGTCGTCAAAAGGGACAGCTTCTACAATATGATCCTGGGCCGACCACGCAATACACCTATAGAATCCTTCCCTCTGTGTATCTTATTGGGATAAAATTCATGTTGAGGGTGGATTGCGAACAGTGTTGGCAGCCAACAGGAGGCTCTGTGCTCTTATGACACATTCTAGTTGCGGTCCCAATCGCAAACGATGTCCATTGCTAACAAGGCTGTCACTTGCAAACCTTTGATGCCTTATCCACCTGGGATGGCTTTGAAGAGCCTCTGATAAGTCAGAGGGAGGGGGGAAGAGAATGTGCAACAGCCCGGCTCGGAGCAACTGAGATCCCCGAACCTCCCGAGCCGAAGGTGAATGGCAAATCAAAAATTGAGCCTCAAGACGAGGTTCAAATTGAGGAGGTATCACTAGATCCGAGCCTCCCTGATCGAAAAATCAATATCTGTGCTACCCTCCCAGCAGAGTTTAAGGGTCTTCTCTTCAGGCTTTTAGCCGAATACAAGGACTTGTTCACCTGGACCGTCGAGGACATGCCATGCGTCCCTCTGGAAATTATTGAGCACAAACTCGGAGTGGACCCGGCATACAAACCAGTGAAACAGAAGAAGCACCTCCTCGGTCCAGAGCGCAGCTTAATAATCGAAACCGAGGTGGATAAACTCTTAGTGGCCAGATTGATTAGAGAAGTATTGTATCCCACCTGGCTTTATAATCCTATCCTTGTAACAAAACCAGATTCTTCTTGGCGAATGTGCCAAGATTTTATTGATC
This sequence comes from Cinchona pubescens, assembly GCA_025175665.1. Classification (NCBI taxonomy): domain Eukaryota; kingdom Viridiplantae; phylum Streptophyta; class Magnoliopsida; order Gentianales; family Rubiaceae; genus Cinchona; species Cinchona pubescens. The sequence goes on from JANKKI010000354.1 coordinate 304,733, forward strand.
TTAATAAAGTTTGTCCAAAGGACAGTTATCCGTACCCCCGGATCATGATACAGTAGTAGATTCATTTGTTAGATTTTATATTTTACATTTTTAGATGCATTCAAGGGCTACCATCAAATATACATGGTCAGAGAAGATGAAGAGAAAACATCTTTTATCACTGAACGAGGCACGTACTGCTATAGTACTATGCCCTTCGGACTCAAAAATACTGGAGCCACATATCAACGCCTCGTCAATAAAACTTTCAAGTCCCAAATAGGACAAAACATGGCCGTATACATTGATGACATGGTGGTCAAGAGTCGAACCTTTGAGGAAACCTTGGAAGATCTCAGGGAGACATTCGAGACATTAATATCCATCCAAATGAGGCTAAATCCCAAAAAATGTACATTTGGGGTCCCCTCGAGAAAATTCTTGGGATTCATTGTCTCTCACCGAGGAATTGTGGCGAACCCTGAAAAGGTGCAAGCCATAATGAATATGCAAACTCCCACCTAGGTGAAGGAGGTTAAGAGGCTCACCGGTAGAATAGCGGCCCTAAGATCGTTTCCTATCCAAATCAACAGAAAGGGGCTTGCCGTTCTTCCGGCTCATAAATAAGACTGAGGGCTTTCAATGGACCAAAAAAGCTTGTAAAGCCTTTGAAGAGCTTAAAAAATACTTGGGCACCTTGTCAAAGCTCGCATCTACACAAAAAGAAGAACCACTAGACCTGTATGTCTCGATATTCGAACCGACAGTCAGCTCGGTTCTTTTGAGGCAGGATGAGCAAGGCAACCAATGTCCTGTGTATTTTGTAAGTAAAGTGCTTCAAGGTCTAGGAAGGAACTACACCCCCATTGAGAAGGCAGCCTTCTCGTTGGTGGTGTCGGTTCGGAAGCTAAGACCCTATTTTCATGGTCACAAGGTAATAATTTTGACCAACATTCCTTTGAAAAATATCTTGAGCAAACCAGATGCTTCAGGCAGAATGCTAAAGTGGTCTGTGGAGCTGTTTGAATTTCGCATAGAGTTCAGGCCTCGGACCGCAATCAAAGCTCATGCTTTAGCAGATTTCAGACTTTTCTGCAGCTGTGGCATTGAGAGGATTGACCTGTCACGGTGACTAATCCAGCAAAGGAACAGAAAATGAGAGAAGATCTCTCATTGGAGCTTCATGTCGAAGGAGTTTCGTGTGAATCCAGAGCCGGGACAGGGATAATAATCCGATCCCTAGAAGGGGACTATCTTACTTACGCCCTCAGGTTCGGATTCAAGGCTACAAATAAGAGAAGTTGAGTATGAGGCCCTCATCTGTGGGATAGAAATGGCCCACCAGATGGGTGCCCGAACCTTAAAGATACATTCAGATTCTCAGCTAGTTGTAAATCAAAGTCTGGGAAATTACTAGGCTGGGGGCGTGATTTTGAAAAGGTACCTAATCGGGGTCAAAAGTTGGATTGGAAAATTCAAAAAAGTGGACATCATTAAGATTGCTCGAACCAGAAACATGCACGCCTATGATACGTCAAAACTAGCCTCGGCAAGATACTCGCATTTAACGAAAGAAATTTTGGCAGAACTGAGAGAACGTAGGTCTGTTGAGTTCTCTGAAAGAATCTCTTGTGTCCAACCAGACCTCGGTTGGATGGGACCCATAATAAATTATTTGAATAATGAGAAACTCCCCGAGGATCCGGCCGAAGCTAGAAAGATCAAGTACAGAGCCGCCAAGTATACCCTTATTGACAGAATCTTGTATAAAAAAGCATACTTGTGCCCCTTGCTGAGGTGCCTCACTCCATCCGAAGCTAACTATGTTTTACGAGAGGTGCACGAGGGCATATGTGGAAGTCACGTCGGTCCTCAGAGTTTCGCTCACAAAGTCTTGCTGACTGGGTACTACTGGCCGACTTTACACTCTGACGCGGACACATTGGTACGGGGGGGTGTCATCAGTGTCAAATACATGCGCCAATACCCCAAAAACCCAGCTCGGATATGGTTCCTATTCAGAGCCCATGGCCATTTGCTCAGTGGGGAATTGACATTTTGGGCCCACTTCCCAGAAGGATGGCAAGCTTGAGTTCTTAATAGTTGCGGTTGACTACTGCATCACCAAGTGGATCGAGGCCGAACCCCTGGCTACAATCTCAGAAAAAGCAATAGAAAAATTCTTTTGGAAAAGTATTATTTGCCGGTTCGGTATCCCTGCTATACTCATTTCTGATAATGGGAAGAAATTTGAATGAGAGCCTTTCAAGAGCTTCTGTGCTAACCTCGGCATCAAGCAGCACTTCACCTGGATCGCTCATCCGCAAGCAAATGGACAGACTGAAGTGTGCAACCGAACCCTGCTGATGGGACTCAAGACTCAACTTGAAAGAGCCAAGAGTGCTTGGGTTGAGGAATTGCCTAGTGTCCTATGGGCATACAGGACCACACCTCGAACGGCTAATGGAAACACTCTGTTCAACTTGGCCTGCGGGTTCGAGACTGTTATCCCCGTAGAGATTGGGCTACCCTCGACTCGAGTATCCTTGTGTGATTTGGAATTCAACGATGAGGCCCTGCGAGCTAACCTAGATTTACTTGAGGAAAAGAGATTAGATCCATCCATCCGCTCAAGGAAGCCAAGTACAAGCAAGTCATGGCTAAACACTACAACGCCAGGGTCAAGCATCGGTATCTGCGGCTCGGAGACTTGGTGCTTCGAAAGAATGAAGCAAGCCGTGTAGAGGGGACTAAGAAGTTAGATCCAAATTAGGAAGGACCCTATTGTGTAATAGAAGCTCACACCTTGGGCTATTACAAGTTGGTTGACATGAAAGGGGATCTTGTTCCCAGAATGTGAAACATTGTTAATTTGAAGAAATATTATCAAGAAATATAATGAAAGTACCTTTTCAAATGTCAGATGTTCGAGCTGCTCCAACCCTCAGAGGTTTGGATCCAGTTCAACAAAAAAGTAAATGATTGAGGGCCGAGGCTTAATAGTCTCCCCTCAAGGGCAGAGGCTTAGTAGCCCCCAAGCAAAAACATAGCTGCGCCAACCCTCAGAGGTTCGTTCAAGGCACTATCAGATGTTCTAGCTACTCCAACCCTCAGAGGTTCGGATCCAACTCAACAAAAAAGTAAATGATTGAGGGTCGAGGTTTAGCAGTCCCCCCTCAAGGGCAGAGGCTTAGTAGCCCCCTCAAGCAAAAATAAAGCCTCGCCAACCCTCAGAGGTTCGGTCAAGGTACAGTAAGATGTTCGAGCTGCTCCAACTCTCAGAGTTTTGGATCCAATTCAACAAAAAAGCAAATGATTGAGGGTCGAGACTTAGCAGTCCCCCCTCAAGGGCAGAGGCTTAGTAGCCCCACCAAGCAAAAACAAAGCCATGCCAACCCTCAGAGGTTTGGTCAAGGCACAGTCAGATGTTCGAGCTGCTCCAACTCTCAGAGTTTCGGAGACAGTTCAACAAAAAAGTAAATGATTGAGGGCCGAGGCTTGTATAAGGGACAGGCTTCTTAGCCCCTCCAAGCAAAAACAAAGCCGCGCCAACCCTTAGAGGTTTGGATAAGGCACAGTCAGATGTTCGAACTGCTCCAACCCTCAGAGGTTAGGATCCAGTTCAACAAAAAAACAAATGATTGAGGGCCGAGGCTTAGCTGTTTCTCCTCAAGGGTAGAGGCTTAGTAGCCCCCAAAGCAAAACCAAAAGTGTACCAACCCTCCGAGGTTCGGTTCAAGCACAAAGCAACTTCGAGCTGTTCCAGCCCTCAGAGGTTCGAATCCAGTTCAATACAAAAAAGCAAACAATGGGAGTCGAGACCAAGTAGTTTCCCCAAAGGGTAGAAACTAAGCATCCCCCTCCAAGCAAAATGAAGTTGAAGAGGATCCGATCCTCAAAGGGGCTTGATTGCCTTGCTTAAGCAAAACATCATCCTTTGGACTTTGGAAAGTCTGACTTAAATTAAATGGCTAAGGCAAACATAAGTGAGCCAAGCTTAATCCTTTTGCCTCAGTTCGGAAGGGCCTAAACAAGGCCCAAGTTCAGAATGAAAGGGAGTCTTCGACAATCTTTTATGATTGGAATGCTTAAGTGTGGAAAGTTTGTTACTTGCTTATATCATAAAAATTCTGTTTTAAATGCAAGAAATAAAGAAATTTAAAGGCAGGGTAAAAGTCAGAAGCACATAAAGCCAAGGCTCTTATCAAGGGGACGAAGTTATCAAAACTTAGGAATTTCATTAAAAGATCCTAACTATTACAAAAGGAGTTCCTAACTATTATAACAAAATTACATCAGCCTGAGCACCGGAAGTGGAAGGCTCGGCAGTGGAGGTGGAAGCTTGGTTCGTAGGCTCGGACTCGGCTTCGGGGTTTGTTCCAGAAGTAGGCCAAGCATCGCATGGCAGCCCCTCGTATAAATCAGGGTTCTTCACCAAGTGGTCACAGGCCAGTGTGAACCCCATGGAGAAGACCTTTTTTGTAAACTTCTTCAATATCTCGTCCGCTTCAGCAGAAGCCACGAATTGATTCCTACCTTCGATCCACAGCTCCACCTCCCGGGAAGCAAACTTTGCCTCGGCCAGCTGAGCTTCTTCTTGAAGTTGAAGAACCCTTTGCTCCAGATCTGGGACCTTCTTGTCTCGATCAGCAACATCCACTTCAAGGGTCTTTTTCTCCAGCCCGGAAATTGTCGAAGCTTGTCTCTCGCCTCGGTCAGCTCGGCCGTCCACTCGTCATATTTTATGCCCGCCTCGATGTTTCATTTCATCTCGTTGGCATTGACAGCCTCCTTCACTGCCTGATCCACGCTGGACTTCGCGTGAGCTAACCTTGTTTCATAGAGTTAAAAGCAGTGTTGAAGGAGGCCTCCCGATTTTCCATGGCGGGTAAAATTGTGATGGCCTGTAAAAAAGGCCAAATGATTAGTTGAAGTCCGAGGCGCAAAAAAAGTTAGAATTTCACAAAGGGTTAGTTAGACTTACGTTCATCAGGCTGAGGTGAAACTCGTCCAACCTCTGTTGAGGGGTGAGCCTTTTGACATAGGCTACATCCCGAGGCAATGCCACCATTTTTCCCTGCTCCTGAGCCACTCTCGAGAATTGAGCCCGATCGTTTACATTGATCGGTGGGGTGGGTCGGAGATCAGACCTCTCCGAGATGAAAGGCACTGGAAGAGGGTCAACAAACAACTGACCCCAGTGGTACATCCTGTGACCCTGCAGATTTTCTCTCCTCCTAGGGAGTTTATTTTCTATCACCTAAAAAAATTAAAGTGTTAGCTCCGGACAGTGAAGAAGGAATAAGGAGTGGGAACGAATGAGGTTCGGCGATCCTTACCATACGAAGTGATAAGTTATTTAGATAGAGGGACATTTTCAGAGCCTGTCCCTGGGGTCCGAACCCTCGCTACTGGAATGAAGGACCTCGGGAACGATGACGTGGAGGAGAGGGTCATGGCTGAAGAAGGACCCTCCCTGAGGCCAACAGCCTCCCTAGTCCTTTTCCTCGTAACCCGAGTCGGCTCGGGTTCGGTGGGCCGAAGAGCCAGAGTTACCTCCCCGGCTAGTCTCTCTGGGGGCTGACTGCCTCAGTTTGATTAAGGGGAGTTGAAGTTGATGGTGTAGCCTCGGCACTCCCTGATGACGTGTTGATGGTGACGGATGAGGATCAGCTTGTTGACGAATCTTTCTTGGTTTGAAGTGCCCGCACTGGTGGCAGGTCTAGTGGACACCAACCCCCTGAGGAATGCTCCGAGCTTTACATAAGATGAAAGGTCAGGAAAAAATAATGTATATTAAAAAAAAAAAGAGACAAGTGAGAAATGATGATGATGACCTTGTTGAGGGTCGTAGCTCGGGTAGATGTTGAGGGTAGGAAACAGTCCTGGCCAGGCCAGAATATTGTTTGATAGGATGACAGGTTGATTATTGAAGTTTATTCAGAGGTTGGATTCGACGAGCCTACGGGCTTGGATGGAGTCCGAGGGAGAGGCATTTTTGGTTTTTAGGTTCTCTTTAATAAGGTTTCATGAACCCCGGGGCATTGGAAGGTCGAGGTACCGGACGAAGAAAAATGACTTTTTCCAATCTTGAATAGATGAGGGGTTACCCGAAGTGAGCTGTTTGCCTGCAATTCGGGGAGAGATGTAAAAAAATTCCTTTGTAGGGGATAATTTCAGCATCATCCTAAAGGTGTCTAAGGAGAGAGGCTTGTCATGTAATCTACATAAAAAGGTGAAGCCAGCAATGACCCGAAAGTGCGTTTGGGGCTAGTTGGGATATGCTGATATCCCAGTGGTTGGATAGGTTGACGAGGAGGGGTGCTATTGGGAGCCTCAACCCTGCCTCAAGTTGTTCCTAGTAGACTGTTAAGTAACCAGGAGGTGGCAGGTGGCCTCGGTCCTCGGGGGTCGGGAGTTTGATGTGCACGTTCTTGGAAAAACGGCATCTATCCCTAAGGATTTTGATATCCTCGGGTTCGAGGGTCTTTGATACATTTTGTGTTTGGAGGTTAGGGTGGTCGTTTTGTGGAGATTCGGTAAAGAGAGGATCGGGAGGAAAATTTAATGGCACTGCTGCCAGAAGGACTTCGTCGAAAGAATTTAACATCTTGTCAACGGCGTTTACAGGGGAAGGGGGAACCGACGTGCTAATAAGAGAAGTGGGAGTGAACGTACCGGCCATGGTCTTCTGTTTTAGGGGCGTGTGGGAATTTTTGGGGGAACTCCTAGTGGTGTCCGGTGGTGACGTAGAGTAGCTGTCGGAAATCAGACCGATCTGGCAACGGTAGAACCGCAGAGGACAGAAGAAAGGGGACTGGAGGATGAGAGTGAAGGGGGGAGAGTGTGTGAGTCTCTGGGGGAGTAGTGGTGTAAAGTGAGTAAGGAAAATAGGTTGGGGGAAATTTCCTAAGTTGAGTAAGGGAAAGTCCTCTTGATACTGGGGGTGAATGGGGGTATAAATAGGAGGGTTTTCTTCCAGAATGTTCAATGGTTCTGGGGCAAAAAATTGACGTTTTCGAGATGAAAAAAGGTGTTTAGGCGGGAAAAGTGAGAAGTTATGGCGTGATAAACGAGGTATGGCGTGAAAAACGAGAAGTGGTGCGGGCGTTACGGAGTGTAAAACGAGGCATTTTGCAGCAAAATTAGAGCGAATAATGCAGCGCAATAAATGCGAATTCAGTGCATGGAGACTCAGCGAAAACGTCACCCTTGAGTTAATGCTGCAGTTCTCGCCCACCGAGGATCCCAAGGGTCGTTACGACCTCGGGTCGGCAAGTGCGGGGTACTAAGTGCTCCGAAGTTCTTCTCCGCACCTCAGTATAAAAGTCTTGGTTGTCATCGGTTGGGGACTGTGAACAGTCGCTTTCGGCTCGGCCCCTATCCGTGAGGCTGGCACCAAGCCGAGGGGACTATTGATGATGTGGATTAGTGACACATAGCGTATTACCTAGATTGTTCTAGAAATACCTACGTGGCAGCCTCATTAAGGGCAATTATGTAATTCAGTTTCAGCTGGACTAGCATAGAGTTAGCCTTATGCCTCCTTATGTAATTCTATAAATAAGGGGTTTGAGTGCTACTAAAAAAGGACCAAAACTCAGATAATCAAATACACTCTTGACATTCAACTCTTCCACTTTCTCTCTCCTCTTAGAATCTAATTCTAACTTCTTCACCCTACATCCAATTTTGATTTTATGAATTGAAGTTATATGCATGGTATCAAATTAGGACTCTTTTGATTGTTTGTTTGATTTTCCCTTTTACTCTCTATATTTATCTAATTTTGTGGCAACATTGATGTAGTGGACTAAAATCTGATTAGGTTGTAAAACTTTGGAACTATTTTGATGTCAATTTAATGGAGAAAACCTGCTTCTAGGAATGCTCCTATCATGTTTGCAAAAATTCCTGTTAAAAATAAAAACAAAGAGAATGAACATTAAGATCTTGTGTGTGACTTCGTGTCTCTGTGTGTGTGTGAGACGGTGACTGTCTTCTCCGGAAGTCAAGGGGAAGAGAGAGGGCGCCTTGAATCCAAAGAAGAAGGATTGATGTTTTTTTTTTCTTTGGCACCTGCTTTTGGAAATTGATTTTGTTAAGGATATGTTTTAGTTGAAGGATTTTGGCAACTGAAGAGTGCTTATTTACTTTTTTGGGTGCTTATTTACTTCAACCAGATGTAACGAGGTGTGATTAATTTTTTCCGTGCTTAATCTGTTAAATGGTTATAGCATATTATTATTTTTATTGTACTAATGGTAATTCCTTATTATTTCATTTTAGCAATTTGTCTGCGATTAGAACACCTGACAAACAAACGGTTTTTTTTTTTATTTAGCTTAGTTGAGATTATGCATTTTATTATCATTTTAATTAAATTGAATATGAGATAATTCAGTTAATGGAATGATTCTTAGTTGTTGATCTCAAAATTTTATTATTTAAACCGTATTGTGTGAATTCTATATGAAGTGCTATTAAATTATTCTCTTATTTTCATTTTAATGAGGACATATGTGCTCATGCATGCTTTTCATCACTAAGTGTCCAGCCCATCTTCTTGCCTTTATAAATGATTTTTCTAGGATGATTAAGTAGGAAACATCTATAAAAGTAGAAAAGTAATAAGCTAACAGTTTGGACGGCATAGCTTCAAATCTTTTTTCATATACATGACGTTTGATTAATAGATTCAAATGATTTTATTTTTTTAGTATGAATGATATATGTGGCAATCGATGCTTAATTATCTTAGTTTGTGATAGCGAGCTATTATGGCTAGTGAATTTGTATTCAGGATTATCTATATATTTGAGAGCCTCTTGACATGGGGATAAATTGTTGTCCCGTCTAAAAAAATATACTATAAAACTTTTTAAAATAACTGAAATAGGATGGTTTAATATTCTACTTAATGTAAATATGGCAAGATGGTTTCTTTATTATGTTTTTTGTTCATTTTGTAGATTGCATTTTACTGTTAATTGCGGGAGTACCATACGGATTATAGTGGCCAATTGGAAAAAGTGAAGCATATGGAAATATTTGATCCAGAAGCACGTCATATTTTTGTGTAGAAGGAGGATCCAAATGCAGATAGTAATCAAATGTCTTCTTTGATGGAGAGAAAAGAGTTTATATAATAAGGGAGCAATTGATGGTTTGTATATTATCTTTTTATTGTGAAGAAAGAAATACCGATTTTTATGGGTATTAATTATAACGTGAGGTTCTTTGTGTGTATTAATTACAACTTTTTTCATTGCATACTTAGAGCATTTCAAATGTTATTTGCTTAAAAAACACGACAAGATTCTCTGGCAGGAATAGATGTGCATTCCTTCTTTTAAGTTAAAGAAGTTGAATACACATCACGTATGTAATTGCACTAATATAGATAGTTTTTGGATTTTGAGAGGAAATGGTTAGCTTAGATTAGGGGTGTCAATTTCGAACATAACACGAATACGACACAAAATTGACAGATTTAACACGACTAAAATTTAATTGGGTTGATATTAGATCTATCCGTTAATGACTCAAAATTAAACGAATCATGTTGTGTCAACCCACAAAGTAACCCAATAACCTATTATATTATTAGATAACTTGACACGACCTATTTAATTCGTTAGTATATCGGATAACGCAAACGACCCATTGATTAGTTGGACATTTATAAAAATTTGATAGAATAATACACCTTTTTATGGCATATTGTGTTATTTGAGTGACTAAGTTAATGAATTAATTGCGAGTTATCGTATAATTCAAAATAAATTAAATAAATTTTTTATTTTTGTAAAATGATTAACGGGATAATGGATTGTCTCTGAGTCAACATTTTAATAAAAGAGTCATTGACATAACACATATTTAATGGGTCGTATTCAAATTTAAATTTTTTAACACAACTCAATAGAACACGATACGAGAAGGACCTAAACTACTCATTATGACCCTAGCTGAGATGGTCTTATTTTCTTTATTATCTCTGGCTTATGTTACTAAATTTTGTTCAAAAGTCAACTTAAATCAAAATGTACTCCATTCATCTTTCTGTAAATGTAAAGTGCACTTTCTAGAACTAGTTAAAGCATCATGTGTTCGGTCATTATTTCACAGTTGATCCAGTATACTCTACTTTTGCAAATTTAACATGAATATAATATAATACTATTAAAGGTTTGTATATCTAAAAATGTACAAATTTACAAAAAAAAAAAGACATGGCTCTCACTCACGTCTCAAACTAATTGAGATTGACTTATGTCATGGTTACTTCAAAATTTTTAAAATTATGATTTTTTTCTCATCAAAATTTTAAAATTGTTTTAGCTATGTATGTGTTTATATAATTTTATTCCACAAAAGTTTCGAAAAATATATTATTTTCTTAATTTTTTAAAAAAAAGAATTTCAATAACACCTTTAAAAAAAATAAACTTTTTCTCGTAAATTTTTATAAAAATTATAAAATTTTCTCTCCAAATATATATCTAAATAATTTTTGTCCCCAAAATTCAACTCCTAGATCCTGACTTACATCTGATAATTGGTCCATCCAATGACCCCCAGTAACTACACTAACTGTATAATCTAATAAAAATAATCTTCCACTATTTATCTAATTCCTAAAAATGTGGCTCTTTGAATACCCCAATAACCAGCTAATGACCGATAATAACCGCTAATAACCACACTACGTAATTTAACAAATACAGTCTTCCACTATTTACCTAATTTCTAAAATTGTGGCACTTTAAATACCCTGGTAACCACACTATCTAATTTAGTAAAAAAATAAAAAAAGATATCCACCATTTATTTAATTTCTAAAAATGTGGCACTTTGAATGCATTATGTATTTTAACAAAAAAACTCTTCCCGCATTTATCATTTGTTCTTGAAGAATTTAATAAAGAGAAAATATACAGACCATTTTTATCATACTTAATTGTTTAATGTGTTGATAGAAGACGTCATATGAAGCCTAAATTTTGAAGAATTTCATAATGATGTGTGTTATCAACCGTTAGTATTATCACATGGTATAAGATTTGTATTCCAAATCAAGTTGAATAATTGCAATTTGAAAATATGTTATATCAATAGATTTACATTTACACAGAGGTTTCAATGTGAACGACCTCTAGAAACAAACTTAGTCATCATTGGTTCAAATGAGACTCTAGATGAATCAAATCCTCAAAAGAAAATTTGTTAATTGAACTAATATTATTTGAAGCTTAAAAATTTCAATTTTTAGAACCTTTTTTATATTTAACTTTTTGTTATGTTACTATAAAGTGAGAATGGGCAAAAGTTCATATTGATATTCATGCAAATTTGGATATGCAGTCAGAAAAAAATGGAGGAAGAGGAAAAGAAGTTTCAAAGTATTCAATTATATTTCTTTATTGTTATCTATTACATTTACTATTTATCTATGATTGAATTAGATATTCAACTTTTACTCTATAACTAATGGGTTTTGTGATTCTTCTAACAAATAATGAATTTTAAAAGTTTGAAAATAACAAAATTTATAAATTTGGAGTAGTTTTTTCAAATATGAATAAAATTGAAAAAATATTATTTTTCTAAAATTTGATAATAGAAGACATCAATTTTACATCTATTCCTGTTCAAGGAATGGATTAAAAATTAGTATATATAATAAAGTTGACGCATTCACTCTCTCTCCAATCCTCTCTCTACATCTAATTGGTATGTAAATTAAACTCACTCTCTAAACCCTTCCACAAATTTCTCTCTCACATCTCCCTAATTCACAAATTCATGCCTCCATCTCTTTTCAATTCCATAAATGTTATCAAGATATCCTCATATCCTTATCTATTCTCAAATTCAATCCGTCCCCTTCATCCATCCATCTCTTTTTTCAATTTTAAATTCAGAAAATGTTCAAAGTTATCAATGATATTCTCTACGTTATCCCTAATGGAGTAAGGTGAGGGTTTCTGTTATGCATGACCTGATTAGTGTAAATTAACTATGTAGGATTCTTTCCCCTTTTTCTTGATCATCAAGAGGTGATTGATTTTATTTATTTATTTATTTATATTTTTTTTAAAGATTGAAAGCCAAAAAGAAAAATCAGAAGAGGCAAAAGGAACCCAGATTTGTAGAAAATTTTTATTTTAGTCAATCCATAGTTACAACTCAACCAATAGGAGTGTGTTACTTAGAATATAGGGCTCATTTTTTTGAATAGAGTAGCTTTCTTATTTTTTCAAAAAATATAAACCTTCTACTCTAAATAAAAAATTCTCATTAATTGAAGAGCAACTATTTATATAATATTTAATAGTTACTCTTAATCCACGTAAAATTTCTCATATTTCTTTGTTGCATGACAAAGAGCGAGGTGGATAATTTGGCTGACGGGTTCAGATGGAGAAAGTACAGCCAAAAAGCAGTCAAAAATAGCTCTTTCAGAGGTACTATTACATATATTCATTATTAAGACGCTCAAATATGAGTAAATTGCATGTTTCTTATTATTTCATTTTGAAAATAATAACGAACCAAGTCGCTAGCATTTGAAAAGTATATTAACTTTGTTTATGAGATTATCCTGGATAGAGTATAAGCGTTGATGGGATTATATGATTGAAAATACTATTACGGGTATGATTAAAAAATTTGAAGGATTATGTCAATCTATTTTTTTTTTTTTTTTTTGCTGTCTTTAGAAGTTCGTTTCAGATTTTTTAACCTAAACTAAGGGTCTGAATATCAATGATCAGCTGCCCAATCTAATCAGCCAGTACCTAATCTAGCTTGATTAGATTTGGTTCGCTGCAAATTGCTTTAAATTTTCAATAATTCTTTTTTAGCAATTAATTGTTTGAATATAAGACATCTGATTTGTTAGTGATATATATTGTGGTATTTAGAACATAAATCGGTGAAAATTTGAATCTTTTGAGTGAAAAATTGAGTATTTTGATTGTAAGTGAGGAATGTATTTGCCTTTTTAAGGCAGTTGTTATATCTTATCATTGTCATCAAACCGGTGAGTGATTGTACTTATTATTTATTTATTTTTTGGATGAAATATAATCTGATTACAGTTTTCTATAGTTTCGAAGGATGTGGAGACAAATAAATTGGCAATTTTGAAGATTGTGAATTTAGTTGAAGAAGCCAAGCTTGCTAGCTATGCTCTTCTCAGTATCTCCAAATTTCTTATCACTAGGGGAGATTCTTAGGTGGATCGAATTCATACAATAGTGTATGGATTCTTTGGTCCTGAATCAGCCACATCACCCAAAGATGCTCTTCTCAGTATCTCCAAATTTCTTATCACTAGGAGGAAATTATTAGGTAGATCGAATTCATACAATAGTACATGGACTCATTGGTCCTGAATCAGCCACATCACCCAAATTGGGTGATGTGGCTGATTCAAGACCAAAGAATCCATGACATAGTGCCATAGATCGGGTCCATCCAAGAATTTTTCATCATAAGGGATGTCACTGGTGCATGGTGCATGGTGCATGGTGCATATAATTTTATTTGTATACTCTTTTGTAGTTTGATTTTTTCATAGAAAAAGATTTCCAATATAGGGAAAGACTTAAGTAGATCTGGTCTTTGACCCCACTTGTTGACCTTATGGTGTGGATTAAATGTTATGGAATCTATGACATAAGTTGATGTAAGCAAGATTCTATAAGATTTAATCTTGACCGCAGGATCTACAGGTGGAGTCAAAGATCGGATTTATGTAAGTTTTTTCCTCCAATATATGATCTAAGAGTTTGTGGCCACCAATGATGTGAATGCTCATTTTTTTTTTTTTTTTTTTTCCAGTTCTCTTTTATCGAATTAAGAAAGGAAAGTTGAGCATTTACCAAGTGCAGTGGATACTCAACTTCTTCAGTATAGACTAATTGAGACAATATCCCCTAGGCTCAATAAATGTAGCAATCAAGATTTGAGATTTTTGACAAAGTGAGATGGTTTTGAAGAAGTTGTGGGGCTTATCGATGTGTTCCTTTACCTTTTTGTTTATAGATGGCTCCTTTTCAATTTGCTACAATGCTGCCAGATTGAAGCCTCTTGACTACAATTCTTTGGCTAATTACTTAATTATTGTATTTCATAATTTATAGGATCTTATTTTTATTGATGTACAGACTATTTAAGTAGGTCAATATTCTGAATATTCAATGTTATGTAATGTAATACTATTTCACTAACCTTTTGCATAAATAGGTTAACTATGGTGTTTGTTATCAGCCATTAGTATTAGGTAAGTTGAGAATTTCATTGTCGTTAGCGGTTTAATTATTGTAAAGCTGCAAGCATGAAGGAAGCACGTATTTTTTATTTTTTGAAATGTTGGTATGTGTTCAAAAACAAATCTTGCCCATATTCATCAAAATATGGGATCATAATGGTTTTAGAGAAAATAGGACAGTAAATTGTGCACGTTAACTAGCTCTAAACAACAAACACATACATGTGTTAATAACATTCATCGTAGACATTCTTTAGAAGATCCATCACTAAGGATTGAAGTAGTATATATACTTCAAGGTTAGTTAATTTATTTGGGAAAAAAAATTAATTTAATATCTTATCTTTAGAGTATCGATTAATTTGGTCTTTTATCACAACATATTAATTTAGTTACTTATCTTTAAAAAATTAACCAATACAAGACTTACGATCAAAATTACGAACAAATTAATAGACCAAACTAAGTGATTATCATGTGGCAATTAATTTGCAGCAGATGTGTTGTCAACGACTCTATTACTTTGCTCATAATTTCTATCACAAGTCTTAAATTATATTACTTTTTTCAAGTATAATGAACCAGATTAGTTTTTTTGATAGATAATGAACTAAATTGGCAAAATACCCTAAAGATAAGTAACTGAATTAGTCTTTTTTTCCAATTCATTTTTGTGTCTTGAAACTCTAATGCAAAGAAAATTAATACATGGACAAGGAGGGAAAAAATAGATTGAGTAACCAGTGCCACATCATAGTTCTGCTGTCAAGGGATGGCTGCATCCCTTGTATTTAAAGGATCTGCTGTCAAGGGATGGCTGCATCCCTTGTATTTAAAGGATGAACTGTGCAATAATAAGGTAATCTGGCAAGAAGTAATCCCTCTGTCTCATTTATATTATCACATTTCTCATATTATAATGTCCCAATAAAAATATCAATTTACCTAAAATGAATGATTTGCATTGTTTAAATTTTAAATTTACCTTACTAAAAATTCAAAATATTCGCAATCCCAACAACTAGTGGATCAAACAATCAATTCATCATCACTCCCTCCTCTCTCCTCTCTCCTCTATCCTCTCAAATATTTGTCATTTAATGTAAAGTCAATGCAAACCCAAAAAGGACGACCATTATGACCATTTGGTAGAAATATTAAAGTTATCTAAAATTTTATGCAAATGTGTAAAGTGACAAATATATTGGGAGAGAGGGAATATTATAGATCTGGTGGTTCAATAATGGAAGTATTCCCCTCTTCAATTAGCAACACTTGAAATAGGAAAATGTGGATATATACTCAACGAGGGAAATTCTTATGGGTGAATTTAGACCAATAAATCCACGGCACCTATTATGAACTTGATGCACGTAATAATTTTCTTAACTAACAAACAAGTAAAGTCAACATAATTCACACGTAATGCTAATGATATGGAAAGAAATTAGGCAGTTACAAAGCGATAATATTTCTTTAATTAAAACATTTATCTCAAATGTATAATTAATTAAAATTATTATAAGCGGTATGTTAGTTTCTATCTTTATTTAGATAAGGTATTGATCTCTAAAATCTATCTCTTAGGCATACAAATCTCTATCTCACATATTCATAGGATGGCGTTATTACCAGAGTTGTTGTAAATTGAATCATTCCAGAGCAAAATTGCTTAACTGGACAAAATTACCCTCACAGTCAACAACTCCTGATTCATGGGGACACTTCTTAATCGGGGAAACAAAATGTCTCACAGGGTCACCATCACTAGTGAAAGGCCAATTCAGACCCCAAAGCATGCAACAATGGCAGTAAAGGTCATAGCCTCATGCTCATGTTAGCCAAGTAATATTTATCATCCGGGTTTTAAGATTTCATTTGGAAAATTTTATCCAGCATATGATATGTGATGATGGCAGAAAATACTATCCAATAACTCGCGGACACGTGACCAGTAGGTCAAAGTCATCAAACATAGGGAAGGATATTTTGGCGATTTTTATTTAAAATCAAGCGATGAAGATATTCAATACATTCAAGGGTTTCAAGGGCCAATTATTATTCCTAAGCCCATGAACTATTCAAACCCATTCCGGTAGAGTATAAATAGTAAGTTGAAAGGTAAACAAAAGGATTCTAATTTCATTACACTCTACTCCACTCTCTACGAATTCAAACTCTCATTTTACTCTCAAATTTCTTTTTATCACCGATTCTGACTTGAGTGTCAGAGCATTTCCCGGGAGACAAAACCCCGTCGTTCTTTTTATTGTCGCAGGTTATCGTATCGTGGGTTCAACGCTCGTCAATACCTTTCCTTTGGAGTATTTTTATAATTGCACTTTGGACTTTAATTTTATATTTTGGTGCAAAATTATTTGCGCATCAACATTTGGTGCCGTCTGTGGGAACAAAACAAGAAGCCGTCTTGAGTCTTTACCTATGACTCCTAACACGCGCAACACTCACCGCCACAATCTAGATAAAGGGAAAGAGGTTATATCCCACACTAGTCAAATCAATTAATTAGAATATTTGATCGATTGGAGGGGTAAGTTGGGGATCCCGATCTCGAACAAATGATAGAAAGGCAGAAATACAATTGTTAAGGCAATAGAATGCCATGTTAAAGGAGTTACTCATGAAACATTAGCTTATCTTAAACATGAGCAACAAAGTGGTGAAGGAGGAAGAGAATATTCGCATACTTCTGGTAGCAACCCCCCTGGGTTGTCCACTCTACACATCATAGCCCCTTGGATAAGAAACACTCTCGTGCAATCTATAGGAATAATCAAAGAGGAAGGGAAATAACTCAGTCGGGTCTGCCCGACAAGAACGTGAAGGCTGGTCCTCCCGGTATTGTTGGTCCCAAAGGGCAACCTAAGAGGGGGGTGAATTAGGTTGTTTCTAAAACAAACCTTTTGATATGCTTAATAAGAAATGCAAACTTTATGCACCAAATGAACAATTAAGCACAAATGAATACAATAGATATTCAACAATTTAAGCTTAAATAACAAATAAGAAGATTAAGATTAAAGTATCAAACCAAACTCCCAAGCTTCTCAAGTTTGGAGTTTACAACCATCAAAGAGATTCTTACAAATTGCAATTCTTCTTTCTCAACTTGAAGTTTAGCCACTAAAAGTCTCTTCAAAGTAGGTGAGACAATAACCTCTAGTACAGAAATGAGGATCACTATTGCTCACACTAATTTCCTTTAATTGAGCCAAGAGTTTTACACTCACAACCTCCCTTTGTTACAATTGTTATTTCTCCACTCTTACACTGCTAAGCTCTTTTCACAAAACTACCTACACTATTACAACACTTGTACCCACTATTTCTCCCAAATAGCTCAAGAATTACTTGTAATCAATGTAGAAGTCTCTTCTGTTTAATTCAGGCTTAGGGGTATTTATAGTTGCCCAAAAATTGCTTCCAACAACTTTCCAACGGCTATTTTCTATTTACTAGAAAACTAGCCGTTGGACCTTTCGGACGGCCGTTGCAAACTTCTTCGTCCGTTCTTTGAGGGTATTCATTCGGACATCCGAGGATGCGTCCAAACATGCGTCCAATTGAAGAAAAGTCTTCTAGAAATATGATTGGACGCTGTTTTTTGTCCGAGACTGCTTCAATATTCTTTATGTCAGACGATTACCATCGTCCAAAGTCCTCCATTCTGTCTTTCGGATAGTCATTTACGTCCGTGGAGTCTTCTGGTTGTTTTTTTCGAACGATCATTTGCGTCCGAACCTACCTGTTTTACTGCACACTTGTTTTCAAACCACTAGTACGATTTGTTCATCATCAAAACATGATTAACAAAACTGTGGTTCAACCAGTATAAGTCTAGAAGAGAAGCCTCATCTAGGCCAAGTGAAGCCAGACCAAGGAACCCAAGCGAGGCTGCCTCAGTAGCAAGGGAGAGGGAAAGAACTTGTCAAAGAGAGCAAGTTTTGGAGTGCATACTCAAGAAAGAAGAAGAGCTAAGAAGAAAGTTGGAGGAGTTCCAAGTTCGGGTAGACAAGATGGATGACAAAGAGGGGATGGCTGCCAGATACAAGTACTTCTTGCCATTCACCGATGAGATTATGCAAGAACCCTTCCAAGACATTGGCAAACACCTCATTTTGACTCTTACAATGGAAGTTCAGATCCGTGGGTGCACCTTGATGCTTATTGTACCTTAGCCAAGATATGTCTACAAGGTACTTTAGATGCTATCTTGTGTAGAGGATTCCCTAGAACCCTCTAAGGCAAAGCCTAGATTGGTATAAGGGTACAAGAAAGGAGATATTAGAAGTTTTGATCAACTTGAAGACCTCTTCTTGAACAAATTTGGGAACCAAAAGAGGATTCCAAAGGCAAGGACTCACTTGCTTACTCTTAAGCAAAGGCCAGAAGAATCCCTTCTCAACAACGTGGATGGGTTCAAGAAGAAAACCATTGGGATTCAAAGAGTTATGGAAAATATGCAAATCATGGCACTCTAAAGTGGGGTTAAGCCTGGAAAGTTCTCATTTGATCTTAATTTCAGGTTACCCTCCATCATTAATGAACTTTTCCGTATGGCCGAAGAGTTTTCTCAAGCAGATGAAGGGGAAAGAAGAAAAAGAGAGTCTGAGGGTGAAAACGGGAAGAAGAGAAAAACAAATGAAGGAGTTAGTGGAGCGGAACCTCCAAAGAAGGTTATAAGTGTGAGGGATGGGTTATCGGTAACCATTCCTCATAGGAGGAGTCCCGACCCTCTTAGAGTTTATACCCCACTTAATACACAACATTCACGCATTTTGGCTATCATAGAGAAAGAATCCTTTGTCAAGTGGTCGGGCCTATGAGGAGTGACCTAGAGCGGTGCAACAAGAACATATGGTGCTATTTTCACAAAGATCATGGACATGAGACCAATGATTGTATTTCCCTCAAAATTTTGATTGAAAACTTGATAAGAAGGGGTTACATTAAGCAATTCATCCAAGGGATAGATAGAGAAAGATCACCCCAACACCAAGCACAAAACACAGACAAAGGAGATCGAGGTCCGCCTCGAGGAGAAAGAGTAGCAGGGGTAGAAAACCAATGGAGAATCATCATTCATACTATCTCTGAGGGGGCAACAAATGGTGATACTGCATCATTCCGCAAAACATATGCTTGATAGATAAACTTAGTCCAATCTAGCATGAGGTTGTGTCAAGG